>JAOUQZ010000049.1:16424134-16456438 GCA_028564935.1 Neosilurus hyrtlii | reverse complement strand
TGTGTGTATATATATGTGTGTGTGTGTGTGTGTGTGTGTGTGTGTGTGTGTGTGTGTGTGTGTGTGTGTGTGGTTTTTTTTATTTGTTTGTTTGTTTATTTATTTATTTGTTTGTTTATTTTGCCTCCACCTAAGAGTTTATGATTTTGGTTATTATTGTGTGTTTGTTTATTTGTTAGCAGGATTGTTATGTGCAGATTTTTTGGAAGACTTATTAGATTTTGAATATGATCTAGACCACACTGTTTAAACCACAAATTTTGAAACAGTTTTTTTTCCATTTTGAGATAGGACATAGGGTTGCTATTTTTTGTAATAATAAAAAAAAGAAGAGTCCATTAGACTATGCCGATGATCTGAATTCAGGGATATTTAAAGAATTCTTTAACATTGTAAGATAATCGCCTGTTGTTGTTGTTTTGATAGTTTGTTTGTTTGTTTGTTTGTTGGAAGTGTCATATTACAGCAGGCCCAGCAGGGGGTGCTGTGTGCTTTGTTATTTTTTCAGTCTGCACTCTCTATTGCTCGTTGTTTTATGTTTTGTTTTAATGTAGAATTTGAAGGATTTTTGGTTTTTATTAGAAAAGTATTAAAAGAATAAATATTCATAATCCAGTCATTATCTGTGATGAAACCTGAGAAACACATAATGAATGACACTATCTGGTCATGTTTCTGTTACATAACAGACAGTCTCTTAATATACAAAAGGACAAAATTAAATATATAACATTTTGATTTACCTTCTTCCTCTTGAGTCATTGTTGTTTCTTCTACAATTGTTTGTTCGGTCAATGTCGTGGATACAGTTGTTGTGCTGCATGAGTCGACTTCAGTGATGCTATATCTGTGAACAATACATAGAAGTGACTGTGACTATGTGCAAGTATACATAAATACAAGGTCATCCCAGGTCATCTCTACTTAACACTTACCACTGAATTCTAATCGCCTATCATCTATTCAACTTTACATCCAAAAAAATCCCAAAGCCTCACCCTTTCCCTTCTCCCTCCAGCAGCCTCCTGTATTCTGCAATCTCCAGCTCCAGCCTCATCTTGATGTCCAGCAGCATCTCATACTCCGTAGACTGTTGCTGTATGTTAGCAGTGATCTGCTGTAGCTCTGTTTGGAGTCGGTCTATGTACAACTGCAGCTGTGATAGCTTTTCACTGTACCGTACGCCCACCTCAACCAGATTACTCTGAAGGGTTTGAATCTGGAGCACAAGATGTCATTGAAGATTTAGTGAAAGGGCATGCAATTCTGTTCATCAGAATGAAATATGGTTGTATAAATGTGAAAGGAAGAGAGTTTTGGAAATAGTTTTCAGTAGTGCAGGACAAAGAGTAAAGATACCTGTGTCTGAATCCCTTTTATTTCTATCCCCAGGGACTGGTGTGTGTTCTTCAGTTCTCTGAAGACTGTTTGGGAACCTGTGATCTCAGTGCGACTTTGGATCACTTCAGAGTTCAAAGTCTTTACCTGGAAAAGAACCAAACTTAATTAGCCAACAGACCATCTGTATAGAAAAAAATTGCAAAAATTAATTTCGTAAACTTCAATAAATTGTACAACATTATTGAAATGTACTTGTCACTGTTACATCTAAACTACTGTTTACTTGCATACATCAACAGAGAAAGCTAAATTCATTTAAGCTATTAAAAAATTCAAATTACATTTGATTTGTAAGGTTTTGATGCCTTTGGTGACATGAATGACAAGCTTAATACTTTAAAAAACACTTAGGAGTCTAACTATTATTTAAAACCATTGACTGTCACTGTGGTATTCCACAGAAACATTTATGTTGCATTACCACATTCTCTGAGACTGGCAATGAATAGCAACCATAGAGTTAAATCAGAGATAAGTGCAGCCCTTACTTAAGTGAATATAAACACTTTAAATCCCATCAGTCTCAGGAGTCATCAGGTGCATAATTACATTATATATATATATATATATATATATATATAATAAATAACTAATTAATAAATAAAAAGTTAAAGTGAATGAATTAAGGTCCATTTAAAAACCCAACCAGTCACGTGCACTTTCACACCCGTTATTACAATATCAGTTTTCATCAGCTTTTGTTTGAACCCTCCCACATATTCAGGAAAAATTGGAAGATGTGTCTGACAGATGTTCCATTTTGTCCAGACGTGTCGTGATAGATTGATTGTTTAAACAGTTAATACCTCTGAAAAGCTACTCCTGGATTGAGCTGTCAGTTCGACCTGTAAAGATTGTTCTTGTTAAAAAAGGACATCACCACCCACCCTTCCTTAGACAAAAGGTGTCGATGTTGTTTAATCTTGATCTATCTTCCACCCATCCACATTTTAAACCAACCAAAAAACCAGTTCACCTTGTCCTGGAACCACTGCTCAGCTTGTTTACGGCTCTTCAGGACAAGCGCCTCGTATTGCTCTCGCATCTCTTCCAGCTCTTTATTGAGGTTTACAGCTGGAGCACAGTCCACTTCCACATTGACTGCGCCGCTCTGTTGAGCACGGACCATGTGCAGCTCCTGTGAACAGAGAAGCAGGAAAAGAAAGCAGGCGAACAATGATTACTGGCATATATAGTGAAATTACAGAAGTAGAATAGTATACACATAGGGAAGTCTACAAATGTTTGAATTAAAAAAGTTCCAAAGATGTGCTCACCTCCTCATGGCTCTTCTTGAGGAAAATCAGTTCTTCTTTTAGGCTTGATAACTGGATTTGTAGGTCTTTGGTTGTCACCTCCATCTCACCATGAAGCGCGCGCAGACGAGTCAGGTCTGCTTCTACAGCCAAATGCATGTTCCTCTCATTTTCAAACCTGCAGCGTCAAACAATGAACAAACACTGAAAGATCTGCAGTGAACAAAATATTTTTAGACATTTTTCAGTCTACAAATGATTTAAAATCCATTTCATTCATTTATCCAAGTGTTTTTGAATTGTCCTTAATCCATTTCACCCAGTGTTAGAGGAATGTTTGTTCAAAACCTTGGTAATTGCACAGAAAACAGCAAACACTTACTTCATCTTGAAGTCAGAAGCCGTTAGACTGCAATTTTCTAGCTTCATGAAAACCTCGTATTTGTCTTTGGCCTTAGCATGAATCTGAAAAGAGAAAGAGACACTTAAGAAACACTTAACCTGCACAGAGTTAGAGAAATAACAAAGCCACAAGGCAAGCAATCTAGGCTTAAGCTAAATGGATTTGGAAAGATTTCAGGTTTGATGATGGTGGTTGGTTGCTGTTTTACCTGTTTCTGGAGGTCTTTAATGATGCTGTCGTATTTACTCAGATCTTTGGTGCCAGCAGGGGTTCTGCTTTCATAAAACTCCTTTATTTTCTGCTCAAGCTTTCGATTGGCTGTTTCCAAAGAAAGCACCTGAGAGCACACCGCATTAAATAATGTTAATTACAGTTTAAAAAATAATAATTTACAAATGCAAATTTTTTAAGTAAATACACAGAAAACAAACAAACGAACGAATGAACAAACGAATAAATAAATAAATAAATAAATAAATAGCAGATGTGAAAGTACTGGTGGGGAAAATAATTACGATATTCAATAAAACAAATGTGGAATTTTTTAAATTAGAAAAATGTTAATTAATAAAAATTTTATTAATTAAAAAGGAAAAAAACACTATTAAAAATACCATTACTTTACCTTCTCCAGGTAGGATGCCAAACGGCTGTTAAGATTCTGCATTGCCAATTTTTCATTGCCAAATACTGAGAGCTCATAAGAGGGGGAAAATGAGGAGGACAAATCAAAGTCACCATAGATGGACTGACTTGAGCTAACCACACCATTCAACCCCAGACTTGATCTACCAATGCTGCCTGAGCTATAGGAAGCCCTACGACTGAGTATAACAGACATGACTGGATGCTGCAGGTGTTCCTCAAAGCTACGAAATCCTTTACAACTGAGACTCTCTGAGACAGTCTGACCTGTTCCTCCTTTTATAGGCCTAAATGTCGAGAGATTCCTTTCACTGGAAGGGCTGGTCTAACACCCCATACCATGTTACACCTTTCCAAAGAATGCATTTATCTTCATCAGATCTTTTAAAGAGTGTTGGTACATACTAGTTTTAAAGAAAACAAAAGGTTTTGGGTTAAGCCAGTCTTGACAGCTAATGATTTTACAGGACACCTGGTTATTCAGCAGGGGGTGAATATGTTGAAAGCTTAGTAAAATTATTATGTTATTTCAGTTGTAGGGGTGAAAAACCAAGTTTTCAAGTTATACTTGCTAGTTTGGCTTATAGTTCAGAGCGATACCTTGTGTTCCAAGATTCAAGAGTAGAGATCCTTTATTTGTCACATACACAGTTATACAAGTATAACATGGAGTGAAATGTGCCAATTTTGTCCTGAGACTGTAAAAAATTAATTTGTGAAAAATGACATTGTGACATGAAGAGTGAATGGCCAAGTACATTACATGCAACATCCCACAAATAAAAAAAGGGCTTATCTAAGGTAGATATATTGAAAAAATAAACACAGTTAGTGTAAAGATTATATGTGCAGTGTGCATATAATGTAATACAATTATCTGTGCATTCTAATGAACCATAGTATCTAAAGACAAAAAGCCTCAATCCCACTAAAAGTGAAATGTTTTTATTTGCTATCATTAGGTATTAGCCACAGATGAGCAGATAACATCAAGCTCTATCTTTATTATTTGCAACACCCTGGAATGCATAAACAACTGCTCAAGCATGACTTGATAGACAGATAAAGATTGTTCTAGAATTCTCTTCCATTATTTGTTTTTCACGCGATGTTATGGAAATAAAGTGTGATCACAAGTTAATGAATGTCACTTCATGTGACAGAGAAAAAAGATAGAAAGAAAGAAGAATTAAAGTAAGAAGAAAGAAAAAAAGAATTAAAAAAAAGAATTAAAGAAGAAAGAATTAAAGAAAAAGAAAGAAAGAAAGAAGAAAGAAAGCAAAAAGAAAACGAACAAAAGAAAGAAAGCAAAAGAGGAAAAAACTAAAGAAAAGAAAAAGTAATAAAGAAAAAAGAAAGATAGAAAAAGGGGAAAGAAAGCCACATTCATGAAGTAAAAATAAAGGAATTGTGTGGAATGCATGTGGAAAAATAAAATGATGAACATTTACAGTCACAATGTCAATGTGTGAAATGTTTGAAAAGGAGCAAAAACCTATTGTGACACGTAAGAGTTCTATGACTTTTCAGTAAGGTTATTCCTCAACACCAACACCTACTGTAACTATTTTAATTGGTTGTTAATGTTTTATTTATATAGCACAAATAAAAGAGCCTGATTAAAAATAAGCCTAATTTTCAGTTCCATGTTAAAGGCAGGTCTGAAGACTTCACACCATGTCTGAAATGCCAATCCTTTTAATGTGTAAGGGGCATGGCTATGTTTCAAAAGATTTTTCTTTTTAATTTTAAAAAGTGTGGCTGTGTGTGGCTGTGTGGGTGTGTGTGTGTGTGTGTGTGTGTGTGTGTGTGTGTGTGTGTGGGTGTGGGTGTGGTCTAGCTATTCATCACAGTGTGGAGACATAAATCTGTTCACACAGTCACATGTCACAGACAAACCACAAGTCCCCATGATGTAAATCATTATATTTTAAGGTGAAGATGTTTTAAGATTAGGGTAAGGTTAGGGTAAGGTTATAGTAAGGCAAGTTGTGGTTATGTTTAGTGTTAGGGAAATTTCTAGTGTTAAGGGAAATTTCTCCAGGAAATTAATGCAAGTCTATGTTTTGTCCCCATAAGTTATGGAAACGAGACGGTGTGTGTATGAATGTGTGTGTGTGTGTGTGTGTGTGTGTGTGTGTGTGTGCAGGATACACCCTGGACAGCTCGCCAGACCATCACAGGGCCAACACAAACACAACCATTCACACTTACAGTCACACCTAGGGGCGATTTGGAACCGATTAGCCTTCTGTGCAAGTTTTTGGACTGTGGGAGGAAACCGGAGTACTCGGAGGAATCCATGCAAGCACAGGGAGAACATGCAAACTCCACACAGGACCTTCTTGCTGTGAGGTGCATGCACTAACCACTTTGCCACCATGCCGCAATAGAATAATAATAGTTATAACAATAACAATAACAATTATTATTATTGTTATTATTATTATTATTATTATTCATGATTATTATTATGATGATGATGATGATTAGGTTTTTTTTTATACCGTTTCGTAAGTTTTTTACTCAGTGCTCTCACTGAAATGTATCCTGATGTATTCTGTATATGCTTCAGAGAACACCTGTTACAACGTTCAGCTTTCCATTGCAAGCAACCCTGAATTACCTTACCCATAATAAATTGACTTAGACCATTGCAGTTGTGTTAGGCTACTGCAATTGTTTTCAATGGGAAATGTGCAAACTGTATTGAGTTGTTTGCTCCGAGTACACAGTGAAGCCTATGGCATTGCAGAGATTAACAGCTAGCACTTTCTAAAATCTTTAGGTACATAATCACTACTCTGTCTCCAGGGCAGGACACTTAGTCTGTTTTTATGTTAAATAGGAGGCTTTGCGTCAGTGAAACCAACTAAGCCTAATTTCACCTTAAGCTAATCAATCTGTTTAGCAAAACTGGTAACACATGATAACATCTTTTCTGTGATCACTGATCTGTGATCTGAATCTTGGCACGAATAAGAAATATGATCCAGTACAGATGTTTCTTGTTTTTACCTTGGCCAATACCTTGGAACTCTAAGTGTAGTTTTGGATTTTCTTTGTATTACAAAGCATCATAAAAATAAACTGTAGGTCTACAAGAGAAAAGGGGTATAAAACTGTACCTTCCCATGCTGCTGAGATGATATCCAAAGTGTTTGTTGGACATCGCATACCTACCATATTACTATTCATTTACTTAGTCACTTGCCAAACCATATAATACTATTAGGGTCACGGGGAGGCTGGTGCCTATCTCAGCCAACTCTGGGCGAAGGCGAGGTACATCATGAACAGCTCGCCAGACCAACACAAGGCAACACACAACCATTCTCACTCACACTTAGGGTAAATTTGGAACAGCCAGTTATGCTAACGCGCATGTCTTTGGACTGTGGGAGAAAACCTGAGAGCCCGGAGGAAACCCTCACAAGCACAAGGAGAACTTCACAAGCAAACTCCACATAGAAAATCCCCAAGCCATGAAATCGAACCTAGGAACTTCTTGCTGTGAGGCGGACGTGCTAACCACTATGCCACCATGCCGGCCAATATTAAGAGTAATGGATATTAATATGGTTTTGCTCCCATCCCACTTCCTTTGTCTCCATTTTTCTGGAACATTGATCACTAGATTTCTGAACATGTTTGAGGATATTTCTGTTAATTCAACATTGATGTAATGAGAAAGTCTGGCATACATGAAAGTCTGTATTCCAGTTTATCTCAAGCGCTTTTAGTGGTGTTGAAGTTGGTTCAGGCTGATTGAGTTTCACATTAACCTTGAAAAACATGTATTTACAGAGATTATTTTGGCCACAGGTAGGTCGTCATGCAGGAACATGTTTTAGTCCCTTGCTTCCAGTAAAAACAAACTGTAACTGTACAACAAACTACAACGTTCTGAACAATTATGATTTGAAATATGTTTGGGTAAAGTTTACATATGGGTGTGATGATCTGGTGCCTATGAACTTTCAGACACATAATGTTTCCCTCAACCTTGGAAATTTATATAAAGTGTAAAAACTAGAAGCACTCGGAGAGCGCAAACCTCTCCCAAGGGAGGTCGTTCCTGCTAAACATTACTGTCCTATTTTTTTCATTCATGATCATGGTGATCATCCCTTATTCTTTACTTATCTCACTTACTCAATTGCCAACTATTTAATCCTACTAGGTTCGTGGCCGACAAAGAGCGAGGGTGTGGTACATCCTGAAAAGCTCACTAGACCATTGCAGGACCAGCACACACACTACCATTTACACTCTTACCTAGGGGAAATTTGGAACAGCCACTTAGCCCCGTGTGCATGTCTTTGGACTTTGGGAGGGAACCAACGTAACTGGAGGAAGTCCATGTAAGCACTGGTGCACTGGTGCCTATCTCAGCCGACACTGGGCGAAGGTTGGGTACACCCTGAACAGCTCACAGGACCATTACAGACCACACACATTACACAACCATCCACACTCATACTCACACTCAAAACTAGGGAAAATTGTGGAACAGTCAATTAGCCTAATGTGCATGTCTATGGACTGTGGAAGGAAACCAGAGTACCCTGAAGAAACCCACACAAGCACAGAAAGAACATGCAAACTCCACTCAGAAAGACAGATTAGAACCAAGGACTAGCTTGCTGTAAGGTGAATGTGCTAACTACTATGCCACCGTGCCGGCCTATTATCACAATGATAGAATTGATAGAAAAAAAAATGAATAACACCAACCAACAAACAGCAAAGATGTCTTAAAACAATAATTTATACACAAAAAAAATCAGTAGATGCTGGAGATGATTAAGAGTCACATGATCAATTTACAGCACGCACATGCTGGTGGTTTATTGCTTCCTGATTGCAAATAATATTTTATTGATTGCTGCCATCCTGCTTGTCGATGATGAGGTGCCTGTATATATAAACAAGATGTTGAACAGATCCACCGCAGTAAATTTGGAATACTCTGCTAACCGTCTTTGAGCTATTCAGGTACCTGATCCTATAGCCTGTATGCCTTACAAACTGTAATGTGATTATTTTGGGTTGTTATTAATACTGTTGTTGTGTAACTGAGCTTCATGTTGTTAGGTATTAGCTGTAATTGATACACATGCATAGTCTAGTGTGGCTGTTTATGACTGATGTCAATGTTGATTTATGTGTGCTTACTAACGAGCCGCCTTTTCCCTGCAGACATGTCTACGACATTCACAGTGCTCAGTTTTATAATGATTGCGACAATGCTGTGCACGTGCACCGGCTCACCGTTTCCCTCAACGCACAAGGCACAGGAGATGTCAAACTCTCCCAAGATCAGAGGGCTGCAGCAGGTGCAGAGAGGCATAGAGAGTCGCGGTGCAAGAATGGAGCGTTTCGCACCTTTACCAGAGGACCAGCGCCGATTTACATCCAAACAGATCCTGCAAGCTCTGTCGGGTAAGTGTCTATAAATGGAAATACTCTTCACACTTGGTTTGTCTGTCATTCATGTCTCATCTTGTCCTTTTTAATGTTTTGATAGAAATTATCCAGCGGGACGACTGCTTGTCAGATTATCAGGGCTGGGTGGATTTTGGGCGTCGCAGTACAGATTAAAGTTATTAGCAACCTGAATGTAACCTTGTAAAGACCTGCACCTCTCTGAATTTCAATAAAGTTATTATATTTAATGCAAACTCAAACTTGTATTTCACTTTTTTAAATTCTATTTAAAATGATGTCTCAGCAATAACACACTCGAAAATGTGTCCTGTAATAGAAAAAGAATCCATAGCTTGTCGGTGGATTACAACACAAGGATTATTTATTCAATGTGGTTGAATGCTCAGATGAATGTGATCACAAGGTGTGCATTTTTCATACAACTGTCATTCTTACCATTCAGTGTGGCTTTCTAACCTTTTATTAAAAATGCCAAACCTTCCATGACTTGAGCATTTCTTCTATACAATAAGAAAAAGATAGATATGTCGGTCCTGCTGAAATAATGTAGACTAAATTATTTTCTCATGACATACCATACATCCTCCTTTGAAGGACATTCTTACCTTTCGTTTGAGCTATGCGGAAGGTACTTTGACATGCTGATTTTCATTCCGCAGGAAATTGTGTGTTTGTCTGTCTGTAGTCCATTAGTGAGCACATAGGTCTTAGTAAATTATGGCCTTTGGCAAGAGCTATATATATTGTTCATGTTATTATTACTAGACATTTGAGAGCTTTTGGAAGTTGTACTAAAGTAAAATAATATTATGACAGTCATTACATTTACATAGACGAACGTTCCAATAGGTCTAACACTGGGATATAATAAAAAAAATAGAAGTTCAACTTAGTTCAAGTTAGACAAAGCATGCATGTGTCCAAAGATTCGGAAGAGGTAGGTTTTTTAATTCAAATTTCTCCACTAATGACATAACAATTAATGTCATGACAGCAGTAATGTTATAAGTAGTATTTACAAGTAATTCATGTAATGTAACCTAACGTTACCCCATTATACAACAACAAGGATCTGACATTATAAAAGCCAGTTGGTGCCATGCAAAAGGTCAGGGAATGAGTCTGTTCACTCCACCAGTCATTATTTCCATTAATAAGAACTTTTGAGTGCACACTCATTATTATAATAATATTTTCTAAGATTAAAATGTTCCTCACTTTACCCTTTTAATGCACTGCCTGCTCTAGAAAAAATAAAAGCATGTAATCGTCATGTCATTGTTTCAAAGAACTTAAGCAATGTGAGATTTATTTCCATGCAGTTTGGGGTTCATTTGTCACTGAGGTCTTGAATTGATGAAGAAAAAAATTTAACCACTCCATAAAGTCTTCTAAGCATATCCCAAAGACTTTCAATAGGGTTAAGGTCAGGACTCTGGGGTGGCAATACATACGTGGAAATGATTCCTCATCCTCACATTGTGGTTCGAGCAGAGTAATGCACAACAGATACCAAGCTAATTCACTTCAGAAGGGTAGAGGATTTCTATTTGTGAATTAGTATGTATGACACCCACCCAGCATGCATTAGTTTTGCATAACGAGTTTGCCAGGATATTCCTGACTTACACAGTGCTCATCAAGCTTGTCTCATTTGTTTAATTATAGGATGGAGGAAACGAGAGCCTGTTTCGTGGTTGCCCAGTCATCAGGGGATTTATTAAGAACATGTAGAATATATAATATAATAAAGAACATCTATTAAAAATGTTCTTAATAAAACCCCTGATGAGTGGGCAACCATGAAACAGGCTTGTCGGGATGAAATTGTAGTACTATAATTTTTTCCCACATACAATATATATATAACACACACACATTTGTTCTTAGTGAAACTTTTAGCTTTACCTTTAACTTATTCTTTACTTTTAAATTTCCTCTGGGATCAATAAACTTTTCTGATTCTGATGATTAAATTAGTTTGTTTTATGTGCTCAGTGTACTACCTAATTAACCTTCACTTAGGGTTGCAATAAACTTACCAGTCTCGGTGGGAGAGAAGGCCAGACATAAAATCTCAGAATCATGCGCCTCAATCCTCAGAAGTTCATCCATAAACTGAAGTCCATAAATCCTAATAGCGATTAGTACAGACAACCAGACAAAGTAAATAAATCACTTGCTTTATAAAAGTTTAAATTCCAAACGTTCCCTAGATGTAATGTCATTATTAATCTGATATAAACATGCATCCATGTGTTACACGCACTCTGACTAGATGATGCTAAAAATATTTACAAAAGGCATAGCTTGTACTATTATCTAAATACATGTCTCACCGTAGATTTCCACTACGATCTCCAGCTGCCAGGTGTTGACCATCAGGGCTGATTCCTAAGACTCTGATTCCAAATTTGCCATCTTGATAACACTCTATTTTATCTGGTGGAGCCTTAAGGTGTCCGGTGTCATTATCCACATACAGAATCTTTATCAAGTCCTTTAATGAATACAAATACATGCATTGAGAACAGACTACATACATTACCGGGTAATTGTACAGAGTTTTTGGGAACACCACAGTGTACCTACCTGGCTATAGAGGTTGGAGCTCTGATAATGGCTTTGATTAAGATCACTCTTCCAAAGACGAATGGTGTTGTCAGATGAACAAGTTAGAAAAGTTCCAGGCAACAAAGCTGCAGGTGAATCTTCCAACTCTGGGTAGGTCTAAAAATTAAATTTGTATGTACAGAAACTGTTACAATACAATGCTTAAAAACCACTCCAATATCATACATTTTGATAATTTAAAAATAAAATTCTAAGTGTATGTGAAAATTGCATAATACATACCTCAACACTCCAGACACAAGCACTGTGGTACAGGGAAGAGTACACCTTCCCTACACTGCTGAGATCATGCACATCCCAAACATAAACACTGTGGTCATTATATACACATATCAGGTGGCCAGTCACAGGGTCATGTGTTAGTGCCAGTGTATCTGGATACTCTGCATCTGGCCTATAGGCACATAAAGGAAAATGAAAGGTGTAAAAAATTATTGATGATTTACTGCCATCACTCACAAACACATTTAAAAGGAACACAAATAGCAAATAATGATGTAAAAGTAAATTATCAATGACTGAAAAAAATGCTTATGCACTTATTGTAGTCTTTCATATTTTGTCTGAATCAACAATTAGGTTATTTTTATATGGCAGGTATGAATACACTGTTCATCAGTACAGGGTAATGTATTCAAATGCCATAAGTAGTCTAGAGACTGAAAACTGCTAATTGTAGTGCTTCATAAGCTATAAAGTAAGCAAGCTTCTTCATGGTTTTCTCAATTGCCACAGTGCATTGCATTTTTCTAAAATGTGTAACTTGTCATTCCCAACCTCCGAATACCCACCCAACTCAGCTCACCTCACCTATGAATTCCTCCCAGCTCAGCAAGTGACAGCAAATCTATAATATGACTATGTACACCATCAGAAGTCATAAAGTAGCACCTCTTACTTTTAATTGCTTATAGTATTTTTTTTAATTCAAGTTTAATTTATATGTCTGAAGTTAATGTAGGGAAACGTTGCCACTCTGCAATAGTCCTACATGTGGCATGTATTAACACACTGGAAGACAGCACAGCATCCTGTGGGGAAAGAGCAATTTATGTGTGTAGAAATAACAGTTAACACACATTCTTTTAGCCCTGCGATGGCCTGGCGAGCTGTCCAGGGTGTACACTGCCCTCACCCAGAATCGGCTGAGATGGGCGCCAGCTTCCACTGACCTTAATTAGGATTAAGCGGTTCAGAAAATGAATGAATGACACTTTCTTTTACATGGTTCATGGTTCAAAATATTGCAACACTCCCAATATATGTTATTGTATACTGTATCGGCTGGTCCCTGGTGATTCCCATCCCTAATGACCACTGATAGGTGAGGTGAATAACATGGAAAGTGAACAGCTGAAGTTGATGTGTTGGAAGCAGGAAAAATGAGCAAGTGTAATTTATCTTAAAAAAGCAGCTTATGGGGTTTCCTGGTATGCAGTGCTAAGCATCTGCAAAAGGTGTTCCAAAAACGGACAACCAGGGAGTGTCACTGACGTTCAGGGCTCATTGATTGTTGTGGGGAATGAAGGCTAGTATGTCTGGTCTGATTCCACATAAGAGGTACTGCTGGAAAAACTTCTAAAATTGTTAATGCTGGCCATGATAGAAAAGGATCAATACCTACAGTTCCTTGCAGCTTGCTATGTATGGGGCTGCATGACTGCAGTCCACTCAGGTAGTGTTAATGTTAAGGCTATTCGGAGTACATACCTGCTTTGGATCAAATCAACAGTGACCATCTTGTTAAACCTTTAACGTTACTACACATTTCACTGTTTTAAGGAAGTATGGATGAATCACAATTACCTAGTTAGACAGCTGCTTGCAAAGTATTTTTTCCACCCTACTTTGCATCATGAATCTGATTCAGAATCAACCTGATGAATTATTTGGGGGATTTACTAAACTGATATCCTAGTCCTAGAGACAATTATCCATCTAAATGCCACAGAACAGCTAGAATTCACAGGTTTTGATCTATACGCTCTGAAGGAAGACTCTTACTGAGGTTGAATGCTCTGAGACAGGTCCACTCCTAGACAGTGGGGCCGGTGCAGTGTAGTGACGTAATGCAGATTTTGTGGGCTAAATACCCGCACTGTGCCATCTGCACAGCCACAAAAAATGAAATTTTCACTCACAGATAGACAGCGTGCTGAAGACGTCTGCAAGGAAAAAACCCACAAAGAAACAATATGCAACTTCAAAGGATTCGTTTACAGACTGCAATGAAGTGTGGTCAACCAATGCTATCACAATGGCTAAAATATAGCTGAACCGTGTTTTGTTCATGATGGGGAGTGATTTCTGTATAAAAGGACTTACTTTGAGGTCAACCCATAAATCCAGCTGCCGGTTGCTGTTAAATTGGCATAGTAGTCCAGTATGAGTGATACAGTAGGTACTGCTCGACATAGTGCCACGACCACATGCCAAATCACAGAATTCACTATTCTGATGTTCTCCTAGCAACCCTGATCGACCAATCAGGGGCACTGTACTGTTCACCTACAAGCAAACCAATGCAGAGAATAATTCAATGTTAACCAAACACTTTAACAGCAAATGTTCTAAACCATGTGTTTGTTTAAAGAGAGAGCGCAAGCCATGAATCAATTTTTGTTTTTAAGTATGATGTATCAGTGTCACCTGGGGACCTACTGAACCTTTCATGTCTGTAATACCCATATAAATAAAGCATGTGAAGAAAACATGCCAGTTAAAATATAATTAAATAAACAAATGCATGCTTCTACACAGAACCGCCAAACATTTTTATGGCACCATCCCTTATTAACCTATGACTTTCTATAACATTCTGTATCAAGAAAATGGGGAGGAACCACATACCTAATTAATGAAAAAATTACAGCTGAAAGGAACAAGCTGAGATGTTAGTTCCTGAAACATTCAGCCTGACATTAGTGTTCTTTGATGGCATGAGTGTGTTTACACCCACAAATATGAAAAATATGCAGTGCACGATGATTAACTGCGTGGTGCACTCGAAAAAGTCAAAAACACAAACACTTCACCCCCTCAATGGTTGCCCTATTGGCTATGTGACCGAAGGGGGAACACTATCAAGCTATTTACAGCCAGTGGGACAGAATGTGATTGATGCCAAAGGCAATGTAAATTAAACATTGCTTGAGTGATCAAACAAAAAATAAAACACATTAATTTTTATGAGCTTATAAAAAAAGCTACTTTGTTGTGGGGGGATATTACGACAGTCCTGTACCAAATGTTGCACCAGTTATTTCAGGTAAGCGCACAACTTGCCATGATCAATTTCAGACATTATCCTGTAAAAAAAAAAATTTTTACACACTATCCAAGAAAGCACATAGTGCACACAGTGTTATACATGAAAGGGTAGTACTGGAAGTATTTATCTAAATTGGCCATAGTATTGGAGTAAGAAGCAACTCCCTGTAGTGTGATTTTGATAAATTCGTTAGTAACCATGTACAGAGGTGAACTAACATTACCAAAAACTCTTTCACCACTTCAGGCTGTTGCTAGTTCGACTTAGCATGGCACAGTAGCCTACCAACTTTCAGGAATATTTATTTCATATGTGCACAAGCATCTGGATGTGCATCATAAAACAACATGTAAAATGTACTGAAACTATAGTGGTGGGCAGTTAAGGTCATTTTCGTGACATAATTTCTTAAAAAGTCTGTGAAAATGAACTGGGTTCTTAATTCACAGATTCTTGGTCTTAACTGATTGTTATTAGTCCACTGCTGTGTGCACTGTGTGGTGCTCCCAAAGATTTCCAACTGATAGCACAGAGATATCTGAGAACAGCTGAAATAGGGAAGAAAAAAATGTTTGTTTGTTTTTTTTAATTAACGTGAAATATTGACGAGTGTATGGCATGTCCTCTTTCACAAAGATACATATTACAAAAACTGATAGTATATATAAGTATATATTTTGATAATAAACATGTGACCATCATTTTTTATAAAATCTAATATAAAAATCAGTGTTTTACATCACAGTAAACATAAACAGCAGAAATGATTGGAACTCATCTTTGGGAATGACTGGGGATAGCAGTACAATTTAGCAAAACAGCTTAGGAATAGTAATGTGGAAATATGTATTTCAAACTTTTGCCACACATTCTAAACAAACGACAAAGGAAGAACTTTCCATTTACGTCTACAAAATTCTGAGTAGTTAGTTTCAATCCAAATCAGATGACAGGGATAGTATAAAATCAGTAAGTCATAATAATACATATTGGGATAATGACTGACATTATATTATGATACTCCACTTATGAGTCACTTACCAAATTATTAATTAACTTAACAATTAAATTGTTTTTCCTTACACGTCTCTCTTTGGAGGCATCCAAATACCAGAATTTGACATGTCTGTTTCCTGCAGTGACAAAGTAGCTACTGTCCTCAGAGAAGGAAACAGCCAGGACACGACTAGACACTTTATTGGATGCAATAACAGTGCCTCTCTGCAAAAAATAAATAAAAGCAATGACTAACTCAAATCCTAAAAGGTATGACATCAACATTTTAAAGCATGCAGCTAATGCCAAAAGATTAAACAAGATACAGAATATCTTTACAGAACTACAATGAATAGAGAATAATTAAATTAGCACTCAATTTGAAGACATGCAAAGACATTACAGGTTGAGAGGCAACAAGTTGAGACTAGTTCCATGTGGATGGACGGTCTCAATTAAATATAGGTCATAGACAAAATTATTAAAAACCTAATATTAACAAATACCAAAAGAAAACAAAAAAAAAAAGAATTCCACATTAAATAAATAAATAAATAAATAAAAACCTTACTCATCAATAAAATCACCCAAACATTTTAAAGAATGGACTGAAAAAATGTTTAAAATTACAACAGGCATGAAATACATTTTCACATTCAGTAAAGTCATTACTGAACCAACCTTCCATTCCCAGACGCTGACAGTCCTATCATGCTGAAATCCCACGGACACAATGTAGCTGCCATTGGTAGAAAAGGCAACACAGGCAACTCCGTACTTGTGGCACTGGACCTCTGTCACCTGAGTACGCTCTGCCACATCCCACACTCTTACACAGGGCATGTGTCCACTCTGTTCAGACAAATGAATAAAGAAAAACGATAAATGTAAGCTCAGACAACAGAAAAGTTTTAAAACATTTAACTACTATAAAGCACTACTGGGCAAATTACTTGGTCAAGCACTGAACGGAGCACCAGAGACTGGAAGAGTGACTTTTTTTTCTTCCAGTTTCTTTACAGTAAATGAGGTAGAGAGAGAGGTGTATCTCTTTTCCATTTTGTCAAACACATAACAACATTAGGAACCTGTCAGTCATGAAAAGCACTTTACTTTGATGTTGTGTGCATCACTGACCGGTTCCTAATATTGTCATAAGTGTCTGACACAGTGGAAAGATCAACTTCATTCCTTTCACTAGTAAAAAATTAGAATGAAACAAATGAGAAAATAGGGTCCAGGTTAAAAATCCTGAATTTTCTTAAAGTCTAACCTTTAAAGCTATACATGACTATATCATTGTTATAAAAGCTACAATAAAAATTAAATCAATATTGCAATTCAAAATACAGATAAAACTTTACTGCTAATTACGCAGTAAATTACCCTATTTAATTTCTGAGTCGGGGAAAAAACCTTTTTGTATATTTCTACCTAAAATTTGTCATGTGACATTATTTTCAGACTTTTAATAATGATGACAAGGTGAAAGCAAAATAGGCCAGCTGGCTCCAATGAATTTACCAAATCAGAAAGGAAAGAGCCAAAAAGACAAAAAGAAAAAGACAGAGAAAAGATTTTCCTTGGTAAGCATTTAGGAAGATGGAATAGAGTGAAAGGCGAGCTGAACCAAAGTTCTGGGAAGTTGCTGGGTTCTTACTTCACAGGTGTGTTTATAGTATCTTTCCACGTGCTTGTTTGCAGTCCAGAGTAATAAGGTTGTTGTACAAAAATACTTACTTTATTCTGAATGCATGATATTTTTGTCCAAAGTTATTTCTGAGTTACAAAATTGATCAGTATTGCAACATATACTGGCAGTTGCAACAAGTACAATAATATAACACCACAACACCCCCCCCCCCAACCCCAATAAAAACTAACAGAACACTAATTACTATTATCTTCTTGTCTGCAAGTGCAATTAATACCTTGATTTTGAGCAACACTGCACCTTCCGCTTACGATTAATGTTTTTTTTTTTGTTCTGCAGCTCTGCTAAAATTCTTTTAAATCAAGGTTAAAAATGTTTCTATTTGCTGCTGCCTTTCATTAATTCCTCACACTGCACTGTGAATTCTCCCTTGCATTTTTTCTTATTCTATTTTAGCTTGTCCTGTTATTATTTAATTTTTCTGTTAGTTTGTTTTATGTAATGCACTTTGAATTGTCTTGTACATGAAATGTGCTATACAAATAAACTTGCCTTGCCTTGTTTTGTACTCGTACTTGTTTTGTTTTGGCTCCGGTACCCCCTCATGAGGAATCATTTTAACAAATAAACTGAAATCAGAGAGTCCTGATCTTAATCCTATTGAAAAGATTTTATGGAGTGGTTTGATTTACCCATCATCATTATCATTTCTACGGATGGAAATAAACGTTTCTTAAGTTTGACAAAAAAATTTCCTTCTACTTGAGAATAATTTACAGCAACTTACCTCACCAGTGACCAAATATTTTCCATTCTGTGAAAATGCCAATGCACTGAAGCTTTTCCTGTGGAACAAATACAAATCACTGCAAGCTTAGTAAGAACAACTAAATAAGGACCCTTGCCAACAGACTTTTTAAAGATCATGCAAATTTATGGAAAACAGTATTCCATATCTAAATAGATACAATCCTTGTTTAAATTTTAATCTGGACAAAACAGATACTATAGATATTTATAGTTGATATGTAGAAATGAATTCATTTTATACATGAGCACTTTTTTCCACTAACCACTGACTAACTTCAGACGGCAAATACATGTCTTTACAATTCTGACTCTTACACTGTTTATGGACGGTACAAAAAGCTAATATGTGAAAAAAGCAAAGTAAACAAGTATTATGGAAAAAATGGACTTGCTTTTGTGTCATGTTTAAATTTTAGGTTCACACACAAAAAAATTTAATACCAATTTGAATACACATGGCATTTAATCCAGAAACAAAACAATGTGGCCACACACAAGATTTTTCTTTGTTGTTGGAGTGACTAAAGTAATGAATCTGTAAACTGCAAAGCAAAAATGCTGTGTAATATATAAGATTTATTCCATTTTAATTTCTCCAAAGCTACTACCATGTATGTGAGGCATGTATAATACTGAACATACAGCTCTGAAATTAGCCAAATTCAAAACAAGCACCGCAAAAATACTATGTTCATAGGAAAGTTCTCTGTAATCCGTTCACTAATCAAAAAACTATAGTAAGAGAGTTGCTCATATACCTTGACGTATTAAGGATATGGCTTTGCTTGTTAGTCTTTGGATTCAGGAGCACGATGACACATCTAAAACAGAAAAACACTGAATAAGTTCATTAGATCCAAGTACACATGCATTAGGTGTAAGTAAAGTTTTAAGATTACCCTGCAGGGTATGCGACAGTGCCTGTATTAGGGTCACAGGCCAAACCACTGTTGCTGGTTGTGGTGATACCCAGAACTTTCTCCAGAACAACCTGCAAGTATAAACAAATATTTTAGCAGAAGTGGTATTTAAGGAAACAACTTCAAACATCTAGCAAGAGATTTTTAAACATGTAGAGACCTAGGCCTTTAACAGTGCAATTTTAAGCAAACAACAAATCCTCTTAATTGACATGTTTTAGTCACAAGTAAGAAAACTGTACATTAATAATGTACACAGTACATTTCTTGTAACTTTGCCGTCAAATCCACACAGTGATATCGATTTAAACATGAAGCAAGGACTATTCTTTAATTTCATTTGTACATACACATTTATTGTTACTTAGATCTCAATCACTTTTTAAATGCAACTTGTACATGTTTGTTTTCCTGCTATGACAATCAAATTTCCCTCAAGAGGATTAAAGTCATCTATCCAGCCATCCATCCAGTTCCTGAACTCGGCTCTACTATGCAATGCTTTAAATCGGGGCCTAATGGTTAGAGAAGTGGGTTTGGGACCGAAAGGTGGCTGGTTCGATTCCCAAACCAACAGGAAGGATGCGTGGATGAGGAGCGAGCCGCACCTTCCCTTTCTCCACCCTGAAGTGCCCTTGAACAAGGTACCTAACCCCAACTAGCCAAATGCTCTCTGGGCTTCCCAGTGTGTGTGTGTGTGTGTGTGTGTGTGTGTGTTGAGTTAAATGCACCCCTTGCAAGATTAATACAGTACATCAAAATCAAAAATAAATAAACTATCATAATCAGATTAGCAAAGATTTCCCTATAAAAAGCTCAGACCTGCATGATTATGGAGTTTTGTTTGCTCTGGAGATTTAAATGTTCGAATACAACAATACTGTGTTTATGTGAAGCAACTTCCTGAACTTAGAAACAGTAGAATCACTGCGCAGGTCAGGGTCTGCCTGAAAACGGGTATGGAAATCCCGAAAACGGGTGAAATAACGTGTCAAAATCAACAAACCGTTAAACCGGACCGTTAGTTCTGTAAAGGCCGGACCACTCACTGCACCTCCTCTCCGAACTTTTATTCCCAATAACTTACCCAGTGTGAACATGTAGATAAACCTACCCGACTGTGAATGTCCCTCTTGTGGCTTTGTCGGCTGGTTCGTCGTGTGTTCACCGACACACCGCCGCTAGTTTTCTTCATCCGGGAGGTCACTGAGTTTATATTTATTCCCCCAGAAAGAGATGCTCCTTCCGCCATTTCAAAGTCAAACAGCCAGCAGAGCTTCAGCCCTTCCGGAAGTCTCAGCAGAGCTTAAGACGCGAGTAAAGCTTTTTGTGTTGATGGCAGTTTTAGTTTACTTAGTAAAAATAACCAGATTCCTATAACACAGGGTATTCAACTGTTAAAAAAGTTACCCGAAGCTCGAAAAACCACACCAAATAACACCTCTCGTTATATAAAGTAAAATAAAAACCGTAAAACAAAAGTTTTGTGAATAAATACTTCAAACTGACACTTGAAACTACAAACAGACGCAGAAGTGTTAAAAAAAAAACATCCCTTCGATGTTTGATAGGGCGGCACATAGGTTCAAATACAGGCCCTGTCCCAATCCAATAGGAAGACTGCTATTGTCCCTTCCCGTAATCCCTTTCTTTACCTTCCTATTGACGCGGAAACGACGATTACTCATCCCCCCCCCCACTCCCCAGTCAAAGTGTCTAGGGAAAGTGATAATCGAGTCGTTTGTATTGCTTCTGCTTCTTTTTCTTCTTCGCCTTCTCTTTCACAAACGCAAGAAAATGTTCGTTATCGCCATCTAGTGGACACATCAAGAAATGTTTTGCGTCTACCTTGATGCTTTTCAGGCCACAAAATAATTATCCAGATTCTGTTCTCCAAAAACAAATACACAGAACAGGCAATGAGATCTAATGGTGGCATTTAATTTGATAATACATCATCATGATTCATACAATATGTGCTGCGATCTCGAGCGTTTTTAAGAAGCACACAACTATAGTCCATAGATGCGGATGTGGAAAGTTTTGAATTAGCACGGTGAATGCAACACTTCAGATTAATTTATGGAAAATTACATAACCATAAGGTGTAGGGGTTAGCACATCCTCCTCACGGCAAGAGTCCCAAACTCGAGCATTTCTGTGTGGATTTTGCATGTTCTCCCTATGCTTGCATGGGTTTCCTCCAGGTACTCCGGTGTCGTCCCACAGTCCAAAGACATGCACATCAGGCTAATTTGCTGTTACAATCAAATCCCAAGGTGTGAGAGTGAATGGTTGTGTGTGCTGGCCCTGTGATGGTCTGGCAAGCTGTTTAGGGTGTACCCGCCTTTGCCCAGTGTCGATTGAGGTAGGCTAAAGACTCCCCGTGACTCTAAGAGGATTAAGCAGCTCGGCAAATGAGTGAGTGTGTGAGTAAGGAAATAAAGCAAGGCAATATGGCCTAAAATAAAGTCTTGGATTTTTTTCAACCTACACCTGATTCCCAATTCCTATTTACATTTTTTTTTTAAAGCAAATACATTATTTACAGAATTTACAGTCACTGCAGTCAAAAATAAAAAAAATAATTATGCATATAAAAATATTTTGGGGACTTCGTTGGGTCTGTTTTAATTAGCTAGTTTTAAAGCGAATCTTGTTTTTCATTTTACACATCTTCCTAAACCAAACATTTTAATTAATAGTCATTTGTAAAAGCCCACTGATGGTCCTGTTCTACATTCCTGGACTACAAATATTTTAAATAGTCGATCCATCCATCCATGCACCCATCAAACTGCCAAGCACTTAATCCTATAGGTTTATGAGTTCATATATTTCAAGAATAATGTACAGCCTCTTGTTTGCTTGTTTGCTTGTTTGCATTTTTAAATCAGTGAAATCATTTTTAAAACAATATTTCAGAAGTAGCCACATAATAAGCAGGATGATATTTAGCAGTATGCATCACTGTTCAGGGTGACATCCGGGACCTGATCCATTTGTATGGGTTTATTTTCAGTAATGGCTGACTCGCTGTACATTATTGACGTCCCTTTCATAATGACCAGCTAAAATGATTTTGTTGATAAAAAAATAATAAAAATGATGTATAGCTTTCAGTTATGGTGTGATCCGTAGCAGTAGTCTGTTATACATAGTCACAGTTTATTATACAGAAGTAAGAGACTGTGGAATGTCATAACTGACCAATTATTCAGATGGGCTACGTGATAAACCCTAATAACAGAAAACTCTGCTTCCCTGTTGCAAAAATAAACACCATCTACCACTGAAATAAACTAATATAAATAGCTTTCAAATATCATGCCAGTAACAATTGACTATCCGAATATTATTCTTAGGCAATCAGTTCCAAAGAGCTGTCTCTTAATTCCCTAACCTGGAGTCAGAAAATCTATGCTTTGGTACATAAACATCATATATAGTTGTACATACACTACATCATATACGGAATGGTATATCTTTAATCTCTCACATGGCGAACAATAAACACTAATGACAGCCCTTTGAGAGTCGTGTCATTCTTTCATCCTTAGCTCTCGTCCTTCACCCTGTGTCCCTGTGTCTGACGGGGGTTTCATGGGCGGAGGTTTTAATAACACCGACGCTTTTAGATGTTTTTAAGTTACTGTTTTCAAGTTGACAATGGGAAAGTCCACTAACTCTTCAGCATATAAATATATATATGAATATTACTATGATTACATAGATCCTGTGGCTGTGGATGCAAGTAAACTCAAATACAACAGATGTAAGTTTGGTTGTACCTGAAATAGATGCATTTGAGTAATACTTAATGTAAAATATGTAAAATTGCAACATTTTCTCTGATTTAATTTAGATTCAATTGTTATAATATTCTGGGTCACTATGGCTGTATTCATTGGACTATTGTTCTTGGTTTTGTCAAGTATCTCAGGGACCAAACATCTTCCAAGGTAAGGGCTGACCAATACATATGATGTAACAAATTGCCATGAATTGTAAGAATAGTGTATTAAGTAGTTTATTTAGTATCTTAAATACATGGTTGTTAGATTAAATATTACCTATATTGTTCCGAGGGCACTTCTTATATCACACTTTACAGTTTTGAGTCCAGTTAATGGGACAATTTAACATTTAAACTAATACTCTTTAGTTCTATATAGACCTGTAAGTAATTATGCAAAGCCTATCATCTACAATGTGATTGATTTAGAAAGTGACGCATTATACCTCGCTTGATATTCTAGAGATAAATTGGTAAGAACAAATCTCTTGTTTTTGTTGCACAGGAATCAGAGTAGCACAAAAAAGCCAAGAAGAGAAAGAAGGTCTTCACCTAAATTTGTGGTGTGATGATTATTCACACAAAACAATCACCATGCAGTTTGACTGTTAACAATACTGTGTGCATTTTTTAAAATTAATTATTACTTATTATTAGATTATTAAATTAATCTCAATCGTAGTACTTTGCACCTAATTGATACTAAATACTATTTTTATCTTTAGAAACGAATTAATGTCCCCTTGCTCTCTCACTCTTATGTCCAAGCTGTTAAAAGTGCTGTGCATTTGTGTGAGTATTTGAGAGGTTCGCAGTAATATTTATCAGTATGCCTCACAGGGATGAATTGCGGATGTCTTACTGTTAAATAAAGCAGGAAATACATTTACATTTCTGGTTAAAAGTCGAAAGCTAAACCAGTAGTATGTTTAAATGTATACAATCATATATAGAGTTATAGCTTTTATTTGGGGGCAACCCATATAGAGTCTTCATAAATAATTTCTAATGTTGTTGCTTGTCAGTCTTTTATAGTCTACTGCTGACTGGTTAAATGTTTTTCTCTGGACCTTTTGGCAAAACTTATTTTACCAATACCTCCTTCCCTTACTGCTGTGTATTTCCTTTTTTATGTACAAATACGGTGAACACGCAGTGCTCATAATTAATTAACCTGTTACCAATAATGTTTTATGTACCAATTGTGCCACAAAATATTTCTGTCCTTACTCTAACAAACACCTAAAGCCAGAGCTTTACAGCTTAATAATTTATGTCATTATTAAAACGATTAAAGTTTAGAGCTACAGCCTTTAAACAATATTCCTTATAATGTTATATTCAGTATCATGTTTTAGTTCCCTTGTGCAGACTCTGTGGTGATGCCATAATAAAAATAATAAAAGTTGTGTTCACTTTATGTGTGCTTATGTCATTGGTTCAAAATAAATCCCTTACTGTTGTGAAGTGAAAGAGAGAGAGAGAGAGAGAGAGAGAGAGAAAGAGAGAGAGAGGGTAGATATGTTGACCTTGTGTTGTAAAGATAAGCATTACTAATTACTTGTTTTATCGTGTTTAACACTGGGGTTGTTTTGATAGTTGACTTGATATATGTGGTTAATTTTCCATCACAAGGCAGAATGTGGAGAGAAATGATGCACCATTACATTCAAATGAACACCACATTAAGGAAAGGCAGTGATATCACATACAGGTTTATCAGTAAAAAAGTGATTATAACAAAAATGAGTTTAGGAACACAAATTACATAACACAATTATTTCCATAAAAATACCATATTAACATATAAAAAAAGTGCTCCCTCAAAAAAACTGAATCATTTTCTTATCATTCTGGACCACCAGTGTGGTTTCCTGGGAGTGATTTCGATTACTCGTATCCACATCTGGCACCTGGTTATATTATAACAACGGCCATATCCCCATTTCAGCCTAAAACCGCTTAATCCTAATTAGGGTCTCAGGGAGGCTGGCGCCCATCTCAGCTGACTCAGGGCGAGGGCAGAGGTCACCCTGGACAGCTTGCCAGGCCACTGCAGGGCAGAAACACGCTGACAACAATGCAGCCTATTCTTTATGAAAATCAGCAATATGTCCTGATGTTGTCCATGTATCTATGTATCTGATTCTTTTTAGAACTGTATCTCAACAATTTTCCCGTCAGCAGAGACATTCTTATCAATGCACTGGCATTCGGCTTGTTTATGAGTCTCCCTCTTTCCTTTCCACTTTCTCTTCCAATCTGTAACTTTTAGTTTTTTTTATTACTTCCTCCTTTTTCCTTTTATACCTTACCTTTCACATTTTCACCCATTTTCTCTTCATTTTTTAATGATTATCTTTCTCTTTTTCATGCTGTACTCTCCTTTATCCCTTTATTACCCACATTCATCCCTCCCACCATCTCTGGTAGTTACAGCATAAACGTTGTACAAACCCCATTTTCAGAAAAGTTATATTCCAAAATAGAATAAAAAACATAATCTGTGATTTGTTAATCAACATCATTTTCAATATCTTTACTGACCAACTTAATTGTAGGTTGTAAATATAAACAAATGTAGAATTTGAAGCCTTTTGCATTTTGGAAAATATCCATAATAATATGTTAATAAATTTGTTAAGTTAGACTACTTTGTAACCATGAAAAGAATGCATATTAAAAATAAAAGGTAAAACAATTTAAATGGCTCAGTCCAGTGGGTTTATTGTGAGAAAAAATGCTTAAAATAAGTCTGCTTATGTTTATGGTTGGTGGATAAACATAGTACCTATTGACCAAGAAATAAAACAGGAATTACCTGTTATAAAATCAAACAGTTTATAATTTAACTGATGCCCCAAGTACAGATTTCTCTATATACAGTTTTATTTATGTACATACTTAAATATGTTACAATTTATCTATTAGTTAATCTACATAATTACAAATATACCTTTCTTAATAAATTTGACTGAAAGTGTTTGTTGTAGCTTAATAAAGTATAATTATATAATTTTTCACTTCCACATGGTTAGTACCACACAATATTTAAAAAACTTTTGTAAGTCGCTACGGAAAGGAGTATCTGCTAAATGCTGTAAATGTAAATGTAATATGCATAACCATACACATCATCCAGTCTTCATCATGCTAACAACCTCACAACAACCTATTCTGGGGTTTGACCGAATGAACTCTTCTAGAGCCAGTAGGAACAGACAACTTTCTATTAAAATAGCAGCATATTGTATGAAACAAGAAAAAAAAACATGCAAAACTCTCTAAATCACTACATAGTTAATTGAAGTGCCTTACAGCACACACAATATAAAATAATAACAAGCCTAAAACATTAAATATGCTCTAACATTACAAAGCTTAATATATAATATTAATATTTAGTGTCAATCTCCAGAGAATCAGGGTAATGATATTACTTAGTATTACCAGAAAAGTCATTGATACCTGTTATAATCATTCTTCAGGGATTTTTTTATGTGATAATGTGTATTTTGGTGTTGAATGACCATTAGGTAGTCTGTATTTTATGTGTCAGAAGTGAATATATTCTTACTGTCATAGTGAGAATTAGAAAAATATAACTCAGAAAGAACTGAGGGCACTCCATAGGTCACACTGTACTAGATGTAACAGATGCAATGTACACCACTAACCTTCACTATCATAAGCATCAGTGAGCCTCGGGCACCCATGACACGCTTGCCAGTTCACTGAATGCCCTTCTTTGGACCACCTTTTTTACTGTATGAACTTACCACTGTATACCAGGAAAACCCCACAATACATGCTGTTCTAGAGGCAGACCCAGTCATTTAGCCATCAAAATGTGGTCCTTGTCAAGGTAACTCAAATCCCTACGCTTTCTCATTTTTCCTGCTTCCAACACATCAACTTAAAAACTGATCACTTCCTGCCCTCATGTCAGCTTCTTTTGAAACTCATTCAAAGTTTTTATAAATTGCCTTTTTATCTATTAAAAACATAAGGGCCATATTTGTGGAGCTTTCTTCATATTTTCTGCAATGGCATTTCGTTGAATTTCTAGAAACTGAGAATCAGTGACTATGACAATCCGTGATTGATTTTTAGCCTTTCTGATTCAAGCATCAACCATCGAAATAAAGGCAATTATTTTTATCCATACACACTGGGTATGACAAATCCCATGTTCTGATTGGCTGATCTACCACAAGGATATCACTGCATATACTTATTATATTAATTAGTAGTTACCTCACTACAGGAAATAAAAGAAAATGGTTGCAGCTCGTGCTCAGCCTACCACTAACCCTAGCCAGCTGGCCCTTCCATTCAATCTAGACTTATTCGATGAAAAATTACAAAATTTATACTGAAAATATTTGATGATAAGAACTTATGTTTTATTTTTCAAGAAATAGAGTTGGGGCGGCAGGGTGTCATACCGCTTAGCACACCTGGGTTTGAGTCCAGGGCTCAGGTGATTCTGTGTGCAGTTTGTATGTTTTTGGTCGTGCCTGCGTGGGTTTCCTCTGGGTACTCCAGTTTCCTCCCACAGTCCAAGGCATACATATTAGGCTAATTGGCTGTTCCAAATTGCCTGTGGGTGTGGATGTGTGTGTGAATGGTTGTGTGTTGCCCTGCAATGGCGAGCTGTTCAGGGAGTACCCTGTCTTCGCTCAGTGATGGCTGAGATAAGTGCAGCCTCCTTGCAAACCTAGTAATGAGGATTAAGTGGTTCAGCAAATGAGTGAGTGAGAATTAGACATTTTCCCCCACCAAACACAATTTTATCAAGCTGCTGCAAGGAACAGACCTCCAGTCCCTAACTCTTCTGTTAAGTATTTGAGAAAAGGAAAAAATATTTTTTTAATTTTTAAAAATTTTATTAAAAAAATAAAAATGTTTTATTTCTCACAACAGTTATTCCACTTACTCTTGTCATATATGCCACTTCAATTATTCCCCTCATAGTAAAACGCTAGATTGCACTATTCCTGAGTAGTACACTAAGTATTATACTAATAAGTAGTATACTATTAGTATTATGTTAATAAGTAGTATACTAAGTAGTACACTTATTAATGTTAGTCATTTTACTGTATTTTTAAGGTGAAGGCTGATCAGTGTATTTTTAATATTTAGTTGGTAGAGCAAATAAACTTTTAAACTTAGATCATTAATGCCCTAGTATCCTTATATTGTACTATGAAAGTGTGTAAAGTGAACAGTAGGCAGCAAAGTAAGCATTATCAGTTTAAAGTGACACCTTCATAAAAAATATTAGGCCAAAATCTATTCATCCATCTGCCTAGAATTTAGTCAACAACAAGTAGACATGCTCACCGAAGACTTTTCAAGATAGGAGAAAATTACATATTTCAAACGATAACTCTACAAAAATCATAACTGATTGAAGAGTAGGAAAGCCTGGATTCAAAAGTTTAAAGACTGCACTACCTTGATGGAGGTCTGCACTTTCAAAGAGCATTTCTATTTGACTAATTGAAACACTTGCTACTGGGATGAACACTGGGATACATCTGTGTTGAAGAGCCATTGTGAAGCCACTGCCAGTACTGTGTACAGAATATGACCCTTTACACTGTACTTATATTATGGGTGCCACCAAAGTAAAAAATAAATAATTCTTGCAATAAATTAAAGAAAATGTTTGACAAATTATGGTATTTTTATAGGATTCATTTGCAGTTTTGTTAAAAGTATTTTGTTTTTATTTAGTATTTAACGGCGCTCCCTTGGTGCTCCATACATAAGAAATTCTGGTAATCCATCAAGCTGGGTTTTTTTTTTGGTTCATATGTTTCCTCACAACACCTGCCAATTGTGTCCATGAATCCGTGTCCATGTGATGAATGTGCTTGTTTTAAGTGAGGGATTTTGGTTGGAAAAAATACATAAATTCAAGATCGGCTTCCAATTATTAGAGACATCTATCGAGAGCTTCACTCTGAGACAGTGCCATAGTCTATATATTAGTTCATGTTCCCTGAGTACTAGTCACTTCCAGTGTGAACTATGAATAGATGGTGATGACCTCTCTTCCTCCACCTCGTACAAGCACAACCCGCTCCAAACCTTCCATTAACACCTCCAAAAATTCCATGTCTGGGACATATCTGTTAAGGAGAAAATTTTGAACCATTTTTAACCCTTAGAATGCAATATTTACATATAAAATGGTAATTTCGTCTCTATTAACATTAGTATTGATATGTGTAGGCATAGTACAGTCATATAATTTAATTTACAATTAAAAACACATTTATGTATACAGTACATACGCAAAGGTTTAATAATTGTTAATGATGTTGTTAATTCTACTCCTAAAAAATGGTTTTAAGTTAAGAAGTGCTGCTTGTGTAAAAAGGAATTCAAAATTGACTAAAGAGCTACTTAGCAGTTGCATAGCTTGGAGTTTGCCACAAAAAAAGGTGTATTTATATTACATGTGATTGACAATATTGCACCAAGTTAAATTATTATAATAAAAACACAATAAATTGATTTGCATTATTGACTGTATCTTTTGTATTTTTAACAAATAAATATGCATATATTCCTTTTCCATATATTTAACAAAATAATGGCATTATTTTGTTAAACCCACAACAAGTGATATGATAAAATAGCCTAAAACAGCCTAGCACACATTATGATTGTATTACCTTTATTTAGTGCCCTGTGACCCATTAAATAATTTTTATAGGTAGCAGACTAGATGCTACAGGAAAGAAATCTTGGATATTTCTTTTCCTAAAAGTTGTGGCAACCTCAGAGTTGTGAACAAAATGTGTAATGTGACAATTTTAACAACCCAAGTGGGCCATCCAGAAAAGCAGCTAAAGCAGGTAAGCTTAAACATACAATGAATATTAATTAATATTGAAACATACTTTATGGTAATAAGTAAGAAACCCAAGCAAGGAATTGAAAAAGGATACAGTTCTCATCACCACCCTTGTTTTTAGGTGGTCCAGGCATATTCAGTAGGACAAGGTGGGCGTTCTGGGATTTATTGACTACAACTTCATTCAACTTGACTGCAGTGTGCATTCTTCTGACATTGGACTGGTTTCTGTATAAACACACACACACACACACACACACACACACACACACACACACACACACACACACACACGTGCGCATGCGCACCAAACATTTAAATTTTGTCCCCTTATCTTACCTACTACACATTCATAACTGCTGAGTGTATAATATCTGTGCATATCCATACACTGGTCCTGTTTCCAGAACTGCACAGTGCTTTCTTTAATAGATAAGAAAGCTGCTAACTTTTTTCTCCACTGAACCTGCACCATCATCATTTGTACTTTGCATTTTGTCACTACTTTTTAAAATTTACTTGTTACTTTTGACAAAGCCTTCTAGCAAACTGCAATAATTAGACAATGATAACGAGTACAAACACAACATAAAAGTAAAAGCTTTCCACTATAAACTTTAAAGATGAAATAAAGATGAAATGTGACTTACAGGTGCCCCCACTCTCTAAAAAGAATCAACAAGAAAAAAAAAGAAACATTAGGGTTTTTTAAAAGAGTTTTTTAAATAATAAACAAATTGCATATTCTTTTACATGTTGCGCCAGTCTGTGTAGTACTTACGGTTTCATGTTGAAGATGTCCCGAACACCCGCGCTAGCCTCACGGTTACGAAGCCTCTCAGCAATTAATTTCTCCTTGGTCCAGGTCATGTGGACTTGATGAGAGTCAGGGTTGTTGCGTTCTTGGTGTGCTCCCTGGCACTTTGGCTTCCTTTCAGGAAACACGTGAGCCTATAGGATTAATAATAATAATAACTGATATGTTTATCAGGGACAAGCACACATCTTACTATAACATGCTGCAGCGATACGAACAGAAGGGTTTTATGTGTACTGCAGAAGTGCTTTTACTTCCAAAGTGAACTTCATTATGTGTTCAGTGAGCAGCCATTCTGTGTTTATATAATACAGAATGTAAGAACAACATTCTCAAATCACCAAATTAACGAAGTATAATGTAATAGAACATAATTTTGCTAACGTTAAATTGTAGTATAAATGTAATAGAAATTCTTTAGAATGGAATGGTTCAGGGAAAGAAAACTCAGAATACCTCTTGGTCCTCCTCGTCAGGGACTTGTAAAGTGTTCAAAAAAAGGGGTTTTGTTTTGTTCTTTCTTCTAATTGACGACCTGGATTCATCCGTAATGCTTTGAATCTGGCAGCAACCACAGAACAGTCAACATTTGTTACCTCTCTCAGTCTAAACCTGATCAATTCTATACATACATAAACATAAAAATATTCCTCTCACTATTCTTATGAACAGAGTTTACTATTCTAAGCTTGATATAATCCTTATAAAAAAAGCATTAGATAAGATGTACAGCCATACAATAAAACTTTGTTTGATATTTTACAAGAAGTGACTTACTGGTCCTTCCTCTCTCTAGGAGGAACAGACCTATTAATTAAGGTGAAAATTATTACCAGTATTTGACATTTACAAAACATAAACTGAAAATGAAATAACAGTTTAATGTACATTATAAAGTATAATTTCAGTCAAACCCTCTGACAGTGTTAAAAAGTGCACAGTTATTACCTCTCTTTCCCTCTCGGTTTTGGACAGGTGCATCTGTTTTAGCATTTGAGAACGCTGCTCCATCACTAAGGTCCTCTCATAAGTATAGGCTGAGATATCACCTTCATGCTAAATAACAGTGATAAAGAGTCCAAAGTATATGAGAATAATCCACCCAGCACCTCACGAATTATAAAGAAGCAGTATATTCCACCAGGTTTCCTTCAAACCACCTTGCACAAGGTTTTCCTTCAAGTTTCACGCTACACTTTGAACTGAAATCTAAATGTATATGACATGCTTTGTATGAAATGTATGAAAGTGGTAATTAAAGTAAATGAAGATGATGATTACTGTTATTATTATGATTACTATTATTATTATTATTATTATTATTATTATTATTATTATTATCATTATTATTATTATTATTATTATTATTATTATTA
>JAOUQZ010000049.1:16411833-16423659 GCA_028564935.1 Neosilurus hyrtlii | reverse complement strand
TATTATTATTATTATTATTATTATTATTATTATTATTATCATTATTATTATTATTATTATTATTATCATTATTATTAGTAGTAGTAGTAGTAGAACTAGTGGTAGTAATATATTAATTTATACGTTTGATTAGTATTGGTTCTGTATGGTACCTATATGCAGATTCTCACTCACTTTTAGTAAACATGTTATCCTGGTCTGGGTTCATTTGGATCCAAAAACAATTATAAATCAGTTTCTATATATTGAAATGTGATCATGCATAAATTAAGTACAATGCACATGATAATGATCCCCTTTTCCAAATTTCTTTTTTATAGTAAATTACTATCCGAAAATAGCAAATTGCATCATATGCGATGTACCATGTATATGAATTTTGGTACATATATATTTGTAGTTGTGATTTTCTCTAAGTAAAAACTTTTTAAGGACAGATACATAACCCCTATGTCTCACCATCTCCACCACCTCCACTTCAGCATTAAGGCGCAATTGATACAAGAACACCTGCAGATCCTTCTTCATCTGAATGCTGTTGTCATCTATGTGTGCCACGGTAAAGATGCGCATCTTGCATTTTTTCCACACCTAAAGAAAGTAGCATTGTAAGTCTAAAAACTAGCCAACAATCAGAATAACTAAAGACATTCCTCAACTTTGTACCTTGTGCTGACGGAGGAGGAATGGAAGCAGCATGAGTAGGCCTCCATCATGGACAATCCACCATACGTCAATGGTGCCCTCTGCCAGACGTTCTGTGTTACTTGGGAAAATGTCAATGTTCTTTGCCACAAGCAGGGCCTGCTGTGCAGCAGTCGTCTCTCTCACTGTCTCTGTTAAAGGAAAGACTTATGATCAGTCTATGACTTTCAAATTTACATATGATTTTTAGAGTAGTATCATAAACAGTGTCAAAAAATAAGTACATTTAAGGTACCACAATCAAGCAAACTGAAGAGTCTTTATTATTCATAATTATCAATGAATCAACAAAACACTAATTTAAAAAATCCCTTAACTGAATAAAACAATGACTATAAGTAGCAACTTTCTTAATTTAAGATGGTATCATGCACATACCAATAAAGTTTTTCCAGGAGGTTGCATCTTCCGCCTGTCTCCAATTACTGGGCCATGCCATCAAAACAGCATTGTGCTTCATGCCACCCAAACCAGCAGATTGGATCAGGTTAGAGAAACCATCCCTCAAATTAGAGCACACTACAACATGGCAGAAGCCCTTGGTTTTCTCTGCAGACATGGATGCCTTGACATTCTATAAAGAAACAGGATCAGGTTAAAAAATGTGTCTTGTCCCATCCATATGTACAAAGCCTTTCATTCAATAAAACTGCAGACAACGAACAGTCAATCATTTATAACATTTATATCATTCATACCAGCTATTCACATTTGCAAATCTGGGATCATGCCAGCATTTTCAACAATATAATATAGTTAGAAGCTTAAGAAGGAGAAGATTTTTTATTCATCCAACGTACATCATAGTACAGTGATATTGTTTTCTTCACATATCCTAGACGGTCAAGAAGCTGGGATCAGAGCACAGGCTCAGCCAAGCCTGGAGCAGAGAGGACCCAACAGTGACAACCTGGTGGTGTTGGGTCTTAAACCCCTGTCGAAAGCATTAACAGCTGAGCCCCTACAGACGTTCTGAAATATTGAGTTGATGTGTTTTTCATTTGTACTTACTATTTCTGCACATTTGGCCTGAGCACTTTTGGTCATATAGGTTCCCAGCAGCACTGATGACACTATAGTCAGGCCTTTTCCAGCCTTCAGCTGAGATGTGAAAGAAAGCAGTCGTGGATGCTTCACCGCCAAATCAGCATCAAGATTTAGTAACACCAGTAACTGAGGTCTAAAATACACCAAGGGAAACAGCATAAACATTTAACAGGCAGTAGATATTAGATGAAATTATTAATTGTATTTATGGCATTTGAAATGTCTTTTTAAAATTTTCTGGAATAAAAAACAATGTTATGTGAATTACAGTATGCTAAAAATCAAGGCGTCTAATGTGAAAAAAAAAAAAGATTCAGTGAATACATTGTGCAGTAAATCAGAATTCTGTTGCTGGCTCCCCAGTGGTGCTTGAATAAGGTGCAAGAATATCAACCAAAGTTCAAATCCAGTTCAAAATTCAAATCCAGGTTGATGTCACTGCCATCTACGACCAGAAGACCATTGGACCAGGAGCGACAGCATACGCTCACTTTTTTTGTCACTCGTAGCAATCACCACACTTGTCATGTGAGCTGATTTATATAAATGTGTTAGACCCCCAGATATGAATGAACAGCAGTTTGTTTAGTGGCAAGTGGAAACAATGCATGTCATGGACGGGGATGCATGCTTACACTCCGCCCTGGTTGATGGTGGTCCTATATTAGGGAAGGCGATTTTGATGGATGTATATGATAATAATAACTGTATACGACTAAGTTAAGGAAGAAAAACAGAAACACACACACAAACACACACCCCAATTAAAAAAAGAACAAAAAAGTTGGCACTTTTATGTGACATTACAAGTGCATGCATGTTTCCTGACTATTAATATAAAGATTCAAAATATATGTGATTCACACACACAGACACACACACACACACACACACATTCCGTGAACCCAACAGACAGAATATGACATATATGAAGTCACAGAACAGGCAAATGCGAATGCAGGTCTACTCATTGCACACACTGTACATGCACACACCGTTACCTCTGCACTAAAGATACTTCAGTATTTCTTTTAGTATTCTGCCGTTATCCTACTAAATATATGTTCAACTACTTTTAGCTTATATTTTTATCATCTAAATGCTTCTTTATGTGCAATACTCGTGTCTTCATGTACAATTTATGTGCAATCTTTTTTCTTATGTGCAATATTGAGGGGTCTCTGAGTCCAAGAATTTTATTGTCAGCAGTGATGTTCCATTGTTACCTGTATATGACAATAAAACTTGAAACTGAACTAATATCCTCCTATTCAAACAAGTGTTGCTGCATGTGCTAAACTGAAATACTCGCACAGCAAATTGCCAGAACCACACTACTGATCCCTCTTTACTCCAGTGTGATATCTGGAAATCTGTGTAAAACACAGCAGTAAGCACAGTGAGTCAACTGGTATTAGCCTTCTATACCGTCAGTGCTTACAGACTGATCGTCTACCAGTCAAACTTTGCTTCACAGGTCCCACAGAAGAACAAAAGTAATTAAAAGTACAACAAACTGCCTCCATAAGCCAATTACGGTTATAAAAATATTAATAAATAGAAAAGCTATTCAAAAAAAGTGCAGCAATATTGTGTTTTGCCAAGAGCCTCTGGTGTTGCATAACAGTATAGCACTGCATCTATGATTTGTTCAGGCCTTTGTTATTTGCACAGTAGATATTATTGTGGTTGAAAAAAAATAGCACTTTGATTTTATTAAAACCAGAAAACCTGCACTTGCATCTGTCTGATTCATGACTACCTTTTATTTCAATCTTACCTCCAGTTCTTGGTATGGGGTGGTGTTTCTTCTAACTTGATAAGTGCATATCGTGCAGCATTTAGGCTCAGCCCTCTAATTCCATCACCCCATTCCTTTTCTGCACTGTGATTAATAAGAAAAAAATTTACATGAAGAAGAAGTTATCAGCTGAATTATTATTATTACCACCACTATGCAGGCAGTATATTACTGAAAGGAAAAAGACTCACCCTCTGTATTCAATGTATTTATAGATGCATCCTGCAATCAGTATAACCACCAGAGCATAATACCAGGAAGAAACAAACATAAGAGAGAGACAAAGAGTCATGCCCAGGACCGAAAGACTCCTGTGGCATTAGACAGAGATTATTTACATTATTTCATGTAGCAAAACATCTAAAATCTTAAAATGCTAAATGATTATCAGATTAAATATTTGATAATTACAGCAATATAATTACTGTTGGTGGGCTGTGTGTTGAATATTATAATAGAACTCATGAAATAATTTCTAGCATAATTATCATTGTCATTACAATTGAAAATGTGAGGATATTACTAAAATTTATGATGTTTCAGCTGGTTTCAACATAACAGCATTTGATCCTATTTAAATGGCAATGAATGTGCAAGCGACAACAAACACGTGTAAGTGAATGACACAAATAAGGCAAAAAATATATAACAGCAACTGGCAAAATGTGTGTGATTCTGATTATTTAATGTACTTCTAGTGTCTATGATTGCAAAAATCTCTCTTGACTAAACATACCAGTGATAGAATTTAAACCTTGGTCTCCAGTTAGGGGTACACAGAAGTGTTTGGACAGCACACGCCAAGTTTACAAAGAGGTAGCACATCAAGAAAAACCTGCAGCAGAAAAAGCATGCATGATAACGTCAGAATTCCTTAGACAAAATATTATTATTGTGTCATTTTATTATTTCAAATTAACATGTAACACCAGTGAATACTCTTTCTGCACAACATGTACATAAAATCTACTGTGCATAAAAGTTCAGTGCTGCAATGGTGCTTAAATTTAAAACCTGCTCTTAGCAAATCTTACTGGATTCACAATTTACAACTATTCAAGGTGTTCCCCTCCTTCACCTAGTGTCAGCTGAGATAGACAAAACATCCCTAGAAGTAGGGTTAAGCGGTTCAGCCTCTGTAGTTTGTTGGAGGCAAAGGGAGAGGGAAATGAGGTGATGAGTCAAGGTGCAATCTCACATTGAAAGAATGGGAGCAACATCATCCACAGAAGCAATAAGAATCCCAATTTCACAGATTCCTACAGTTAGCAGCAATGCCCAGGTTGGCTCACCATTTGATTTACTGTGACCAAACACCTAAAAGACAGAGAAAGACAAATCTAATAATAATCATGCTTTGAATGATTTTAATGTGAATTTAAAAAAAAAATTAGATGCGTCAATAGAATTAAGAGGAATATAACAGGAACATTAAGAGGAACATAACTGTACATATTCACACACAGAGAGATGTGTATTCATTATAATTCAAAACAAGTCATTTAAAGTAGAATCCGATATCAAATCGTAGTTCATCATCCTTCCATCCATTATCAACACCAGTTATTTGTCAGGGATTCGAGACAATCCGAGCTAACTTTTGGAAAGAGGCAAGGTACACCCTGAACAATTCACTGATATAGCTCAGGGTTAACACAGAAACTAACGTTCACACTCACATTCACACCTATAGGCAATTGACATAAAGCACCTGCTGTGTTGGATTGTGGGAAAAAACAGGAGTACCCAGAGGAAATCCACCCAAGCACAGGGACAACATGCAACTCCACATAGAAAGGCTTAAGTCAGCCAAAAACTTCGAACCCAGAACCTTCTTGGTGTGACATGACCGTGGTCACTACTTTACCACCAGGCCACCCCATATTACCATACCACAGGAAAATGCCAAACACAGCATTAAAACTCTCAGTAATTTATTATGGTAAACATTTTATAGATGACAGTATATAACATTTGAAGCATTATTAGTGAAATAACTATTTATCGAAATTATGTTTTAAAATGGGCATCCAAGCGGTTAGCACTTCCACCTCCAAGAAGGTCCTGCTTTCAAGCTGTGTCAGCGAGAGTGTTTCTGTATGGAGGAGTGCATGTTCTCCCTGCGTTTACGGAGATTTCATCTGGGTGTTCCCATTTCCTTCCACAGTCCAAATACATGCACATTAAGGTAAGTGGATATTCTCAATTGCAGATAAGTATGAGTGTTAGTGTGTAGGAGTGTGTATGAGTTGGCCCTGTGATAGACTGCCGAGCTGTTCAGGGGTACCCTGCCTTTGCCTATAGTTGGCTGAGATGGGCTCCAAATAAAGGATAAAGCTTAAAATGCTTAAAACATTACTGAAGAAAAAGAAAGATACTGCAGTGGATGGTTAATATTAATGTAGTGCATGTTAAAGGGGTGTGAGAGAACTTTTTATCCATCCAACAACAAGTAATTATTCCTTAATCTTAAAATCCAATTTAACACTCTTGTATTCATATAAAAATGGAAGGTAACCTTTAAGAAGGGAATGATTCCATCATGTGCAATGGCATGCAGAAGCCTGGGTGCACCAGTCAGACTCTGTAGTCCTGCTCCACAACAAGAAAAGAAGGAGCCAATCACAATCACCCAAGGTGAAGGCCAAGCCAGAGCACCTATTACCGGGATTTGTTTCAGAGAGAACCCAAATCTATTTATGAATGACAGAAAGTGTGTTCAGTAACTCCAGCAAAAACAACAATCAGCTTCATATTTCATGTTTTTAAAAGCATGCTTTCATTAATAGAGGAATATTGTAAATGTCTCTTGTGAAAGAGGAAAAAATGAAGTATGGTTTTAACAAATTCCAGCCAAAATAATACTCACTTATCCCGCAATAACACCCCCTCAATGCAGGCACCGAACAACACCACACAAGAAATATCTAAATGCTGCAATTAAGGCTTAAACATCATAGAAAGGCATATGAAGCTTTATCCTGCAGTTATTCATATACAGAAAACCTCTTAACACTAAATCATGGAGTTTAGCTTGGTAGGTAATCTCACTCAGTTGAAGGATACAGATGATGGAAGTGGTAATAATGGCCATAATGGTGCCAATGGGGATAGACCGCTGAGCATCCCTCAGATCTCCAGAGCGGTTTGATCCTGCCATAATCCCTACAAAAAAGGTAACAAGAATTGTGTTCACTGCTTAAACTGTAAGTAAAATATATATAATATTATTAAAGACAGCAATAAACAGATAGAAATTTTGAACATTTGACGTTTAATTATGTTTTTGCTTCCTAGTTCAATTTCATGTTGCATGTCACACACATAGCCATATTAATACCCTTCATGAAAGTTTTCCACCAAAATCATAAAACTATTATGATATATAGGCCTCTGCTGTCTCACCTGTGACTGAAGGAAAGTAGATGCCCACCATCATTGTGAAGAAAGTGGTGATGTCATTGAAGACATAGGGCAACTTTTCAGTGATATTCCCTGATATTCTTTCATAGTCTCTGATATTCTCGAACGGAGATGACACCTGGTTCTTTCTCTCTACTGGCGTCCCACTGGAACCATAATCTCCCCATATGTTATCTGGAGGCATAAAGAATTTAAATGCTAAAAATGTTATAATTTGAAAGTAATTTTTTTTTGTGTTTGGTTATGTATAAGACAAGTATGCACAGTTAAAGTATGTAAAATCAAGTAAACTGTTACCTGTGATAACCCCACTTAATAAGCCTGGAATGCCCTTGATCTCTGTTAAATTGTTCTGGTTGAAGTATTCATCGCATGTTGCATCAAGGGCAGATGAACTACAGAACAGACTCCACAGCTCTGTTGTATTGGTCATGTTGTTGATATCTTCTGTCTTCATGCATTTATCAAATCTTATATTGTTTAGTGTGCGGTTACCCAGCACACAGATACTAATGAAAATAGTAAGGGCACATTAATGTTTAAAATGTATAATTGGCCAAAAACAAACAACTATAGACAGTACAGACTAAATATAATATAATGTAATATGTGGTGTAAAAGAATAATAGGCATAATGTTACATTTACAATAAATTACCATTTATATACTGGTGGTGTGTACAAGGATATATGGCTGAAAAAAATTTTACTAACATTTTTTATAAATACAGAGAAAATACAGTCTCCTTGCAATATCGATTCTGAAGTTAACTGTTCAAGATACTGTACATGTTAATGCAAAATTGTGTTTAGTCATATGACACCAGCATGTAAATAATCTTAAATATATTTAAATGTGGAAGCAAAGTTTATCAAATATTCAATTATCATTCCTTACGTCATGTGGTTTAATTAAAAAAGACTATAGATTAGGTAAAGTTAAGTGTATGGTGTACTTACTTGAAATCTGGAGGGCTGACGACAGTTCTGATGACTCCAGCGTAGATGGCCATAATGGACAGAATCACACAGGAAAGGAAGACCAGTGCCAGTTTATTTACATACCGGACCCCAACAAACACCATCAAAGCCATCAGAACTAAGCAGCATGTTCCATACCCCCGCATTTTATTCGGTTGGATGTCTTCTCCATTTGGCAATATGTACATCTATACACGAGACAAAAGTGATGAGAAGAGAACACAGGTACTGGATAATCTTTGCGAGTGTATACACCCATTCACATCATGAATGTCATTATTAAAGGTACTTTCTAATACATAGATTGCTTAACAAAGAACATTTTTACATTTTATTGTTATGAAAGGAATTTTCAGCTGGGAAGAGAACAACTATTTTAGTTGCTGTCAGTGATGAAATAGACCACAGGGGTCTATACACTCCTGCCAGCAGGACCATTTGATAATAATTGACAAAAAATATAAAGTCAAAATGGGGGCAGTGTTATGTGTAATGTCGTGTAGTGTATGCATAATGGCGGCTAGCGTGCACGTGGGATTGGGGGTTACCATTAGGAGATGATACTTTCATCCATTGTGTTGTACACTCTAAAACTAGTTGTGAATTGGACTCCTGAAACACATGCATGCTATCCACTAACAGCACGCGACAAATAGGATATAAACGGCCTCCAAGTAGGAAGTGGGAAATGAAAGATGACGTTATTCTATGAGCCGCTCTCTACTGGTGCCATTCTAACCCTTACATGGGTCATCCAAGTTCTGACTGGTTTTGTGCTGGAGGGCCACATTTATCTAATTACAGTGGTATCTACCATGGGGTGGTGTATATTAAGCAGCAAATAACCAGTCATTCTTAAACAGTTCTTAAAGCTAATGTAGTAAGCAGTAAAAATTGGAAACTGTAAGGATCTGAGTGACATTGGCAAAGACCAAATTATCATGGTGAGACGATTGGGTTTCTTCATCTGCAAAACCACAGTTCTTGTGGGGAGTTTCCAGGATACAGTTGTTATTACCTACCAAAATTGGTACAAAGAAGGGAACATGGGTAATAAGGAACAGATTCATTGGCACCTAGGGCTCAGTGATGCACATGGGGATCGAAGGATAGAAAGTGTGGTCTGATCCCACAGAAGAACACAAATTGCTGAAAAAAATTAATTCTGGTTATACTAGTAATGGGTCAAAACACAGTGCATTGCAGATTTCTGTATAGCAGGCTGTGTAGCTGAAGACCAGTCAAAGTGCACATTTTTGACCCATGTCCACTACTGAAAGGGTCTACAATGTGCATGTGAGCATCAAAACTGGACCACAGGGCAATGGAAGAAGGTGGAATGGTCTGAGCAATCACATTTTGTTTTACATCTTATGGACAGTGTGATGTCCCGCCGTAGGATTTAGGTCATGTCTGTCATGTGTGTGTTTCTGATTACTGGCTCCGCCATGATTATCCCACCTGTTCCTCATTCCCGTCGCAGGATAAAAGGCTATTCCGCTATTCCTAGTTCCCGTTGCCAGATCGTCTTGTGCCGTCATAGAGAATAGTGCTTCTCGTAGCTGCACCGCAATCTAGCCGACATTCCATAGTGTTCATGTACCACGTTAGCCGTGTTCCTAATAAAGGATCCCTGTTTGCACCTTATCTTGTCGTGTCTGTCCTGCATTTGGGTCTATCAGTTATTGGTACCAGCGTAACAGACAGATGGTATGGATGGGAAAGAGATGACAAAAAAATTGACTATACAATAAAGGCACGCTCTGCTGGTGAACCTTGGGTCCTAGAATTCATTCAGAGTTAATTCAACACGTATTATCTCCCTAAACACTGTTGCAGGACCAAGTACCATTGTTGAGGACCCTTTATGGCAATAGCCTCCACAAAAGGATAATGGTTATACTACAAAAGCTGGTCAGGAATAATTTAAGGAATATTTTCCCAAAAATTCCTAATTTGTGGGATGTGCTGGACAAACATTTCCTCGGAGGATCCACCTTACAACTTACTGGAATTAAAGGATGTGCTGAGAAACTTCTTGGTGCCAGGTACTACAGCACACCCTCAGAAGTATTTTGGTATCATGCCTTGATAGGTTAGAGCCATTTGGTAACACAAGTAGGATAACTGGCAGATGGTTTTAATGCCAAGTGTTAATTTTACCAACTGAATAAGCTTAAATGAATGGTAAAATAAAAATTACATTTTCGGCCAATCAGTGACATTAGACTGTTTCCTCAAAAAAAAAGAGGTCACAAAAATATATTAGCATACATTAAGTACTGTTATTTTTAGTGCTCAAAGTACCCACCAAAAGGATCTCCATGGTTCCCAAAATGTACATAGATCCAGCAAAGGTTGTACCAAGGTAGAAGCATAACCCAACAGCACCTCCAAACTCTGGACCCAGTGCCCTAGAGATCAAATAATATGAGCCACCAGCTGTAAAACAAATAGGACACCTAAGAAATCTCATATTTATTCATAAACACTAAATTAAAATTTAAATAAATTTAGTAAAATTACTGTTGCCTGTCATACCTGGCACCATTCCGTTAGTAGCAATGGCACTCATAGATATTGCTGTCAGTAAGGTCTATAAGGCAAAGCATTAATTAATTAATCAAATAAATTATATAGAATTGATAAAAGAATTTATCAGAGTAGCTTATTGGTTAATTTTGAAAAGTTAGGTTTAAACAGAGATAAATGTGAACTAGATGAAAGTATTTAAAGTTTTAGTACGCACACATGCACAGCACATGAAAACGATGGCAAAGGAGCCTAAAATTCCAGTTGTGCCTACAATCCAAGTGAGGCGCAAAAACAAAATCCCGCCCATGATGTTTTGCACACAGGGCAGGTACACACCAATAAATGTGCCCATCGGAGGACCCTGAAAATAAAAAGATACAGAGAATGAGACTACAACTGTTTTGGTTATTTTGATTCTGTAATAGAAACTTTGTAGACTATGTGTTTGTCAAATATTCTGCAGTGTGTCATAATAATGTGATAACTTTAACAATAAATGATTATTAGGTTAACAAGTGCATTCGGCAAAATGGTTATGATTTGACTTAATAAAAATATTTACAAAAAGGGTTTACTAATTTTTTTCTGTAATTAAGACATCAATATTGGGACATAATCATGATATTGTCTTTTGGACATTTGTTAGGACATAATCAACATGCCATAAATTCGGTGGTATGAGACTGACCTTGACAGTAACTCTTTTAATCCCATCTTCACTCTCAGCTTTCTCATGATCCACAACCCCCTGAGTCAGGTTGGTGTAATTGGCCAGTTTGTTGAGGAGAGAAGACACCATTGGTGTACTGTCCATTTCTTCCTGTGTGTGACATAACAAAACTATTAAAGCAAGTAATTCAGCTTTTGCAATGTATACTAGGTATGTCAGGCAAGTATGCAAACAAAGAACTAGAGCAGTTGTTGCAAACATTAAAACAGAAAAGGGAGTACTGTCTCTTGCAGATATTTGGGAATCTGCATTTTAGAAATGAGTTAGCACTTTACAAGCTTCATAAAAGCAGTATAAATTATTGAAGTGTACCTCGAAGAGTGCCATGTTTTTGCCATCATGGCTTCGGTTATTGTCATAAACTGTAAGGAAGGGACTGTCCTCTCCGGGGGTTTCATCAGCTGTTAGACAGATACATGTACTATATGTTAACTTAGCCTTTTTCATACTAGCATGTGTTTGTAACAATAGCATCATACATACGGTTAAATGCCAGTGTACAGCAAAGTTTCATGCACACACACACAGATATATATATATATATATATATATATATATATATATATATATAGATATATATATATATATATATATATATATATATA
>JAOUQZ010000049.1:16391721-16402253 GCA_028564935.1 Neosilurus hyrtlii | reverse complement strand
CCTGTGGGAGGGGCAATAGGGGTCGGGTGCAGTGTGAGCTGGGTAGCAGCCGAAGGCGTGGGTTCTGCCGGACCGATTAATATTTTCATATTAATGTTAATGATAAATAATTCATGTTAATGATAAATAATTAATTTGAGTATGTGGAAGGGAAGTCCTGTAATAATGTATTGGAGGACCAAATACATGACATTAGGACATTTCAGACTGGCAGGCCACAGACCTTCCTCAGGTCATGGGTTCAAATGATTCAAAAAATTTCAGAGTGCCCTCAATGGTGCCCGACAACCCTGATAATATCCCAAATCATACTGTTTTAGAGACAAAGACAAGAGCAGATTCTATGCACGCTCCCGAGCCTACTTGCTTATCAAGAAGTTCAACTCCTCCCGGATGGGAAACTAGTCCATTGCAGGTTACCTTCCCAGTATTTTTACTGCTGTGTGGACAGAGGTACGCTTGTGGTAAAGATCTTAGCATGGAGGGGTCTAATGATTCGAACCCATGACCGCTTGATCATGAGCCCAACACCCTAACCACTACACCAACCCCACATAACTAACATGGGATATGAATAGTTTATTGTTATGTCTCATTATGTGAATAAGATTAAAATTTTCCACATTAGGCTAATTCACACCAAAGTGTGTAAAAGAATGTCAAGCATGTAGCCAATAAGACAGTGTGCTTGGGTGTCTTAAGTCTACATGTTGATGTGAAAAACAATTTCATTTTTGTTAATTTTTTAACATGCTGAAAATAGACATGAAGAATAAAAACTCCTGTCTTGCTTTTATTCATGCAACATGCATGTAAAACACTTATGTGCAAGTTATTGCATTTATTACAATGGAATTTGATCTGAAGCAAGCATGCATACATACATAAATACATAAATGGCAAATAAAGGGCAAAAAGAGAAACCTGTCAAAACCTGAAATTCTGATTTATTTTTTCATTCTTTCAGCGGGAGCTATATAAATCAAAATATCACTGTTTTTCAAGTTAGTTTGTTCATATAATTTGTTTAATGTACAGTCAATATATAGAATATACTTCATTGTTCAATTTATATTTTTTGAAATAGTGACTATATATTTTTACATGTTTAATCATACATGATTTGTTCATATGATTAATTTATTTTTAAGTGGCATGGTAGTGGTGTGTATGGATCAATTAGTTTATTTTCAAATATCATTGTGACCACATTTTCAATGCGATATTTCAAACACAATTTGAGTAAAACTCACTATATGAATTTTAACATATTAAAAATGTATGTTATATTACCCCATGTAAGACAGGGTTTTTTTAAATATATTATTCATATTACATGTTTGCTAGGATTACAGTCCTGAGCATAATATGTTGAAATGCATTTTTTTGCTGGGAATGTGCGTGGGGCGTGATGCCAAAGTTACAAGGTACAATATCACGTTTAACTTTCTCATTACGTTATGGAACAGAATGTGGTAGAAAGCCTGAAGATAAACTGCGGATTAATTGACCGTGAAACTGCTACACAAATCCGGTGGGAAAGTGACGAGTGAGTGGAGTTCATTGGTGGAAACCGAGTGGATTAGACACACTTTTTCTCTCTCCACTATACACACTAAAGAGCAGCTTGTGCGTTACACCAGCAGTCAATTTGTCTGAGTAAAAAATAACCGATCAGACACACTTCTCTTTCCTGAAGCTGGAATAAATCTGACAAGCTCAAGATCGAGGAGTTGAACTTAAGGAGCATTATGCCAGTACGGCGAGGACACGTTGCGCCTCAGAACACCTTTCTTGACACCATCATCCGCAAATTTGAAGGCCAAAGTAAGAATATATCATGTAAACTTACTGAACTATTTTTGCTGTTGTTTGTTAATACTGTAGTACATAGAATAGCAAACATCAACAACAACAGTATTTATTATTATTATTATTATTATTATTATTGCTGGTATTATCAGAATCATTATATATTAGCTTGTTAAACTTCAAAATTCTTTCTTTTCTTAGATCAAATGTTTAAGATATTAAGAATGTTAATCAATCTTTTCTAGGATTTCTGGCCTATCTTAATTAAAAATAAAATCTTAATCTAAAGCAAGTGCTCCCACCACATAATTATAATTCTGAATATATTGTGAAAATTATTATTTTGTATGAGGCTCACTAATCTGAGGATCTGATTTTTTTAGAAGCATAAAATTAAAAATTACATTTTGCCTAAGTTATATAATATTCATTAATAAGCCTAAAGGTCCTTTGGCTATGAAGTAGAAAGTATTCTCATTCATCTTACTCTTTCAAGGAAAAACACACCTGATTAAACATTTCCTATAAACATGCCTCTGCCACATCTTTACAGATCGTAAATTCATCATAGCCAATGCACGAGTAGAGAACTGTGCCATCATCTTCTGCAATGACGGTTTCTGCCACATGTGTGGCTACACCCGTGCTGAAGTGATGCAGAAGCCATGTACCTGCAGCTTCCTCTATGGGCCACACACAGGCAGGTCTGCTGTGGCCCAGATGGCTAAAGCATTGTTGGGGTCAGAGGAAAGAAAGGTGGAGATCTCCCTTTATAGGAAAGATGGTAAGCATATAGGCAATTTGTGAATGGTGCTATCAGACACCCAGTTCTAATGGAAATTAATTAATGCACCTCCAAATGTAAAAACTGTCAAAAAATCCACTGTGGAAACAGAACTACTGCACAATCAGCAATATGATTTTAAAATTAATGCTGAGACAGTCTATTTATAATCTGTTGGGGGACTATTTAAATGATACTAATTTAGGCAATTTTACTCTGGTAGTTCTACTGTTTTCTTTATTAGTCCTTCTATTAAATAAATTAAAAAAACAACAAAATTAAAATTCTCAAACCTTCTTTTACTAAAGTTCAGTGCTTACTGATAGATTACTTATATGCATAACTTTGTTTTTTTTTTTTTTTTTTACCTGAATAAGGCGATATTTAAAAAAGTTAAAGTTAACATAGAACTGTTTATAGTGTTGGTGAATTTATTACATTACTTCACTCTCTAAGCTCTTCATTGGTCATTTAAGGTTAATTTCATGGGTTTCTTCTTTCAGTTTTTCTACAGATTGAATGTAATCCTCTTACATAAAATCCCAGTTTAGATGAGTAAACCGTTAAATATCGCACTCTTTGAAAACAATGCAGATAACCCATAAGGATAATCTGAAATATGTTGGCAGCAATCCAGCTTTTCAGATTAACTGGAGTAAACTATAAAGTAAGTCACGTTGTTTATGCCAACTCTAGCTCCATGTCATGTGAATCATCCAAAAAAAAAATGAAACAGGAAAATTATCCCTCATTATGGATTTATGCAGAACCTGTCCCTACTATGTCTTCTAGCATCAATTGAAAAGAATAGATTTCCTTTCCAATAAGCAATACAGCAACAAAGAATGCCAAGACACATAACCTGCAACATCCCATGATCCATATATCTGTGCCTAATCGCATGACTCACCAGTTCGCAATTGCATTCCTGGACTCATTCTTCGTCTCACACCTGGTTAATCCTCAGCTATCAGGTCATTGCCTGCGTCTGAATTGCCATTCATGGCACTGTACCCATTTTGTCTTGCCGTGTGACAAAGTGTGTTTGGCGTTTGACTCAATAAATGCCTGCTTCATAAAAAGTAGACTAAGCATTCATTCGGTAATTTTTAGCCGCATAATCTGGTTAGTGTAATTAGGGTCGAGGGTAGGCTGGTGCCCATCTCAGCCAACCCTGAGCGAAGGCGGTGTACCCCCTGAATAGCTCACCAGTCCAACACATACACAACTATTCACACTTACACTCACACCTAGGGGCAATTTGAAACAGCCAATTAGCCTACTGTTTTTGGATTGTGGGAGGAACCTGGAGTACTCAGAGGAAACCCATGCAAGTACAGGGAGAGCATGTATACTCCACACAGAAACACAGTCTGGGAATTAAACCCAGGCCTTCTTGCTGTGAGACGGACGTTCTAACGGAGACTATGCATTTATTCTTTATTTGTTTCATTTGCTGGACAGCTTAATCCTACCAGGGTCGTGGGGAGGCTACTAGGGTCTACTAGAGTCTCAGCCGATTTTGGGAGAAGGTGGAGTACATCCTGAACAGCTCGCCAGACCATTGCAGAGTGAACACACATACATATTACAATTTACACTCACACTTAAGGGCAATTTGGAACAGCCAACTAGCCTAGCATTAGCCTAGTCTTTGGCCTGATGGAAGAAAGCCCTGCAAGCACAGGGAGAACTCCACACAGAAAGGCCCGAGCCAAGCCCTGGACTCGAACCCGAAGTCTTTTTGCTGTGAGGTGGACATGCTAATCACTATGCCACAGTGCCACCTGGAGACGGAGCAGAAAAATGTTTTTGATTCAAATCATTCACTGGAGATGGACAGAAGAACAGCCCTAGTAATTAGTCTTTATATTCTGGTAATGATTTCCTATCCTAAAATTAGTAACAACTAGAGCCAGCTTAAACATTTAATTATTTATTATTGGTCACTTGTACAGTAGAAGAATGGAGTTTTCTTGAGTTCTTCAGCAATTAATTAATTTACTTAAGAATTCTCACTTCAATTTGACTATCATCTTGGAACATCACATCCAATTTAAATTATATTTCATTTGAGCTCATTCTTTAATTAAACCTAATGAAGAGGATTATTTTGGAAAAACATACAAACATACTTAAATCTTATCTAAACCTTTAACAAGTTCACTATAGTCGTGCTCACTCATTTTTAAATAGTTATTAGTTTATACATATGAAAAATCAGTGAAATGAAATGGCTTAACTATTGAACTTTTGTGTTATATTTTTTTTTATTGGATGTCATTATAATTTGGATGTAAAGAGCTGCTTTGACCACTCATGGACCGTTTATGATCCATTTCTCCTCCCCTAGTCCAAACACATAGCACATTAGGCTAAATGGCTGTTTCAAATTGCCCCAGGTGTGAATGTGAATGGTTGCACGTGTTGGTCCTGTAATGGACTGGTGAGCCATTCAGGGTGTACCATGCCTTTGCCCAGAGTCAGCTGAGATATGCTCCAGCTTCCCCAGGACTCTAGTAGGATTAAGAGGTTTGGGAAATAAATTAAATAATTAATTATTGTGATCTGTTTCTTGTGTCACATAAGTTTATTTTTCATTTATTGCATTTCATGTGTATAGGAGGAATTTTGGTCAAGCTTTTCAGAACTACTTTTCAAGCAAAGCAATTGCATAATTGGAAAAACCCAATAAAACTCACAAACTCATTCACATGTGAGGAAAAATCATCTGAAAATACTGGGTGAGATGTAATAATAACCTGGATGATTAAATGGGGCTTTTAAAGAAATATGCAAGACAAATTACCAATGAAAGTATTTTACTTATTTCATCTTTATTTTTATAATCTATTATTATTATATATATATTTTTTTTTTGTTATTTGGCAATATCCTATCTGGCCTTTAGCAACTCTGTCCTTGGTGCTGAAGAAGCCAAACCCCCTGCTGAATAAAACCCTTGTTTGCAATAATATCCTTCAGGCATTAAAGCTTTTAATCCCCTCTTTCATTTTTTTCATATGCTTTTTCAGAAGGTTAAATTATTTATACAACAAAATCCTTTGTATGTGGATGTGCTATATCCCATAGCACCCTCATCTCACCATGCAAAATGCAATGTCAGGGTGAATTGGGGGTGGGTGGTAATTAGCGGTAGAGGTACAGAATTTTTCTATGCAGTAAATAACTAATTGTATGAATTAATCAATTAGGTGGAATAAGACAGCAGGTTTCTTTTCAACAATCACATTGTCTATAATATGTACTTTAATACCAGGACTGTCTGCTCTGCCATATCATTTGAGTGTGAAACTAATTACTTACTAATAATAGAAATTATAAAAAATAAAAACAACTTGGCGATATTAGTATATTGGCTGTTTATATTTTATTCACCCAGTAACTACAATTCACCAAGGAAAGCTATGGTGATTAACAGTTGCCCTTGCACAGTCGTGAATAGAGGACATCTTCTTTTGACTGCTCCTGTTCTGAGTTGCCACAGCGGATCATCCTTATATATCTTACCTTGACCGCTGTATGCCTCTCCGTCACACTAATCACCTGAATGTCCTCTCTCACCACATCCATAAATCTCCTCTTTGGCCTTCCTCTTCTCCTCCTACCAGGCAATTCCATTCTCCACATTCTTCTACCAATATACCCTTCATCCTTCCTTTGTGCAGGCCCAAACCATCTCAGTCTAGCCTCTCTCACTTTTTTTGTGCTGGACCTGTGCTGTCCCTCTAACATATTTGTTTTAAATTCTGTCCACCCTTGTCACTCCTAGAGAAAATCATAGCATCTTCATCTCTGCCACTTCCAGCTCCACCTCCTGTCTTTTTGTCAGCTCAACTGTCTACAAACTGTACATTATAGCTGGCCTCACTACTGTCTTATAAATGTTTCCCTTCACTCTTGCAGATAACCTTCTATCACAAATCACTCCAGCCTTTTTTCTCGACCCATTCCACCCTGTCTGCAATCTCTTCCTCACGTCTCAAACAGACAATGTGAGGGTGGTTATTTAATGCCCTGTAAGTGGATTGATCTTATTTTAAATTAGAGATTAATGTTGTTTCTGCTGGTTTGATGCTTCTATGCATCCTTTGTCTATTCCTTCATACTGCTGGTTGCAGGGTACGAAGGCACCTGGGAGCCTATACAAGGAGATATTTAGACAATTTTGTAGACAATTCACCTATTGGCAGGTAAACCGGCACTGAGAGAACATGCTGAGCTCAATACAGATAGTATTCATATAGTACTCAAAATATAGTAACCAGAGCTTTAGATCAAACCCTGGCACTGGAGCTATATAACATCAACATTACCTTCTCCCATCAGCACTTTTAAATTTTTCCACATATATCTGAACTTTTTCCATTTAGGAGTGCGTTTCCTGTGCTTGGTGGATGTGGTTCCAGTTAAAAACGAGGACGGTGTGGTCATTATGTTCATCTTGAATTTTGAGATTGCCGACCAGCTGAATAGCACTGCTAACAGTTCACCACTAAGGGATCGCCACCATAGATTCTCAATTCCATGGATTTCTAAAGGTGCTCACTTTAGACACACAGTATACATTACATTGGATTATTATGTGACCAGCTTTTAAACATTTAATGTCTACATTAGAATAAATGTTTTATCAACACCTTATTTATAAATAATGAGATAGATATGTATAGTGATAATTTTTTTTTACATGTGACAGTGGATGATTTTGGACACTTAACAGTTGGATGTGTACATTTATATAACTAATTTGCTACAAATTCTCACTCTCTTTACCTTAGCTTGCAGACATAGGTTCAGATTGCCCCAGCTTTCGTTTAACTCTCTGAGTAGCAGAAAGTCATCTGTCCATGATGACTCTGAGTTGGGTCACATGCACAAGTTACCACACATGGGCCATGAGTCTGTGGCCCTGGATAAACTGTTGTCACTGCCAGAACGTTCGGCACTAGGGCGACTTCCATTGCTCTTATGGGATGATGAACCCCCACTAGAGCCTCACTATGAGCTTCAGTCCTCACCACCCTCACAACCTCCATTACATGGCTTTCTGCAGTCCTCCTTATGGCTAGACTACCCAAAGAATTCACCCTCTAACTGCAGCATGTCCCACAGCCGCTCATGTGAAAGCCTTTGTAGCACACGCCAACTGCCCACTCCCAGTGTCTGCACCTGGGACAGAAAGCTTCCCATCAGACCAAACAGCATGGGTAAGGATCAAGTTCCCATTATCAACAGTAAAACAAAAAAGTATCATTTAATGTAAAAAACTATTGGTAGACATTTATGGAAAGACTACAATAGGCATGACTGGACTTGTATTTGTTCCCAATATTAAGTAGAGACTGTTGCATTATTGGTATTTACAATCATTTACAGTTTAGGATAACAAATTAGATATGCATACATATTTACATTCAGTCTGATGTTTGTCTAGGTGCCATGCATCGTAAAGCCAGCTTGCCTAACTCCACGTCCGATTCGGACCTCATAAGGTTCCGCATGGTAAATACAAGTCCTATATCAAACTTAATCGACTTCAAGCCAGATCCCTTGGTGACTCTCCCTTCCAGCGAGATTGATATAATTACACCTTGCAAGTTGATTGATCGCACCCACAATGTCACAGAGAAGGTCACTCAGGTAAGAAGAATACCTCTTATTTGAAATAAAGAAAAAACAGAAAACTTGAAATTACAGGATTCTTAAAGGTTCTATGTAGAATCTTACAGTAGATTATTTTACATTATTGACAATATTATTATTATTATTATTATTATTATTATTATTATTATTATTATTGTGTGTGTGTGTGTGTGTGTGTGTGTGTGTGTGTGTGTGTGTGTGTACCAAATGCATTGGCCAGGCATAATATTTCTGTACCTTTGAGAAGCTGATATCTGTGCCAGTCACTGAATTTACATAATGTGGATAAATGGGGCTTTCTGACTGGTCTAATCCTGCAAAGAATAGAGAAAAACCCCATAACATACTCATCCTTCAATACAGAGTTAATACTACGACACTTCTCCAGAGTCTCAACCCATTTAAACAGCATTGCTCTCATCAATAACATTTTCTGTGAGATAGAAGAGATAGCAGAATGATAGAGGAATGCCATGTTTAGCCAAACAGCTGTGATCATGTTTGTCTGCATGTCCTTGACCTTCTTTTTTGCTTTCAGTGGACATCAACATCCTCTTGCAAAGTAAAATTTGTCCTCTTAAACAAGTTACAAGTGCCTGTGTCTCTATCTATTTAAAAAAGTACTTTAAAATTAAAAATTTTTAAAAAGTGCTTAATGTGTCCCACATCTTACACTAATTACCAACAGTAAACATTGTGTCCAGTCCCAGTTAATACATAATAATGTGTGCAATTTTTGAGTAACTCAATTCTTGCATAAGGGGAATTAAGCAGTGAGTTTGTATTTCGGACAAAAAGGAACCAGCTCATCTTTTTCATTTCATTTCATTTTCTGAACCACTTTATCCTTTAGAAAATGAATGAATGAATGACTTTATCCTTTATTAGGGTAGCGGAGAGACTGGAGCCCATCCCAGTCAACAACAGGCAAAGGCAGGGTACACCCTGAAAAGCCTGAGAACCCAGGACCTTCTTGTTGTGAGGCAGATGTGCTAACCACTACGCCACTGTGCCGCCTGCTTCATATGTTAAATATTGCCAACCCTTAGCATATAGTGAGTTCTGTACAAAGTGGATAAATGTTCAATGTGGATAAATGAGAGAGTAAGTGGTGTGAAAGCCAAATTTTGCCTTAAGAAATCTCAATCTTAAGACTTTAAAACATGGAAAGTAAAGATTAAAAAAAAAAAAAGGTCAAGACTTTAAAAACATACAACTAGAGAAGAATTGCTATAGTGTCACCACCTGGCCAACCTAGGTCATTACACATAAGACATTACACATGTTACATAAGTAATGTGAGATGGCAGGAAGTTGACTCATGCTGTTGGGAGGATCTAAAATAATAATAATTAAAATAAAAATAAAAATAAAAAAGATGTTCCAGACCCTACAGATTAATAACATGCATCAGAATAAAGGGGGTAAATACATATAACCCACTGTAGCAACACTACACTACAGTGTCTTTAGAAGCTGTTCGTGTTGTTAAAGGCTAAGTGTGAAAGGTCAGTAATCATTTTGAATGAAGTACAACAGAAAAACAAAGACTTTATATTTGTGTAGAACTTATACACATACTCAAACATAATGATTATGTGACATTTTGATGTTAATGTCAGACTAAATCCAGGTCATTTCCAGAAATATGCTTATGAATTTCAAATATTTGGGCACTTATTAAATATATTTATTACATTTTTACTTATAAACTTAACCCTGTGATAGATTATGAACCTGCCCAAAATGTACCCCACCTCTCACCCGAAGTCAGCTGGGCTTGGCTACAGCATCCTCTGCGACCCTGATGGGCATGCAGTATAGATGGATGGACTTATAAACCCCAGTGTTGGCCTTGACCTAAGCATTATGTACTGCCTCTTAAGTGGCACATTGTGACAGTAAAGGTGCTTGTGTCCTTCAAAGGCTGTGTCTCAATGAGTAACTGAAGGAAGACATCAATTAAGACTGCATGGCTAAGATATGTACAGTCAGGGCCCAAAAGTCATCGGATTTGCACTGTAAATGTTTTGTGGGTGGATTAATTAAGGACAATATTAATAATAGTCATTATAATTATACTTATGATATTATGGTGATATTATTATAATTATTTATTGAATTAATTAATAATAATAATAATAATAATAATAATAATTATAATAATAATAATAATAATAATAATTTTGCCATATGACACACACACACATATATATATATATATATATATATATATATATATATATATATATATATATATATATATATA
>JAOUQZ010000049.1:16361845-16383030 GCA_028564935.1 Neosilurus hyrtlii | reverse complement strand
ACACACACACACACACACACACACACACACACACACACACACACACACACACACACACACACACACACACACTAAATTTAGTATTCTACTGCTGTGGTTGTCATTTAATGTTATATTCTTAGTAAAAAAATGTTAGTCGTCATCACACAATGACAAAATGAAGCCATATTGTTCACAATGTTTTCATGGTATACAGTACCTCCACCAAATGTTGAGCATTTTATGTTTGCTTGTATTACTTTAACTAGATACATGATCCTGAAGATACTGGTGTCATCTCTGTGAAGTCATGTGGGCTGCTGCAGGATACTGAGGAGTTCCAGTTCCTAGATTCCTCACTGGCTTCCACTTCGAAGAGTCAGGGCTTTGACCTGAAAATCCAAAATGCATCTGAAGGGACTCTGAGCACATCTAATGAGAGGTTTACCAGTGTCATGACCACTGTTCCCATCAGGCAGTCTGTGGACTTGATAGGTCCACTATGGAATCCTGCTATAGAAGGAGGTTTCTGTGAAACTATTAACCATCACAACCCCCAACTGAGGCAGGATTTGATGTCTTCTGAATGTGCAAGACGTCTTTCATTGCAAGGTCAACACACAACGAAGAAATGCTCCTTAATTCAGCAAAGACATGCTTCTGATCCTGGATGTTAAAGTTTTATTTCCAGTGTGATGACTAGGCATGTGCCAACTCATTATTTTAATATCTTGTTTAAGTAAAAGTAATCTTCCTTAGTTGGAAAAATTTTATATATCTACTACTGAATATTTCAAATTATTCCGAAACCCTTTGATATAAACTAAATTAATTTCTAAGAGATCATTTTCCATGGTGTCATCAAAAAAAAAATTAACTCTCAACTTTATTTAACACTGTTTTTTTTCATTCATTCATTTGCTGAACCCTTTAATCTTACCAGGGTTCTAGAGAGGTTGGAGCCTATCTCATTCGACTCTGACTGAAGGCAGGGTATATCCTGAACAGCTCGCTGGTCCATCGCATGGCCACCACACACACAACCATTCACACTCACATCTAGGGGCAATTTGGAAAAAACAATTAACTGTGGGAGGAAACTGGAGCACCCAGAGGAAATCCACACAAGCACAGGAAGAACATGCAAACCCTACACAGAAATGCCTGAGGCCGGGACTCGAGCCCAGAAACTTCTTGCTGTGAGGCTGACATGCTAACCACTATGCCACCCACACAGGTGTGCTGTTAAGGACAATAGATTAGATTTACTGATTCTAGTAGGAAGTGATCCTTTAATAATTTCTTCCTAAATTCATATATATTATATATATAACTAAACCATTTTTACAGCACCAGCAATAGACACTTTTGCCTCATTATGTTTCTGAAGTGTTTGTAAATTTAACCTATGTAAGAGAAGAAAACTGTAAATTAATGAATATGATGTATACTAGAAATCTGAAACCAGTTGATGAATTATATATTAATTACTACACATATGCTTTAAATCTGTAATTAATTAAATAATTTTATTGTAATTATTCAGTGCAAGAAAAATAGTTAGTGACATGAATGTAATCCTTGAATAATTATTTGACGTACAATATGTTTCTGTAGATCAGGCTGCAGAAGCTATTGTTCTTTTTCACCTGGATCACACATATACTGAAAGAAAATCATCCTTGTGGTGTTAACTATATAATCTATTTCTGAGTATGAACTTATATGTATGACAAATAAATATTAGGATTATAGGACTTTATTCCACCCAGTTAAAGATTAACTAAATATATTTTATTGGACTTTATTATTTAGTATGATGTTAATTCATAACTATCAAGCTGTAGCTGTCCTTAATCTATTTACCAGCAATGATGTTGTGTATTAATAAAAGTCTTAAACAAATTAAAAATTGAGAAGTACCAAACAGGATATTTTAATTAAAAGGTGATCAAGATTGTGTGAAAACCGTGTCTTTTTTTAAAACTTTTTTTATAATTTATAATTGACATTTAAAAGTAATTTCTGGGGGCCATCTGCCTTATCTCTCCGTAACATTACAATCTGGCCAGTAATGGACCCAGCGGACAGGGATTCGATCTGCCAGGCTCTGGGCGCTCAGGAGCAGCTCGTTAGGTCCCACGAGTCCCAGCTAGCCACCGTAGCGACCGGAGTGCAGGAACTCGCGGATCGCCAGGACTGCTTTCAATGCAACATTTGGGCACAGGTTAACCAGCTGAGCTCACAGCTAAGCCAACTCACCGCCAGTCTCGAGTGTATGGTCCCACCTCTGCCTATTCCGCCAGTTTCCCCAATTGCCCTCAGTGACCCCAACCGCCTCGTCCCGTTCGCCTAGCCCCACCAGAAAAATATGCGGGAAAATCCGGAAAATGTTGTTCCTTCCTCGTGCAGTGCGAGTTACATTTCCAGAACGACCCCGCCGCCTTCGTGTCTGAACAAGCTCAGGTGGCGTTCATGATCTCCCACCACTCGGGTAGAGCCGCGGCGTGGGCTACCGCCGATTGGGCCCGAGGTGCGGCGGCTTGCAAGAGTACCAAGGAGTTCAAAGAAACACTCACCCGCATGTTTGACCACTCCTCCCCGGCTCGCGATGCGTCTAGAGCCCTGCGCGGCCTGCGCCAAGGCTTCCGTAGGGTAGTCGACTACGCCATTGAGTTTCGCACGCTGCCCGCTGATAGCGGTTGGAATTCCCCGGCCATCATGGACGCCTTCGTCAGCGGTCTGAGTGGCAAGATAAAGGATTGCCTTGCCCCCCATGAGACTCCAGCCAAATTCGAGGACTTGGTGGACCTCGCGATTTGAGTCGACAACCAGCTTTGCGAACGAGAAGCAGAACTCCGCCGAGCCGCTAGAGGCACCACCGCGCGCTTGGAGGTTCGTCGCGGATTCCTGCTGTCTTCACCGCCCGGAGCGGATCTAGCGCCCCCATCCAGACTGGAGGAGCCGATGCAGTTGGGCCGAGCCTGGTTGAGCCCAGAAGAACGCCTACGCCGCCAAAGAAAGGGAGCTTGCTTTTATTGCGGGCAAGCTGGACACCGAGCCAAACCTGCCCGGCCAAGACAGCCAGTTCCCGGACCAAGGAGAAATCCCAGGTAGGCGGAGTCTCTTCCATTCAGCTATCCCCTTGTACACAGGTTACTGTATCTCTGCTAATCTGGGGCAAGATTCTCTCTTTACAGGCTCTAATTGATTCGGGGACAGACGAGAATCTAATGGACTGTTCCTGGCCAAGAAATTATGCATTAAAGAGGAACCACTCCCCCAGCCCGTCTCCGCTTGAACAACTGACTGGGGTAACCGGGAACTGTTGGCCATCAAAGTCACCCTGGAGGAGTGGAGACATCGGCTGGAAGGGGCGGACCAGCCCTTCCTAGTGTGGAGCGACCACAAAAACCTGGAGTATCTCCGGTCCGCCAAGAGACTGAACTCACGGCAGGCCAGGTAGGCCCTTTTTTTCAGTCGATTCCAGTTCACCCTCTCCTACCGACCTGGCTCTCAGAACACAAAGCCCGATGCTCTATTCCGGCTATGGGAAGCAGAACCGGCAGTCAAGGAACCAGAACCCATCCTACCCCCCAACCGTCTGATTGGGCCAGTAGCCTGGCCCATAGAAAAGGCGGTGCAACAGGCTTCCCACGGGGCTCCCATTCCTGACGGCTGCCCTTGCAACCGGTTGTATGTACCGGAAGCACTGCGCTCGCAGGTAATACACTGGGCTCACACTTCCTTGATATCCTGCCATCCAGGGGCCAAGCGTACCATTTTCGTCATCAGGCAACGGTTTTGGTGGCCCAATCTGGCCAAGGACGTGGCGGAGTATGTCTCAGCGTGTCCCACCTGTGCCAGGAGCAAGGCTTCGAGACAGATACAGGCAGGTCTCCTCAAGCCGTTACCAGTGCCACACCATCCATGGTCCCACATCTCCCTGGACTTCATTACGGGTCTGCCCCCCTCAAGGGGGAACACTGTGGTACTTACTGTGGTCGACCGGTTCTCAAAGATGGCCCACTTCATTCCCTTGCCAAAGCTACCCTTACCCAGGGAGACCGCCCGCACCCTCATTTCCCAGGTCTTTCGTAATCATGGACTTCCCACAGATGTCGTGTCTGATCGTGGACCTCAGTTCATCTCCCATTTCTGGAAGGAGTTTTGTCGCTGCCTCTGGGCCACCATCAGTCTCTCCTCCGGCTACCATCCGGAGACCAACGGTCAGCGATCAACTGACGGAGCGACTGAATTAAGAACTGGAGATGTGCCTTAGATGCCTGGTGGTGCAGAACCAGGCCACATGGAGCGAGTACTTAACGTGGGTAGAGTACGCCCACAATTCTCTTCCCTCTGCGGCCACCGGGCTCACCCTATTCCAGGTTGCCCACGGGTTCCAACCACCTCTCCTCCCTACCAATGAAGAAGAGGTAAGGGTTCCTTCAGCCCATGCCCTGGTGAGGAAGTGCCGCAAGATCTGGGCGGCAGCCAGGTTAATGCTCCTCAGGGGGCAGGAACCCATGAAGTCTGCAGCGGATCGCTGACGCCGACCGGCACAACTTACACCCCGGGGCAGCGGGCCTGTTTGTCCACCAAAGATCTTCCCCTACACGTCCTGCCCAGAAAACTGGCCCCCAGGTTTGTTGGACCATTCCCTGTCTCCAAGGTTATTAACCCCGTCTCTGTGCGTTTAAAGCTCCCCAGGTCTCTCCGTGTGCACCCCACTTTCCACGTCAGCAGGCTCAAGCCCGTCTGTGAGAGTCTCCTTAACAAGATCGGCTTTCTATCAGTACAGACAGCTATTGGCCTAAATCTTGATATTATTGAATTATCAAGACATTTGTTGTGTTGATTCAGACTGAAAAGTGGGTAATAATTGTGGCTTTGGTGAAAAAACATCTGCATTTCGCAACATCATCTTCACATCCAATTTGTTGACCAGTGCAGTTAAATTTGGCCTGCATAATTAATGAGTGTATATACTTGGTCTATATGACTGTTTTAACTGGGCATTCTTCTTTAGAAAATTGTCCTTCTTCTGGAAATATTCATTCATTCTCTTTTTTTGTTATTAAAGTTCCTTTGAGGTAGGCATTTGGAAATCCATGCATTCCAAAAAAAAAATGCACGTTTTAAGGTGCACTCACACGATACAGATCATGATCCCAATTTGAGCCAAATATAATCTGATATTTTTCTGACATTAGCCGGATGTCTTAACCGATTTTGTTCCGATTTAAATCAGTGTCCTCCAATGTGTACTGATGTTATTCCGATATTACTATGATCTGTACCGATGTCACTTCAATTTGTACTGATGTTCTTGGTCCAAATTCTATACTAATATTGCACTGATCACTATCGACGTGTGCCAGTGTTCATCAATGTGTACCGATGTTACTCTGGTTTCCCCCCCCTCTGTTTCTCCGATGTACTCCAAACACAAAAAAACACCAACTTTTTCAACACTTTATGGAGTTCACATGTTTTCCCCATATTCATGTGGGTTTCCTCCGAGTACTTTGGTTTCCTCCCACAGTCCAAAGACATGCACATTAAGCTGATTGGCTGTTCCAAATTGTCCCCAGGCATGAGTGTGAGTGGCTGTGTGTGTTGGCCTGGAAAACCTTATTGCAAATCATATGTAGTGAACAGCTGAGAAACAGTAACTGGAGGTAATAAAGGTACTTCCCACTCGGATATTCAGGGAAAGATCTACAGTAGGACCCAGGTTCGCTTTCTGCGCAAGATGTTTCCCTGGCTGTGATTGGATGAACAGAGTGAGGGGCGGGGTTTAGTGTGTGTGCACGCGCGTTTGTGTTTGTTCGCGTGTGCGCGCGCGTGTGTTTGCAGTCGTACGGGCTGAACACAGAGGTGCACCTGACCGTGGACGGAGGCACGCGCATCATTGCAGTTTTAAACACCTGGGCGGTGAGTGAATCCTTAACACTGATATGAAGCCATTGCGGTGCGACTGCAGGGCGAAATAAACACACAGGAAGAAATAATCCATGTTATAATCTGCTAAAAAAAAAAGGGGGGTGATGTGCGTAAAATAGCTGCTGATCGGGAGGAATAACTGCATCAGTCATTAATCGATGCGATCAGACATGATGACGTGCCCTGGTGACGAGGGGATGGTGATCATGCATTCTGCTGATACACTGTTCATGTCGCATGTTTAGTTTTCTTCTATTTACTCAAAGCTTGACAGAAGGGCAGATATTTCAGTCGGTGCATCATGATGACAGGATGTGAAGGATGCTCTGGAGAGATGTCTGGATGCGTCTTATATTTTATTATTTATCTTATTATTATTATTATTATTTAAATTATTTATTTATTTATTGCATTTCATGGCGGTAGAGGTATTTTAGGCCTGGGTGCTGACGTCACTGCCCCTCTACTGTATAGTCAGAACATTTTGTGTGACATCAGAGCTCGGAAACTGCTCCAGAAAAGACAGACATTTCATCTGAGCTTACGCAACATGTCAACTTGTTCAATCATAACTGAATCAAATGCTAGAGTTTGGTTTAAAGCCCTGGATACTGAAGCATAGAATTAAGGCCACATTAAGCCTGATGGTGACAGAAAGCTGCATGGGACAAAGCGATGGGGTGCAGCTGTTAAGAGATCCACATGGTTTCAGCTTTCATAAATCTGACACTGGAATAGTCAAATATGAATTTGTTCTCCTCCAAGGCATCTTTCAGCTATTTCTACTTGCCTTATCGTAGTGATGCTCAAGAAATATAGATACAGCTGTGACACAATGGGACATATTCTATTTTTATGACTATACTGCTAAATAACAAACAAACCCAATTTTGTGTGTGTGTGTGTAAGAAAGAATGAGAGAGAGAGAGAGAGTGTGTGTGTGTGTTATCAACTATAGTCTACTCACTTACTCTCACTCATTTGCTGAACTGCTTCATCCTACTAGGGTCGCAGGGAGGCTGGAGCCTATCCCCACCAACACAAGGCGAAAGCAGGGTACACCCAGAACAGCTTTCCAGACTATCGCAGGGCCAACACACACACACACACACACACACACACACAAAACCATTCAAACTCACGCCTAGGGTACATTTGGAACAGCTAATAAAGTGCATTTCTTTGGAGTGTGGGAGGAAACCAGTGTACCCCAAGGAAACCCATGCAACCAAGGGGAAAACATGCAAACTTCACACAGAAACGTTCAGCCTGGGGCTTGAACCCAGGATCTTCTTCCTGTGAGGCGAACATGCTAACCACTACACCACTATGCTCCTAACTGTAGTTTATTTCTGTTTAAAACTGTATTTTGTTGAAAATGCCTTTTTGTACTGTCCGAAAGTGATTTTTTAAAAAGTGTTTCACATCATTTTTGTTTCTTTCTTAATTTTTTTATTTATTTAACTCATGTCAATTTTTTAACTAATGTCAAAGTCTAGTTAGCATCATTTGTGACCATCTTTTTTTTGAGCTGTACACTAACTGAAATGGGATAAATCTTGTATTGTGTGAAATAATTTTGATATATCGATGTTTTGTTATTGTGAAGTAGCACAGCACCATATTGGTTTTATTTATATTACAACAATGACCTTTGCAGTACTGATACACAGAGCAACACATCATTGTACTGTGAGCATCATGACCAAGCATTTTCTAATGAGTGTTCCTGGAGATGTTTTGATTCATCATGTATTTCACATTAGCCAAACGTTTGGGATCTGGATTTTGTTTATCACAGGACAAATATTTAAATTTGAAATACAGTGGGGGAAATAAGTATTTGATATTCTGCTAATTTTGCAGGTTTTCCCACTTACAAAGAATGGAGAGTTCTGTAATTTTCACTGTAGGTACACATCAACTGTGAGTAACAGAATCTAAAAAAATCCACAAAATCACATTGTATGATTTTTAAATAACTAATTTGCATTTTATTGCATAAAATAAGTATTTGATCACCTACAAACCAGACCTGATAGTTCATCTTTAAGAAGCCCTCCTATCCTCCACTCATTACCTGTATTAATTGTGCCTGTTTGAACTTGTTACTTATATAAAAATACACCTGTCCACACACTCAATCAATCAGACTCAATCCTCTCCACCATGGGCAACCAAAGAGCTGTCTAAGGACCCAAGGAAAATTGTAGACCTGCGCAAGGCTGGGATGGGCTACAGGAAAATAGGCAAGCAGCTTGGTGAGAAGGCAACAACTATTTCCACAATTATTAGCAAATGGAAGAAACTCAAGATGACTGCCAATCTCCCTCGGACAGGGGCACCATGCAAGATCTCAACTTGTGGAGTATTAATGATCATGAGAAAGGTGAGGGATCAGCCCAGAACCACACGGGAGGACCTGGTCAATGACCTGAAGAGAGCAGGGACCACAGTCTCAAAGGGTTCCATTAGTAACACCCTATACCGTCATGGATTAAAATCCTGCAGCGTGCACAGGGTCCCTCTGCTCAACCCAGCACATGTTCAGGCCCATCTGAAGTTTGCCAGTGAACATGGAGGCATGGAAGAAGGTCATGTGGTCAGAAGAGACCAAAATTGAACTTTTTGGTATAAACGCCACTCGCCGTGTTTGGAGGAAGAAGCTGGATGAGTACAATCCCAAGAACACCATGCCAACCGTCGGGGTGGAAACCTCATGCTTTGGGGGCACTTTTCTGCAAAGGGTACAGGATGAGGGGAGGATGGATTGGGCCATGTATTATAAAATCTTGGGCGACTTCCCTCAGTAAGAGCATTGAAGATGGATAGTGGCTGGGTCTTCTCCGTAAGAAGCGTTTCAAGGTCCTGGAGTGGCCTAGCCAGTCTACAGACTTGAACCCAATAGAAAATTTTTGGAGGAAGCTGAAATTCCGTGTTGTCCAGCGACAGCCTCGAAACCTGAAAGATCTGGAGAAGATCTGTATGGAGGAGGGAACTAAAATCCCTACTGCAGTGTGTGCAAACCTGGTCAAGAACTACAGGAAACGTCTGACCTCTTTAACTGTAAACAAAGGTTTCTGTACCAAATATTAAGTTCTACTTTTCTACTGTATCAAATACTTATTTCATGCAATAAAATGTAAATTAATTATTTAAAAATCATATAATGTGATTTTCTGGATTTTGATCAGATTTAGATTCTGTCTCTCACAGTTGAAGGGTACCTACAATAAAAATTACAGACATCTCCACTCTTTGTAAGTCGGAAAACTTGCAAAATTAGCGGTATATCAAATACTTATTTTCTCCACTCTATATTTCCATGGAGTTTGGCAAGCTGAAATTATAGTATGTAACAAAAAGCCTAAGTGTAAGCATAAAATAAGGTTTTGCTCATATTGTCCAGCCCTTGCTGTTAGGTTTTCCCTTTTTCAGCAATCTTAACATTTTGCCTACAACAAATGAGCAAGCAAATCTTTTGTCTGGTCTGTATCTCTGTCTTTCAGCCAAACAAAGACAATGGACTTTAAAAGTGATATTCATACAAATGGGGCTCCCAAGTCTGGCCAGGATAATCTGTTAAAGAAAGATAATATGTCTACCCCAGAGCTTCGGAGTTTGGACATTAAAGTTGGTGGCCCCATGGATAAAACTGATGGGAAAAAGGAAGGTAAGCAAAAACTACATGACTAAATCTCTCATGTCATTCAAACAGAAAGTTTAAAATATGTATGTTAAATTCTAGCTACATGGTGGTATTAAATTATGAAAACTTTTAAACGGAATATTCCAGGCTATTCGGATTAATTCGGACTAATAAGTATGCGTTTCATAAACCATTCACTTAGAGCTAGCCCTTTTCATATTGTGCATTTGTGATACACCTGACACAGACTGTGTGCATCTAACTGAGATGGTCACAGCTGGTTGTGTAATCATAAAAGTTGCCCCATGCTCTCATTCTAGATAGATGGATGGATAGATGCAGTATCCATATTTGACTGCATCTTTCATTACTGTTCAGGAGTATTTATGGGCCGTAAAGTATTTTTTAGACATGTTTCTCCTCGCTGCCATTAATTGGACACTGTAAAATTCATGAAGATAGTCATCTGATTAGGCCTAAAATATCTGCCACATTCAGACAAAGTGACAAAGCTTGATGAACAGAGAATATGTGTATGCCATGGCAAATGTCCAATGGTTATATTATTATTCTCTGTATTCTTTCAGACCCCAGCTTCTTTTCTGGATTGTCTGGAGGGCAGATTGGGAATCAGCGCCAGGGTTCTATGGGAGAGAACGGCTTTGGTCAGATCTGTAACACTGACACGTTAGGTAAGGGTTAACATTATTAATTATATCTTATTAGGAACCCTGGAATGATGAGATAACAACATTGTTCACTGCACCAGTTTACTGGCATGAAAATGAAGACAGTTTGAGATAATTATAAAATAAGTACTTTATACTTTAGCCAATACAATACAGTCAATATATATTTCAATACATTGTTAGAAAGAGCCTTGATATATTAGTTTTATATGAAAAATATATAATAATGGGAATATCAGGTCAAGCGGTTTAGGGTGTACATCGCCTTCGTCCAGTGTCGGCTGAGATAGGCTCTAGCCTCCCTGCAAACCTAGTAGGATTAATTGTGACAAATTTGCTGTCCAGTGGGGACTTGAGAACTCACACATGAAAATGACCTTAAAATAATACCTTATAAACTGTCTCTCAAGAATAGGGCTGGGTTAAAAAAAAAAGTTTTTTTATCAATTTTTGGATTTAAATTTTTTCTATATTGATTTATTTAATTCAAAGATCGATCTTTTGTTAGTTATAATAAATTAAATAAATATATTAGTAGGTTTCTTATTAATAAGTCAACTGAAAGTATAATTTTTGCCATTAGTTCTCCAAGACTCCTTTTTGTATTCAAGCAAAACAGGTATGTAGCTGAAATATGCCTCAATGAATCGATATTGAATCGAATCGGAAATCGAATTGGGACCTTGTGAATCAAAATCAGAAGAAGGGAGGAAGTTGATTTTAGACAGTACTGAATATCTGTTATACAAAGCTCCTACCATGAGGCCTGTTTAACCTGTTGTGCTTTGCAGGTTTCACCCAGCAAGGAATGAATACAAGTGCTAATATAAATATGGGACTGGCCCCCTTTCAGTCCACTAAACCTCCCACCATGGCTGAATCTCAGAAGACATCTATCCTACATGCTTATGAACCACTAAATCCTTTCCTGGCCCCTAGTAAACCATCTGACACAAGCGTTCACAATATCTTGGACAAATCTGCAGGTAAATTTCAACTCTACTAACAGTAGCTACCACACTGCAGACCCGTGCAGGTAAGATAGACTTTCAGTATTAATTAAACATTAACCAAACAATTTAATCTGGAATTCATGCATAGGTCACTGTGCTCTTAAAATAATTGAGATTATATTAATTTATTACCAAAATTTTCAGGTTATTTCACTTTAACAACTCTATTAATGGTTAGCACGTCTGCTCATAGCAAGAAGGCCTGGGGTGAGCTAGGCACCAGCCTCCCTACGACCCTAATTAGGATTAAGTGGCTTAGAAAATGAATGAATGGTGTACTTACAACCATTACTGTATTGTACTGTGTTTACAGTCAATGAAAGGAAAGCCTTCCAGACTCTCCTGTTACACTGAAAATTATGTATATTTTCATTATCAGGTGGTTTTTACTTACATATATGTAGTTGCAAGGGGTTTTCATAGTTCACATTAGCCTGTTTGAAAAGGCTGCCATTTGTAGTTGAAGACTGCCATTTCACTCTTGCAAAAGTGTGAAATCACAAGAATAAGACGTAGACCCATTAGTTCCAATAAAGCAAAATGCAAGCAATAATAAAGTATACAGGTTATAAACTAACAATTCAGCTCTAAACCAGTGAACTTTTGAATAAAATGAAGCTAAATAGATCTGCACATAATACTATGTATGGAGAAAAATATTTTTTCATATAGGTCTAGGGCAGTGTTGGTTCAGTGGTTAAGGTAATGGGTTACTGATCCAAAGGTTAGGGGCTCAATCCCCAGTACCACCACTGTTGGGCCCATGAGGCAACGCCCTTAGCCCTCAGTTGTATAAAAATGTTAATTGAAAGTTTGCTCTGGATAAAAGTGTCTGACAAATGTATAAAAGAGTTGTCTTGTCTGATTTGCCATGATTATGTTTTGGGCATTTTACCAAAGGTGCAGAGAAACCTCACAGTATCCATGCTAACAGATTAATTTTGAACCCATAATGTGGTTTAATAAACCTTGAGCAACTTCAAGAACAATAATTGAATGCACAAGTTAATACCACAGTCAGGCAGGTATTAAATGTACAAAACCCTGTTTTTGACAGATTCATATTCAATAAATATTTGTTGGACTACATTTAGCTTTGAGAACAGAACAAATTCACCATGGCATTGTTTCAGAAACACTAGAGTTGCATAATATTTTTGTTGCGTAAATTACTCCGTAAAGCTTTCTGCAGCACATCCGAAAGACTTTTAGTGGGGTTAACAGCAGGACTCTGTGGTGTCAATTCATGTGTGAGAATGATTCCTCATGTCCTCTGAACCACTCTTTCACTATTAGAGCCTTCATTTTATTTCTTTCATATGCTATTAAGGAAGAAAAAAAATAATTTGATGAGATAACCTGGTTATTTAGTACATTTAGGTAGTCAGACTCATGCTATTGTTGACCTTAGGCCTGACCAACTGAAGCAACCCCAGATCATAACACAGTCCCTGTGTACAGAAGAGCCACTATGCAATTCTTGCACTTCCCTTCTTCCCCGACACACACATCACTCAGGAATAGAGGAGATCTGGACTCATCAGGACACATGAACAGTCAAATATTTTTGCTCTTTAGCAACGACATTTCGTTCTGTATACCCCTGTATATCTGAATGACAAATAAAGCTAAGTCTAAATTAAAATCTTTTTCTTTCTTCCAGTTAGCCTCACTAACAAGCGACTATCATTTAGCCACACAGCTGTTTACTCCCATCTGGTTTTCTCCCATCCTAATTCTCAGAGTTCTCGTTATATTTTATAACTTTCACTGAAAACATACATTTTCACTTAAACATTGCTGTGATTCAGTGTCACCGAGTGTTTAAGTGATCTTGGTTGGTCAATATTTTTAAAAAATGAGAATCTACTCACTGCATCTATAAAAGATTAAAAAGAATTGTTGCCAGCCGAAACATAACAGTCATTGCAGTAATACACAATCAAAGGCTAATAAATATTAATAATTTGTTTAAAAAATTGTGGTGCAACAGCAGTGTTCACCTTATTATAAAGATATCATGAGTTTAAATCCAAACAGTGCCACAGCCATCTGTCTCTGGGTGCCAAGGGAGCAAAATTGGCTGTTTGTCAGTTATGGGCATCAGGTGAGAAAGTAATCAAAAATGTTCTTTAAAAAGACAAAAGTAAAATATGTTTCATGCTGTATTCACTGAATGTACCTTTGATGCTAAAATCTAAATGTCTCTTTTGACTGTGCATTTTTAGTCAACTGACCTTCACATTGCAAAACAGGTTTGACAGCTTTAACTTGTATATGTTAAATTATAACTGAAATTAGCTAACTTTCTTCCATTTAGTGGGAAATGTTGAAGTGAGATGTCATTTTATTTACTTTGGTATGATGTTAGGGGCCTGTGCTGAATCTACCACCAGTACAGTGTTTCTTTGGCCTATATGTTATAGGGTTATGTATTGGTGATACATTTTGATTCCAACTGTTCACAAATTATTTGCATAGTAAAAAATGACACTTCCTCTTCCTCTTTGTAAAATCAAGAAGTATACTCCTGGACGGGTCAGGCCATGCCCACCCATTCCCCCAACACGGCAGAGCAGAATCCATCAGATCTTTTGGCTAACCAAGGGGTTCCACATAAAGAGGGCGCGTCAGTGGAAGGATCAGATGAGGCTGTACAACAGAAGAGGAAGAAATGTGAATCTAGTGAAGAGGCATATGGTCTCTTGGAAAGCCTCAGATCTCCTGAGAAAACCCAATCAAAAATCCCTAACCCAGAAGACTGTTCGCCCCCCGATAATGGTGAGAATTGGAAGAGTGAAATTCGAGAGTGGGGAGGTGGACGGATCCAGGCGAAGAAAAGCAAGAGCAGAAAGAAGCTCCCTGAAGAGTGGGCCAGCTTGCCAAATACAGATAGCCCTTCTCTTCCTCCTGACCAATCTACCGCAATGGACATAGACATGGATTTTTTTATTCCTGACTTGAATGAAGCCGACAAATGTCCCACTGCTTTGGTGGAACAAGAATTTTCATTGCCTTCTTTCACTACTACACTTCAGTCGGCTATTCCAGCAACAGTAAGTCAGAAGAATGCTATCTTACTGTCTGTTAAGCCTGGTCTGTCAGAAAGCAATCAAAGTTTGACCCAGAATCTCACTGGCCTCGAAACTACTGAACACGAGAACTCTAGCCCACATGCAGACACCAAAACGTTCCTTAATAATTCATCTGTAAGTGGTCCCTCCACATCAAATCCATCCAGTATTGTAGTAAACCAAAATGCTGCAGATCCTGCTTCCCTCACTTCTCAAACAAAGCATCAGGAACCACCACTGGCAAAGTCCCACCAAGGTTGGTGAAGAATATATGGAGATGGTTTCCTTAGTGCATGGCTCAAAGAAGTGGGCCCTCTTCTGCTTAGCTGTGGTTTTAGTTGCTAGGAATACCAAAACTGTTCAAGTAACTTGTTGTAAAACATATTAATGCAGGTTGGATTAGAGTTGAAAGACAACAAAACTTCCATTATTTAATTAACCCTGAAAACCTCCAAGATATTTCAGCTGGACTAAACACTCTTCATTCTTTTAACTGCATACATTTCCATTTAGCTTCTTGTGTGAATATTCTGTAGTTGTCATGCAGAATAATATGCTTTAAAATAAAATATACCACTAGAAGGGTTAATTAAATACCATGGATTTATCTGTTTTCCTGGCTATAACCCACTGGTAACATTAGTCAAAAATCTGTCATAATGCACCATGTCAGTTTTTGTTGCCAAGTTGTGTTATTGGGAGTTCAACCTCAGTAGTATTGTTAGGTAAATGACATTGCTTATTAAGAGTCCAGTGATCACTTAAGTCTGTCTGCGTACACCAACAGTAATACAAATCTGATTCAGAGAGTTGTCCTGATTTTTTTTAAGGGAATGTTTTACTGATCATGTACAGCCACACTGTGGCTGAAGAAAAGGGTGGAGGCACAGATGCAGAACTGAAACACTGTTTATTTGAAAATCAGGCAGTCATACTCATTACACATATAAATAACTAAGAAATCCAGAAACCAAATAGACACTAGGCAAAATACTGGAAAGCTAGACACACTAGTGACTAAAGTATATAATCAAATGCAGGGTAAAGACATGAACTGATATACTTGCCCAGATGTGTGTATGTGGTCCATAAATATGTTGAGTGCTCCGCAAAAATGTAGCGTCTTGGGCACGTTTATATAGTCCATTAATGAGACGCTGAAGTGCCTGCACATGGGGCTGTTTACCTGTGCTTCCTCACCGCTAACTGAGCCTCTTGGGATGACTTGTAGGCACGCTGTACTTCTCATGCCTGTAAAACAGGGTGTGTTAAGAATGAGGCTCACATTGCATTGAATACGGACGAAGACAAGGGGTGACTGTGACAACAAAACCAAAATTGAATAAACAGTTGTATTATATTATGCATGCCAAATCCTTATTAGCTTTTTCAACTACTCGATGTTCACCTTTTTGTCCACAAAATGACCGAGGGCAGTTAGTAGCGCAATTGGAATGTAGTATTGCCTTACCCAATCTCATGTGTGTCCATGACAAGCTAGCAACAACATTCATTAGAGTCAGGTATTGTTCTGACCTTATAAAAATGACTCAACATGTTCTGCATGCCAAGAGGACTGCTAAAAAAAAAAAGACTTATGTGTCATGGAAAGGATTAATGGAAAAGGATTAATGGAAAAGGATTAATGGTTGGATGGCTTTTAGCCTTGATTACAGCATGTATTCCCTATGCAACATCACAACATTTATTTTCATCCAGATTTGGGATAATTTTTCACCGACACCAATTTTATAATCTTGAACTGATGATAAAATTAAACGACTCCATGATGTCTTCTCCAGCACATCTCAAACACTTTTATTAGATTTAAGGTCAGGACTGTGTGGGGCCAGTTCAAGTGTGAAAATGATTCCTCATGCTCCCTGAGCCACTCTTTTACTATTTCAGCCCCAATTTTATATCTATGCCATAGTGAAGAAAAAAGACCAGTGCTGTGATAACCTCGTCTTTCAGTACATTCAGGCCATCAGCTTTCAAAATCATCAGATTTTATTGCCACATAATGCTGCTGAGCCTCGACCTGACCAACTGAAGCAACAATGCCATGGCGATTATGCACTGTAATCAAGGCTAAAGATGGTTCAACAAATATTAAAGTGCATGAGTATTTTTGGCCGGACAGTGCACAACACAGTTACAATAATAGGACACAGTAAGATCCTAACTCTGTTTTAGCATTTCCAAGTCCTGCTCACATTGCCTTCTGCTTTTAAAACTAAATAGAATATTAAAATTATTATAAAATCTGTGACCAATTAAGAACCAAGTTTAGTATTAAATTCGGATGAAAGCTAAGATGTATCACTCTTAAAGTACAAAGACTCATGCAGACCAAACTGAGCTGAACAAGAACTGAAAGGCTGAACTCCCTGTGATGCATCAGTGGATAAGATAGTGTTGCATGAGCAGTATTTGAGTCCCTGTGACCACAAGGTGAATGTTGCTGATTTATGCCTAATATGTTTCAGGGTGAATTTCTGACTGGTAATCCTTATTTGCTCATACTTACTGCATGTAATGAAATGCCAGTGTTGTTACAACACACAGACTGTTGTGCATTGCATCTCATAATCGTTTTCTTTGGATAACAGCAAACTCTTTTTCTTGCAGCTTTCCCCAAAGTGTGTTATTTATTTTTTGTGGCTCGCATGAGCTGTTTATTTATTTATTATTTTTATTTTTACTTAGTGCAACTTATCCTGAGGATATTTTACATGTGGTAAATTATTCAAACTCTGTGCTTTTGTTCTGTTCCTGTTTGCTTTATTAAGGACAAAATATCACCAATTGAAACATCAGTTGCTAATGATACCTTATTTTCTTTCTTCCTCTTTTTATGGATTGCAATGTATGGTGAACACTTAATGTGATACAGGTAAGACATCTTTATACAATGTAATTTTCTGATTATTAGAATCGTCTCTCAGAATTCAGCATCATATGTGTCCCATAAATTATAAATTCGTTCATTCGCCAAACCGCTTAATCCTGCTAGGGTCGCGGGCAGGCTGGAGCGCATCTCATCCGACTCCGGGCGAAGGAGCGATACACCCTTAACAGCTCGCCAGTCCATAGCAGGGCCAACACACACAACCATTCACACTCATATTCACACCTAAGGGCAATTTGGAACAGCCAATTAGCCTAATGCGTATGTCTTTTTTCTGTGGGAAGAAACTGGAGTACCCGGAGGAAACCTAGGTAAGCATGGGTTACAAAACACACAAACTCCACACTGAAATGCTCTCACTGAAACAGGACCGGAGCTTCTTGCTATGCAGCTGACATGCTAACGACTACACCATTGTGCAACAACAGAAATTATTCATATGAATTATTAAATCAGTTCAAATACAGGTTTCATGAAATTTTTGTCACTAAGGTTTACTTGCTCTTGCTGTTTTAGAGCACATAAATTGCTTCATAATGATGTTGCATTAGGAAGTGTATTGCAAGTTAGCATCACATGGCTCAAAGAACACAAAACGAAGCAGGGTCAGCAGTAAGCACAACAGATTTTGCCACAGTAGAAAGAGAGATTACATAAATATACTGTATGTGGGACAATAGGGCTCAGGTGTGCCGTGTCAGTCAGTATCCCTCTAGTTCATCCCCAGACATGCTGTGCAGAGCCATGCTAAAACATCTGCTGCACATGTTTTCATTTATTTATGTGAAATATTTACAAGTATTTGTTTTAATAATATTTATTAATTTATAAGATATTACATATTAATTTATTTTTTGCATTATTTTGGCAGATAGATAAAATAAATCTGTGGTCTGTTTTACACGTTGTGTTCTTATAGAAATGATAGACAGAGATGGCATGCATTTCTTTATAACTGTATTTCTGTGAGAAACTACCTCACTGGTCCTGACATGAGATCTCGACCAAGTAAAAATGTACATTTAAGCTTGTAAACGTATTCATATCACATTTTATAAACAAGTTCTTTGTCTTCTCAAAATGAAAGAAGACACTATTGCAAAAGAGAAGATAGAGAAGATTGACACTTCACCCAAGACGAATACTTTGAACATACCAAAAGCAGACAAGCCCGAAATCACAGAAAAGACAGACAACAAGAAAGTGGACAGTATGGGCAAGATCCAGGAGGCAAAGAAACAGGAGGGTAGAACTGAGAAGAATGGGAAACCAGAGAAAGTGAGTAAGGTTGAAGAGACAAAAAAGGATGTGAAGGAAGAGAAGAAGAATGGCAGTGAAAAAGTGGATAAGACAGTGAAGAATGAGAAGAATGTGAAGGCTGCTAAAGAGACCAGCAAACCCACTGCATCTAACGGAAAGAAAAATCTGATCAGTTCTGATAAAGTTAAGGTAAGTGTAGTGGGAGAAGGACGTAAATCTAGTTATACTGTTTCTCTTTGTGCTTTAAATGTTTGATGACATGAAAAGTTTGTTATTATTGACATATAAGAAAAATGTTTTAAGGCATCAGGAAGAAATTTTTTTTATTATTCATTTCAGTTTAGAGAGTGTTAGGTACAAAGACACCATTTTCCTTTGTGTTTACATATGGCTCTAATGTCTAAACAAATGCAGTCACACAAGCAGAATTCAGCAAATCCAAGTTCACATTCTGCTGGAGAAAATTCTGCTGCCCTCAACTCCAGTTCAACCAATAAAAGAGGCACTGGGGCCAAGAAAACATCTCCTACTGGCACAACGAAGCCTCCAGGCATCACCTCTATCCATGATGTAAAGGTGAGTAAACAGTTTTTGAAGTTATTAGGGTAACAGCAGTTCACAACTACAACCTCTGAAAAAAAAAATCACACTTAGAGCATGTTCACCCAGTTCATTTGTTTTTTAGCAAATAATTATTTTTTTTCAAAAGCTGAACAGTATGGCTTTGTGAACAGTACTTCCAACTAATTCAATTACTTTTAAATGGCTTTTTCCAGAACAAATGGAGAATTTGAGAGAGAGAGTGAGAGAGAGAGAGAGAGAGAGAGAGATTAAAATGTGCTAAAGGGATGGCTTAGCCAACAAAGATTGAAACAATGGAAGGAATGATAAACTCCTTCAAGAAGGAAATCCAGGAATTTTTTGTGTCAGCCGCATCTAAAACTTGGTGCGAGTATAAACAAATGGGAAGGTTAGAAAAAGAAAACATACGGGCAGACCAAGGAAAAAGGCCAAGTGTCGGGATTAACCTCAAAGCAATACAGAAAATTCACAGTGAAACAAATGAAAAACAAATGAGTGGAAATAGTAGTCAGTGTTTCTCACAGAGCTGCAAGGATGAATGAAACACTCATTTCCTGAGACAATTGATCCTATTATTAGGGTCGCGGGAAGGCTGGACACTGAGCGAATCCTAAATAGGTTGCCAGTCCATCACAGGGGAACACGCATACAACCATTCACACTCACATTTGGGGGAAATTTGGAACAGCCAGATAGCCTAGTGTGCATGTCTTTCGACTTAGGGGGAAAACCAAAGTACCCAGAAGAAACCTATGCAAACACCAGGAGAACATGCAAACTCCACACGGAAATGCCCTCGCCGAGCCTTTGTTCCAAAACCAGGACCTTACTGTGAGGCAGAGGAGCTAACCACTACCAAGGGCCAAACAAAAAACAGTGTTAACACAGAAGAAAATAAGGTTACAGTGGGCTAAAGAGAAGCAATCATGGAATGGACATGATTGAATAAAGGGATATTTAGTGATGAATCACAAACCTGAAATGGCCAGAAGAACTTTTATTGATGCCGTTTTAATGAATCTTATGAAGATGTGTAATGAAAACAATCAAATTTTGTTCCTCATTTATGATATGGGGTTGCAGGTCAGGTTTAAGTTAATCTGTTTGAGGTATGTTTCACAGAGCTAGAATGTGCAGATATTAAAACAAAAATTATTGTGTTCCATACCTTTGATTTGTTTATTAGTTATGAAATAAAAACAAAAATGGATGAGAATCTCCTAAGTGTATTGATTCAATATTTTTGTCAGAGGCTGTAGATATATAAGAAATAATTATACATATTAAATAATATTATACAAAGTTATATAAGTTAAATAAAAAGTTAAATATAAAGAACGCAGCTGGGTTTAGTTGTAAAAATATGAAATGCCATGTGCCAGATTTTTTTTTATTTATTTCAGGTTTCAGATACTCCAGCCCAGCGGAAGCCTCCAGTTCCAAAGTTTAATGGAGCATCTGTTCCAAAAAGCTCTTCTGCCACCAAAGCCAGTAGCTCCTCAGGTAGGATTTAGCAAAAGTAAATAAACAAATAATAGCCAAAAAAAAAAAAAGAATAAATTAATATTATATCTCATTAACTATAGCATAATTTTAAAATATCTGTTTGCTACAATTCAATGTCTCGTAAAATAAAAAATATAATATTTCAAATCAACTGATAAATGAATGAAAAGGATACCTTAAGTGTTTTTCAAGACTCTGGAGCCTTGGCACGTCCACAACAACAATATTTTGAATTAACTGAAACAGTGTTTCGCTATAAGGAAAAATCAAAAGATGTGTGCCATAGTCCTTTACCATATATGGAAGAGGTTTGACCTCGGGCGGGTGGGTACCACCCATGTGCAATGCACGATTTCTGCTGTACCTGGTAAGTGCGTGCACAGGCAAAACTAGAATCATTAGGAGAACACGAATGCTCACGAAGACAAGAACGATCTAAGCAGTGTGAGTCTGTGTGTGAACTGTACTTATATAGCCTCTGGTATGTATATACAGTGATAGTAAAAAGTATTTGATCCCTTGCGGATTTTGTTGGTTTGCCCACTAATAAAGACATGATCATTCCATACTTTTAAT
>JAOUQZ010000049.1:16344306-16360091 GCA_028564935.1 Neosilurus hyrtlii | reverse complement strand
ATATATATATATATATATATATATATATATATATATATATATATATATATATATATATATATATATATACTGTGTGTTTGTGTGTTTGTGTGTGTATACACGTATATTGAGGTAAAGGCTCTGAAACCTTTGAATTTAGGAATCTTCTGTCTTCCAACGGAGAACCTAATGCCCTCCCTCTGGTATACAATTTATAGGTTCAGATCCTGAATAAAAAAGTTGATTTAAGCAAAGTGCCATCAAAATGTGGCTCCAAGGACAACATTAACCACAAGCCAGGTAAGAGACTGATGTTTCTGCTAACTACTTTCTATAGAGTGAACATGTGATATTTTGTATGTATATACTGTACGTATGTATACACACACCTCAACCACTGGTCTATAGCAGGTGGTAATGTGAAGAATGTTGAATCACAGAAGAGCAAGACTGAATCCAAAACGGGATCAGTAAACAATGTGGGCCAAGAATCAGGAGGTGACCATGCTGAGGTAACCAAAGCCAGAATTCTGTCATCTACAATGTTTTTACTGAAATATATTAAGCATGTGTAAGAGTATGTGACATTGTATAACAAAAAAAGTTTTTTAATAATAATTTATTTGTATGAAGTTTCTGTAATCTGCTCTTCAACTAGCAATGACTAACTCATAACCTATTTGCCGAACTGCTTAATCCTGTTAAGGACACAGGGAGGATGGAACCTACCTCAGCCGACACTGCGCAATTTGGAACAGCTGATTAGCCTAATGTGCATGTCTTTGGACTGTTGGAGAACATACAAACTTCATACAGACTTTCACTTGCTGAGCCCGGGACTCAAACTCAGGATATTCTTGCAGTGAAGCAGACATGTAAACCATTTTGCCACTGTGCCACCCAAGTGTAATTTCTGTGTAATTCGTTTACAGGGGGTAGGAGATCAACAGAAATCTGAAGGAAGCCCATCTTCTCCTGCAATCCCACCCATTCAAACTGGGGGAGGAATGAAGGGGGAGATTAAAGAGAGCTCTACCGTACCCCCACCTGCACCCTCTGAAGGACAGGGGCTCTGGAATTCTCAAAGTCAAGACAAGTATATCCCAGCCACAAGTAAGTACACAGCAGGTATTTTAGTTTTTCTGTGACATTCATGCCCTGATTATCCTTGTTCAGTCCACATTATCTCAAAGCTTGGTTTAGTTAAAAAAAAAAAATACATAAAAATTTATACACACACACACACACACACACACACACACACACACACACACACATTGTATTAGTTTGTAATCAAACTAGTCAGCAATCAGTTTTCTGATCCTTCTAAGAATTCGTCTGAAGAGTGTAGTATCAAAACTGCATGCACTGGTGTGATTATGGTGTTACAGCACAGCCTACCATCTTTTATTAACTTTATTATAGCAAGCGGAGCACCATTGATAAGGAAAACAAATGTCATAAATACAGTCACAAATGTAAAATCACAGTTAAAACACAGAAACCAGAAAACCAAACAGGCAGATAGAACTCTCATACAATAAAAATGTTTCTGTAAGCATGTTTGTGTGTATTCTTGGTCTGTGTTGGTTTATTTTCCCTCTAAATGTGTGCATTATTAAATGAAACATGGTAAAACAAATATGTGTTCCTTAAAAAACAAAACTGGAAGTGTAGTAGGCCGGAGACATTATGTTTTTGGGTCCATCTTGTGAACATGATATCTCAAGAACTCTTTTCTTCGAACTTTGCACAAATGTCCACCTTGACTTAGGGATGAACTGATTAGATTTTGGAGGGTATAGGTCTAACGTAAAGGTCACTGCGGCCTTACCGTGTAGACACATATAACCACCAGGCAGTAGTTCTTACTTTCACTTATACTCTGATAAATAGCTTTGATGTAAACATGGTGTTGATTTGTCTGGACAAGACCATCACTTGTCTACCTCATGATGTTTTTTCTCCTCAGACTGAATCCTACAGGCTTAGTTTCCAAGGGAATACACATGCTGACACAGAACCGTGGCACCAGTATCATCTCCTGGTCCCTTTCTGAGTGGCAGCCACCTTTCACCTACAATGCATTTGCCGTGTTTCTCTGAGGTCCACAGTCTCCTTTGTCCTAACCTAGCCTGTTGCACATTGTAGCTAGGGAATGGGCTCGGAACCAGCACACTAGAAGAACAAAAGCAGAATCACAATGCCATTATATAATTTTTCACATCATTATCAGCTCCTTTACTCCTCATAGTTTGGATTTCAGTAAAAACTTTGGCAGATTTGTAGCCTGATGGTTTCAGAGTTAGCTTGGTTTCATTGTGCAGGGTTGGACGGAAGCTGTACTAACCTCATACTGATACCTATAACGAAACAAACCCTTTGTGTTGCCTCCCATCTCACAAGTGCAGTATAAGGGTCAAAATGATCAAATATAATTATAATATCAAGTGGTGGAATCTTTAATAAGAATGATGCCTTGCAGAAAATATTGGGTTATTATTTAATAAAAGGTGTATGACTAAATTATATGACATGACACAAACACCTTAGGTTTATAGTGAGACAGTACTTCCTTCGCCAATGGAAACTCCCATGCGGTCACTAAGGAGCCTGTATTACAAGCCAAACTGTGTGTTTATCCAATCTAAAATAAGGAAACCACACAACTCACTTATTTGATGTGTGAAACAGAAACATAAACATATTTTACTATATATGTGTTTGCATTATTTAACAGAGGTTCAAATTATAACTTTAAGCCAACAAACTCAAGGAGACACACATTACCAACATGAACATATTTATGTTAGCACAGAAACATGAAAAAATAAATAAATTCGCACAGCTCAATAGGGAAGGCAGAAGAAAGCCCGGCTGAAGCAGGACATTAGCATTCAACAGGCAAAAAATTTAGTGCACAGTGGGAACAATGAGAACACAATATCTCTACTTCCTCTGTTGAGGTCAAAGATCCACCTCTTCTGTTACTCAAACTGAAATTGGTGTTTTGGGGGAAATAGCCAAAGATGTTAATGACATACTGCTAAATATATTAACCATGTGGATCTACTAATAGGAGAGAAATTTATGTGCAAACATTTTACACAATGTAATTTAATAAGTCAAAGACGTAGTGAACGCTGATCTGTAAGTCCTTTTTTATAAATCGGCTCCAGTAAGCTAAGAAGCACAATATAGAGTTCTGAAACGAGTGACATTTTGGAGAAGGACCATGTCTGATGCACTACCATCATCCTATTAATTATAACATCTCGGACAAAATTTTTGTCCCCGTCCATTTCCCCGTCTCTGCCCTACTTTTAGCAAGCCCTACCCAAGAGGGGCCTAGTCTAAGTTTTCAAAGTTCCCCCCACTCCTCTATTCAGTCTACATGTCACTTAGTTGAGGATGTGGTCTGCGCTTTCAAAATGTACCTTGTGATTGAAAATAGCTTGTTTAATGTACATTATGCAGATACAGTGTAAACATCTTGTGAGATAAATCACACCAATTAATGTGAAGTGTGCTTAGTTCAGGCCTTGCACAGAGGATTCTCCATTAAATATAGAAGCATTATTTAATGTTTATGTGCAAGCCTGTGAATATAATTAGTAACAGTAATATTCAGTACAATGTGTACATGCCGCTGTACCTAGTGTGAAGTGTGTGAATATTGTGCAATGGTCACATGTATTCATGCATAAAGTCATACTATCTAATTTTATGAATGATCTCATGCATAATGTCTAGTAAGAGAGTTAATACAATGGCTCCACTTTAACAACGCATACATGTGAAGTTCATGTATAGTTCAACTGGCTAGTAAAAGACATTGAAATGGTTTTAAACTATATACACTTTACACTATACAGTATTTTGGTATTTAAAAACAATAGTACATTATAATAGTGCATTTTTTTCTGTTGTTTTCATGCATTACCATTAAATGGCTGCAGAAGCACAAAGCATTGTAAAGTCCTGGACATGATTAGAAGATAATATAAAAAGACAATCTATTTTCTTTCTTTCTTTTCTGGTATTTTGTAGTGTGGTTTATAGATAAGCATGTTGAGCAAAAGTACGTAGCAATAATTTGTGTTCTTTAGATTGAATATTTATCTTTGTTTATTTTGTATACCCTTCATCAGAAAATTTGCCTCTTTTTATGATAGTCCGTATAGAACCACAAACTCCCTGTATGTTTTAAATAAGCACATTTAAACAGTTTGAAACATTGAAAAAATGAAACATTGAAAGCAAAATCTAGGCACAGTACTACAGTATGTTACCTGTACTCTTATATTTGTGAATAATATATCATGCACAATGTCACAATAGTTTGGGGTCAGTTTAAATGAAATGCTGTGCTTATTCAATCCTAAAAACACAAACAAAAGGGAAAGTATCATGACGTTATTCATTATTTCAAAAATATTCTCAGTGTAAATTTGAGTTGCATGAGGACGTTAAAGGAAACTCAGCTTAACATACAGTTTAGGAATCAGGCATGATCTATGGAAATGTTTTATGCATTCAGTGTTTTGAGAAATTTCCTCTAATATTTTGGTCTATTCTTGTCCTTTCACTGTCTGAGTGCCACTTAGTTCATTTCAGCTGCCTATTTTGTTATTTCACTTACGGTAACCAAACAAACTCATATATTCTCTCTGATATTACACACACAAATTTGTAACAATCTTGTTTTCAAATATAATTATCCAAGTGCACAGCTTACTCACACTACCCAATGCTACTGGTGACTGGCATCTTTTTTAAATCTGTGGAGGGTTAATCTCACGAATTAGGACCAAATGCTTTTTAGTAATAAAAAAGCACCAGATAGTGATTTTTCCACCCCAGTCTTGAACAGCAAACTTCTTTAGTGGTTTGTTTTCAATCCCAATTATGTATTCTGGGGTGTCTTTTCTTTTTTGAACAGATTTTGTGTTTAGAGAATGCTAATGTCAGTGTTCCAATAGAGAGAAAAATCTTTCCTAAACTTCTTGTGGTTTGGAAAGAGCAACAGAATACGCCCTAGAACAACAGATTACTGATTGTTTAAAATGATTCTGTGGAGGCGAGGTGCACTCCTGAAATAGACCACAATAAACATCATGCAGCAATAATAATACACCATTTTCATTCCAACCTGGAATGTATTTGAATATTTCATGATATGATTAAAGACAGACTCACAGGTGCATGATCAGGGTTACAGCATATTCCTTTTAACATCCACTCACCTGTTATAAGGGAATCAAATTAGGACTCATGAAAGGCAGATGCGTCCTTGAGTGTCCTTGAGAAATATAGGGTAAAACCCATCTTTAAGCCCATCAAAAGTGTTTGCCATCAGCTGATGCTTCTAATACTTAAGAGTTTAAGGGCGTCAGTCGATATTGTCTGTGATATAAATTTTTCAGTGGATTGTGTGAAGTATAAAACAGTGGCATTAGGCAGGTCCAGTATGTGTATGGGCTCAGTGTGTTTACTCACTATTTAACTTGCAATTTAAAATGAACTTTAGACATGAATTTTGTGCTGATGTGTTATTATTTTGAGCTGTTTTGCCTATTAAACTCTACGTTGTGGTTGTCAAGTATTGATGTAAAAGTTAATAATCATTAAAAATGGCTAGCAAAAACTTGTGTCCATTGAATTTTTTTATGGTGTCCACATCCAAAAATATTGCGGCATACATACACCAATCCGCTATAACATTAAAAATATTGTGACTACTGCCAGGTAGAGAAAAATGTACTGTTATTCCTTAATAGCAGATATTTGATAGCCTGGTGAGGGACTGCATGCCAAGCATCCACATATCAGTCATTTGACTATCAGTCATATCTGATGAGAGGGAGTGGAATACTGATTTATCCTATCCACACTCACTAGATTGTGAGAAAAGAAGCATTTTCATTTCACTCAAAATCAAATCATTAAAAAAATACATTCTTACCATCAAATACTTACTGAAGAGAAAGGTAACCAAGCATGTAGTCTCACTGCATTTTGGGTTGCTTCACACAAGCTATGATCCCTGGTCACCCTCACCAGTGGTGCCTGTTCACACACAGCCCAATAAAGTTGAATTTTGTAGGGGGAATTTTTTTTTTTAACCATCATAGAACCAGTCTAGATTGAATGGAAGAGCCAGACAGCTACCGTTAAGAGGTTTGATGAATCATGTCTGCTTTTTTTTTTTTTTTTTTTTTTACTGTAGCAACATAGCTACTAATGGTATATACAGTGATATCGTACTAGTATATTAGCCAATCAGGTTGCTCATATCCAGTGGTATACAGATTAAATGAAGTCATCATCTTCTACCACTTGATCCGGGGTCGGGTCACGGTGGCAGCAGCCTAAGGAGTGAAGTCCAGACGTCCCTCTCCCCAGCCACTTCCTCCAGCTTTTCTGGGGGGGACACCGGAGCGTTCCCAGACTATCAGAGAGACATAGTCCCTACACCATGTTCTGGGTCAACCCTAGGGTCTCTTCCTGGTTTGACATGCACAAAACACCTCACCAGGGAGGCATTCAGGAGGCATTCAAATCAGATGCCTGAGCCACCTCAACTGGCTTATCTCAATGTGGCAAAGCAGCGGTTCTACTCCGAGTTCTTCCCGGATGATCGAGTTTCTCACCCTGTCTCTGAAGGACAGCCCCACCACCCTGCGAAGGAAGCTCATTTCAGCCGCATGCATTCGTGATCGTTTTCTTTTTGTCACTACCCAAAGCTCGTGACCATAGGTGAGGGTAGAAACGTAAATCGACTTGTAAATTGAGAGCTTTGCCTTCTGGCTAAGCTCCCTCTTCACCATGATGGACCGGTACAAGCCTGTCGATCTCATGATCCATCCTTCCATAGAGCTACTGTAGTACAAACTGCTGAAACTGTTAATGCTGGCTATGATAGAAAGGTATCAATCAGAACCCACAGTACATTGCAGCTTGCTGAGTATGAGCTCCTAGCTGCAGACCAGTCAGGTGGTATTAATTTTAAGGCTGATCGCGTTATTTGCATATTATATTATTGTAGTATCAAATAAAGAAGTTCTTTGAAGTTAAATAAAGTGAAATGCTACATCAAGTGAAAAGTTACTTGCTGAATCAGTTAGGGTTAAAAAAAATGTTGCCAGTTAAAACAATAACTGCAACAATTAAACAATTAGCAGATATGAGGTGTTTGCTTATTTAAATAGAAACTGATAAATTTTTTTGCCCAAGAAGTATATAAGGAATTATTAGAATTAAAATATTAAATCGCCACCAAAAATGTCTGTTGCCAAATCAATGTAAATAATTTATTCAGTTTAGCCTGTAACCAAAATTATTCACACTGACTGAACATAAAATATTTCTGGCAAACAATTTTTTTTTTTCCCATTGATCCCATTTTTTCAGTAGTTTGTACCAGCAGTTCTTTCCTCTCTCTCTCTCCATTTTTTTAAACGAATAACCCATTTAACTGTAAAATACACTGCACAGACCCTACAACACAGATTTATTTTATGAACTAATCCAACCATTGCAATATCAGGCTTAATATAAAAATGCATACAGTAATATTCTGGCTAATGATTGGATCCATAGACTTTTTTATTCCTAAATTTTTCAACGGAATACAACAGCATACATTATTGCCAATTTGACATTATTTATAAACCACAGACCCCCTGCCTATGTGTCAATGACCCCAGGGGGTCTCTGAACCCCACATTAAGAACCAATAATTTACACTCTGTTTGAACTCAGTGAACAAAGTGCAGATGAATTCCAGTTGCTGAATTATAGAAGAGAAAGGAGAAAAGAAAACATTTGATAAGTAAAATACAGTAGGTACAAATAAGCATTCTTATAGGACAATTACCATTTCTGTCTTTATTACAAATGTACAGCTTATGAGTTTCTATTATGATTTGGGTTTTGTTTTTTTTCTTTTGCTTAGTTTAGTTTCTTTATTTTGTACAATTAACTCTGCTAAAAGAAATTCTCCCATCAGCCATCTCAGAACACTTATGATCATGAGTACAGAGAAGTGTGTTTGACTGATTTAAAGAAGAGACTATAAGATGTGGATGTTTGTGTGTGTGTGTGTTTTTCAGGGGTGGGGGGCGTGCGTGCGCGCAGGCTTTGTTCGTGTGTGCATTGATTGTATTATGGCATGAGGCTGCGTGGGACAAGGCAGACATTAATATTACAGAACTCACAGTAAAGGAGCCCAACATTGTGCTGGATAAATCATGAAGTTTGTGTGTGCTAAGGCTCCCATTTCCTAACACACACCCTCCATTTTCTCAGGTGCCAACCTCTTCACTAACTATGATCACAATACAGTGGGTAAAAACATCTCCCAAGGGCCAGGAGAAAAAAAAAACCAACAGCCTTTTGAAAAAGGCAAAAGTAGCAATATGTGTCACACATACTTAACGATTCAGTTCCATGTGCACTACCCCGAGGGACCAAAAAGTAGGGAAGAGATGACATGTAGTGATTTAAAAATAACAGATGTGCAAAGTGAATGGTGAATTCTTTCAAATACATGTGTGTGTTTTTTTAACAATAAACAATATCCCACTCCTAAAAAGGAAAGGAAAAAAGGCGAGTGCAAGAAGTGGTTGAAAACATCAGGACAAACTGGATAAAGAGAGAGAAGTAGATTAAGGCTTGTGTAATGGCAAAAGAAACAAAAAAACATAACACTGAAAAAATATTGATGGCATGATGTGACACAGACTGTGCCTATAGTGTCAGACAAGATGAATTGTTTTATAGCTGTCTGGTAAGAGATGCTATCAATATGCAATTTACCTGCTGAAACGTGGATGTGGTCCAAAGAAGAATTAAAATGATCTGTTTATATAAACACCAAACAGATATCTGTGAAAACTTACTATGACAAGCTGTCTAAAAGAAGCCTGAGAATTATAAACATTAAAATAGTGCTTGGTATGCAGGATTACTCCAGTTTCAGTTTACTAACTCCACAATATTGAGGAGCATTCATTGGTTAAAATGACTCGGTTGTATTTGGAGCCACGGAGCTCTATAGCTAATATTTAGCAGTAGGTTGTGGGTTCCGACTGCTGCCTACAATCTCATACACACTGGCTTTATGGCTCCAGAATCAACAAGGGGAGAGCTTTATACAGCACAGCTGTTATTATTCCCATCACTGCAACCTGCTGAAGTGCCTGGATAGTGAACCCTGACAGTGCCCTTCTACTGTCAGCGCTCACATCCATATAGCTTATAAAGCATTGTTACAATGAGAGTACACATGCTTTCCAATCAAAAATAATAATAATAATATAAACATTACGTATACTCGATCTGATATTTTCATAAAAGAAAAAAAATCTGGTCCGAAAAATAAGTTCACATCAAAATTCTCTAACTTGCTACACTTAATAAAGAAGCCAAATTAATACTCTCAAAAAAAGTTTGTGGAAGAACTGGAGAGGAACCGTCCTACCAGAGTGGACCTCAATGCTCCTAAACACAGGTAATATAACAAACAAGCCAACAAATCTGCAGCTTCTGTGAAATGATCAACAGTGAAGTTGAGAGTCATGAGATGAATGAAGAAATGGAGCGATCTCCAAAAAGATGAAAGCTGACCTTATTTTCAGACATTGATACATGCAATCAAGTCAGCCTTAATGGCTGGAAGATCGTTGCTAGAGTGTCCTCAATTCCATCGCTATGTCCTTTGGTTATGGTGAATGCAATCTTCAACACAAACATGTCTTCCGGGCGTACAGGTTCTATAAGATCATGAGGATCCTCAATACTGAGTGAAAGCCGAGTGCTCCATTTTCAAAGCTCCCCCTTTCTTGACCAAGTGATACACAACGCAATAACAAAAAAAACAAAAAACAAAACAAAACAAAAATTCATATTTAAAACAATTCAGAAAAAACAATGACAATCATAACATTAATAATAACAATAACAATAATAAAAATAATAATAATAATAACTATACTCATAAGCATTACAATAATTCCAGTGTAAGTGTTTAAGTCTACATCTTTGTCCCGAGAGGTAAAGGCCAATGGAGTGGCATAGAAAAGTAGACATGGATCAACAAACATTAAGAAATTAAAAACGATGAAAAAGAGCCGCATTTGCGTGAGCTAAATGTGAATGAGTCATCGGCGTATTACTGTGAGAGAAACGGAAAGAGAGAGACAGGAATATAGAGAGATGAATGAAATGTTAAGAAGGATCCCAATAACAGATTAAGAGAAGTAGTGAGATGATTTTTTGAGCCGCTCTGATAAGGGTCTCCCATAAGCATCCCCCTCTTTGCGTTGGTGGTGTAACCTCCATGTAGTTTCCTTTCACTTTCATTCTTTTTCTTTCATTTCTTTATCCCCCATATATAATTCTTTTTATCACCACTCATGAAATGACTGTCATCATCCTCTACATTCAACATCCAATCCATTCATGTCCTTCTTTAAACATCATTCATTTCTTTCCAATCTTCAACAACCCACTCTTTGTTCGCAGTTCCTTCGTCCACCACTGGTGTGTCCCATATTCTGTAGTGTGTCCCCACACCCCTCAAGCCCAGAGGTGGGTCACTGCTTCTTCTCACGAGTGGTGATGGTGACGAGCTGCTTAGCGGCCTTGGCAATGTCATAGGCACACTGGATGACCTGCTGCGTGAGAAGCTGGTAATCAACAGCGCTGGCTGATGGCTCAGAGGGTGCAGCTTTGCGACACTCCACTTGCAGACGTGAGGCGCTAGAGGCCAGCAGCCTTAAAGAAGCACGCACTGCATCCAGAGCTGGTCTCTGATGACACACGGCATAAAAACAGAGGTCAGAAACTCGGGCATGTTTAACACAATAGTACAAAGGGGACATTCACTGACCTTAGGAAAGAGGGAGGCCATCTCTGTCACGGCCAAGTGGATCTTCTCTGAGCATGGCACAAAACTATTAAAACAAAACAAAAAAAAAAAAGATTCCTAGGCTGTCCTATGCACAATATTCAAACCTTTTCATTTATTTCATACGAGGGAAACAAATGCAGTGTAATAGCTTCTTTAGAATCGTGAAGTCAAAAGCAAAAAGTAAACGGCAGAAACCAGAATAAGAATTACCCATGTGTTGATAATAGTCATGTGCATAACCCAAGTTTGATAATTTACCAGTGTGTCAATAAGGTTCACAAGTTCTCTCTTTTTTTTTAATCTTTATATTTTTTTACCTGTTATATTCAGGTATATGATTTGCAGTGAGATTGACTGATATTCATGATAATTTTAAAAATAAAACCAGTCTGATACTAGACATGAAACCTACTACAGACATTCTTTATGTGTATAAGAATCAGTGGTAAAAAATTTCAGTGGTTTTTGTAGTGTGAAAATTGCAAATTTATTTTAATTATTTTTTTTTTTAAATAACCAAACAAAAAACAGTATTATTTTGATGGCTCATTGTTTCTAAAGTTTTATGGATGTAATGGTTTTTCACTATATAGACATGTTAAAATGAACCAGGATTGATGATTAAAAAAATAAAGAAAAAGAAAAAAAAAACATTTCAGCACTAAGTCTGATTAGCTTTCGGGCAGTTTGTGGAGTTTTATAACCAAGGAAGGAAAGCAGACAGGATCATTTTGACCCCAGAAATGAAGAATTCAGGAAAAATTGGGCTAGTACAAGGCATTTCAGGCCTGTGTTGACAAAAAAGTTAATTACTATCAAATATAAATGGTCATATCTCACCAACTATTGTACAGAATGACCTAAATTTTTTACACATGTGCATTGCTTAGTTAGTACTACATCCATGATTTTTTTTCTAAGATGATGAACTGGGGAGCCCTGGTTGATTTGGCATGGAATGACCCAATACTATAATTATAAAGGGCCCCACTTTTACACTCAGCTAAATCCCCACCACTTGCATATTCTCTTCCTGCTTTGTTCTGTATGAATGTATGTTGGGGTGTAGCTCCCACCTATCATGTTTAAACTCCTGCGCTGCTCTGAGCAGTTCCTGGATGTTCTTGGTGACCTGCTCAGTCTTTAAGATAACATCCTCTGTGCAGGGCAATGTGGGATCTGGCTCTCCCACATCTCCACTTTCCTCTACCTCCGCTCGACTCTCCTCCTCACTGCTGCGGCCCACACTGTGCCCACAACCACAAACCCACACACATAAATGCCACCTACCACTCAACCTTGTTGATAGTTAAAAAGCTGGTAAAACATCCAACATTAAAGAATTAACAAAAATCTGAAATGAAATCCACTCACCCAGCAGAGGTGTCATATGTTTGTGTGTTGTCGTAGTCACTGTCAGTACCACTACCATGTTTCTCTAACTTAGGGGTCTGAAGTACAGACAACAGTATGTAAGTGGGAAATCAGCCTACTTGCAAATCATGCAAAAACCATGAACCGAACTGACTAGTTTCCATTCAAAACCACCCCTATATACCACGTACCATATAGCGGCCCATCTCCATGGAAGCGGACATGTGTGGTCCTCCATAAGGTGTGGGGCCTGCAGAAGCCCCTTTTCGCACCTGAAAATGAAAACAAGCAACACGAGCTTAAACCACCGAGCTTTCAAAAGCCAGACAAACAGGTGAAAATAAACCTGAAGAAAAACCCTTGAGACCTCCAAGAGAAGCAAGTCAAGCATTATAGGGATTTAAATGTACTGCTAGTTTGAGATTTCTAACAGTGAAGGAAGCAGAGATAAAAGATAAGGCATGGTTAATGTTAAAATCAGAAGAACGACACCGACGGAATCAAGCAGGCAGAATCAAGAAACATTCAACTGGAAACCTGCAAGTGTTCAGAACACAGGAAAAGAAGTTGCAGCAGAAGTCTACTAAAGAAGTCAACTGAGAACAGAACAACATATAATACAAAGAAAAGATAAAATGCTTTAGAAACAAAACAACAAAAAAATACCCCACAAAGTTTGTCAGAAGTGCAACTCATCCAAAAGCATAAAATTCCCCGCTCCACAATAATACTTAACCTCCACCAAATGAAAACATGACGCAACTCACGAGTAAGCATCTAACAGTAGTTAACCCAATTATCTAATTAATAGTATTTCTTCTAAAACTACCCTCATGCTTTGTACCATCACTTAAATTTTCAATTTCATAGAAGGTTGCATTTTGTTACACTAGGAACTGATGCCTTAATATATGTTCTGTATTTTTGAAGCTTTAATAATCCTAGAACACTGATATTAACTGAAGAAAACTGCTTAAGGTCTGTGATCGTTGTCTTACATCAGCACAGCCACAGTGGTAAGAATCTACTTTATATGTTGATGCCAACTCGCAATTTGCATCCTGTATTGGCAACCTGGTCATTAGAAAGAAACAGTGCAGAGAAAAGGAAAACAAATACATTCACACCGATTCAGTCCATTGGCCACATGATCAAGCACCCATACATTCCATGAACCGATTATAGTGTACATTCTCAGCTAAGCACAAGACAAGCTCCTCTTAAGACAGCCTCTCTTGGCATATTAGCCATAGCTTTTGATGGCAGAGATGCCATCATTCAATCCCTAAAACACAGATACACCACGTCGCTTATGTTGCCCCCAAAAAAAGCAGTTCATGCTCCTGACCATGAACGTACAGCTTTTTTCCCCACCAGTAACATACATTATCTAGAGTAACACCCAATGAAGGAAGTGCATATTGTGTAGATGTGTGACCATGAGGTGGCAGTAAAGAGCAGTGTGCAGTGTTAATCAGTCATAAACAAACACAGGTGTAAGCATTGGCTGTCTGGGCAAAAGCGGCAAGCTACCCAGACAAAAAGGGATATGAATGCTGACAATTAAGAGGCCAAAGAGGTCAGAGTTCAGGAATTAGGCGAGCCACTCACACTTACGCTGGAGCTGAGGGGCTGCAGGTGGCTGCTCAGGGAGTCCAGTGCTGGGCTGAGGGCTTTGGGGGAGGCCACTCCGGGCTCATACATTGAAAAGGCCTGCCGGTCCCTCCTCAGAGGAGTTGAGGAGGGTGGAGCCAAATTTGGATCTCCACTAACCACTCCTCCTGCCCCTCCTCTTACCCCGGTGGGCCAAAGGGCCGGACTGACACCCCCCAGAGCCCCCGTATGCCCAGCCTGAGCCCCCCTTAGAGCTACGTTCTCCGTCTGCATCCGCGAAATCTACAGGGATGAAGGGGTGGGGGTGTCAGCCAGAAAGGCACATGAAACATAAAACACATTAAAAAAAAAAAAGGGCTTTAAAGAGGTACAAGTGAGGGCTTTTTCATGCTGAGAAAACACTGTCATAATGGGGATGAGGGTGGGGAGTCATTAGAGTGTATCAGAGTGGATAGGAGACTCATTCTCAGGGTGGGATTAACACATACTGTTATCACATATGGATGGATGTGTGCACACATATACTGCCCATCTCTAAATGATCGAGGGACCTAAACAAGCAATAGCAAACAAATATTTTATCTTTTATACCTGATTTATTTCACATAAACGATGTAGTTCATTATTCTTACATCTCTACACAGCCATTACATCAAACAACACCAACAGACTGAGCATAAATCTGATCAGGTAAAGGAACAATACTATTAATTTGAGCATTACAGCCTGTAGTCTTGAAATCCAAGCATCCATTTTTTGGGAAAGTAAACAATTTAGACTCGTACTGAAGAAGATGGAATGTTTGTCTGTTAAAATATGTTGAAAGAAATGAACAATTTCCACAGGATATACGTATTTGTTTCACATGAATGTATTCGATTGCCACCCCAGTTTTGGAAGATCTAATTCAAAAATGTATACATGAAAATTTGTGGCTAATCAAATTTACAAGAGTGAAAGTCCCAATGTCTAAGAGCAAGTAGTAAGAGTTCAAGCTACCCCTAGACTCTTAGGTTCTACCTTTCCCTAAAATATGAGCTATTTGTGAGAATGTAACAGCAAATCAGCAGACCAGCTGGTATACAATCAAGAAATGAGTTAATACTTATTGTTCAGTGGGAGGATAACTGATATATAGTGTTTGCGAGGTAGCAACTGTGGCTGAATCCACTCAAGTACTAATCAAAAGTTTATCATGGCAAAATCAAAGACAGTTGTGCAACCAATTATGTTGGGTTAGCCCCATAAAATAAGAAGCAAATAAACAGCCCTGCCACACTGTGGTGCCAGGAGTATCCGACTGCTTCTAGACATTCCTGCAGCAGCAGCAGCCTTTGTTTTCTCCTGGATCCAGCACCTTTCAGTGGCACCCCGTTCCAGTCCCCACTGCACACAACTGCTGATGGCTTTTTTCCTGCTAATGTGTGTATAGGGTTGCCAACTATCAGTAATAAAATGCTGAATGTCGACAGGTGCATAATGGAGGAGTTGTTTTGGTGATTAGCATAAGTATAACTGGTAAATAGCATCTTTATAAATAGGTCTCTACATAGTAGACAAGTTAAAAAAAATGAACAGCAGGTGACTTGCAGCTATATTTTAGGCTAAATGAGGCACATGTTAAATTATAATTAAACTCTTTAAGTCACATTTAAGCAAAATATCAGGCATATATACAATAAAAAAAATAGTAAAATGAAGATTTGGGGGGAAAAATTAAGCTATTTTTAAATATTTATATTCTTCAGTTATGTGCTGCAATAATGCAAAATCTCTGAGTTTTAAACATCCTCATAAGTGGCTCTTCCAAGCAGGTATTGATACCTGTGGTTAATTGCAATTACCTCAGTATGTATGTGTGTGTGTGTGTGTGTGTGTATATATATATATATATATATATATA
>JAOUQZ010000049.1:16330422-16344206 GCA_028564935.1 Neosilurus hyrtlii | reverse complement strand
AGTGTGTCAGTGTGTGAGTCTATATATATACACATATACACACACACACACACACACACATATATATGTGCATGCTACCCTTAAAAAGTCCATGTCAACATTATAGATATTTCTCTAGATCCTTTCCTGTCCTGATCATATAGATTTGTTTGTTACATGCTTGTACCTCTTTCTGAAGTCTCCTTAGCTCTTCACTCAAGTTGTTGTTGACTTTCATAAGCTGCTGAACTTTGGCCTCAGAGGAGGCCAAGGCTTTCTTCACCTCCAGATATTCCTGCAGCGTTATAGGTCCATCCGACAGATCAGAAGAGTCCATGCTCTGAAACAATTTCAGTGTCACCAGTGTTTCCAATGGGTTACTTAAAGCAATGCTGCTTATAAAACCATATAATTATGATGTCAGCATAAAATTTAGATTTAATTATACTTATAGTCAACATACAATACTGACATTAGCAGTCCAACAGGAAATGGGTTTAATTCTCCCAAATACTGTATTTCCATTTTCAGAAAATTCTCAGGTTTTGTCGAATTCAGATGGTTAAATCAGCTGCAGTAGCAGTAAAATGCTTCAAGAAACAGATTAGAAACAACCTACATTCTACATAAAATCAACTAACAAAGTAGTCAAGTGGTGGCAGTTTCTGATTATGTGCTACTAAAAATGATCCTGCCTGTTAGTGGTCAGAGGTTTACGGGTTTAAATAAAACACTGGTGGAGCTTTCTTAACCAGCAGATATTTTCATGTACACAATCAGCTTGAGAAATAAACTACTGATTACTTTGATTTAATACGCTATTTTCTGCAATACTGCTTCATATAAACTGCACATGGGCATTCCCACTGCTTCGTAGCAGAGCTAGTAGGCACGGAACATGAATTTGATGGTTGGTCCGTGCCCGAGTTGATTCTCACACAGAAATAAGAATAAATAAATAAAAAAATAATCTAACTCAAGAAGGAGGACAAACTTCTACTGAGCAAAACACCAAACATGAACAGAAGCACGGAACACGAACTTTTTCTACCAGAGTACATATTTACCTTTGCCCAAAGTGGAGTTCAGGCAGAGGTACTGTAATTGCCAATGTCAGTCTGTATGTTTGTCAGTTTGAATGTGAACAATCCTGACCACACCTGTGTATAGATTTTCACCAAACGTAATGGGAACACTCATACCGGAGTCCCAGGGATTATTTGTTTTTGGAATGTTAAGGTCAAAAGTGAATTTCAATGTAAGATCCTGAAGACTAACAGGAAATCATATAGGAATTTTCAAAGAAACAATTATGTATAACCTTGAGTCACCCGGAAAGGTAAAACCCTGGCTATCACATAACACCTCCAAAGGAAATTAGAGAACTGAAAATTTAGTCCCATCCATAATGCTACAGAACATGTAATAAGAAGAGCACATGGGAATTAAAAAGAGTACCCATATAGGGCCTATTTGATATATTATCCATGCTGCGTGGTGGAGGTAGCTTGCTCCCTATGAGTGCCCTCTTGATAAACATGTGCCCATATTAATAATCATGTGCCTTAAAAATAAACTGTGTTAGCAAATCTCCAGGATGAAACAGGATAAGAAGTGTTCTCTCAGTCTTAGCCTGGCCACTTCCTGTGTGGGGAGGGAGCGTGTTCAGACACAGCTTCCTCTTTCCAGCTGCAGAACAATAGCTCACTGTCATCTTTACTTGTTCGTCCTTTTCATCATTCTACAAGTATGAGGCAGGGCTGCAGATACTCTTGCAGTGCATGCTGGGACAGGCTGTAAGCTGTAACACAAATTGCTGTAGCTCTATAGACCACAGTAGCTAAATCTAATTTTACTGCTCAGTAATTCTACAATATAACATCACAGCACCACATTATCATGAAAAGATTTTAAGTATCATAATTATGATTGCTCTGACCTTTTCTAGAAAATGTACCTTACTTGACATTAAACTATTAATAGTTTCATTTATGACCAGGTTTATACACAGGTTAACATTAGGTGTAGCTGTGAATAAATGTTAAGTGTAAATAAATATTCTGTCAAATCACTGCTTAGACTTGTTTAAGTTGAACATTGTTCATATTTGGCCTGTGTTCTGCTTAGATTTTTATGAATGGAACAGAACACGCGTGCAGTTATGCATTTAGCTAACTATCAGTGTCAAATACCAGACACTATCACCACACATACAGCATGGATATAAAAGTTGACCCTTTGAAAAGTGGGTTTTACTTAGATAGCATTTTCTACAAATAAATCCTGATGACAGAATTCTAAAATGTAAAGGCCTACTTGTATAATAATTTAAGAATTTCATTTGGACTACTTTGCTGTGTGTTAATAATTAATAGTGGAGCCAGTTGTGTTTGTCTACGAAGAGGTCTGTCTGATCTAAAGTGGTTAGATTGTATGTGCTTTTTTAACTGGTAAAGTTAGTTTCATATTAAGACATCCATTTCTAGATAATAGTACACAAGTGACAAGTCAAGCTATTCTAACAATGTTTTTTTTTTTTTGTTTATATGTGGCATCAAAAGAAGAACCAAGTGATCTTTTTCTAAGAATATACGGGTAAGGTTTATAAAAACTACTCCAGGGTATAAATAAGAGTCCAATAGATGTCTCTTTTGAAAGCATGACCACAGGTACTTAGACATGGGTCTGTCACCAATATTTCTCCCTCTAACAGCCCAGTAAAATGACCCAAAACTTCACATAAGTTTTTTTAATGTCCACAGGGACGTTACACATACCTAGACATGTTTTTGAGCATTTATACTAATCATTACTTAATTTATAAACGGTTCCATGTGCTCTATACATGTTTACCTATAGGTTTGTACGAAACTTCCTAATCTTGCTGCAGCTGTTTGGGCTGCTTTAAACAAGGTTATGTCAGTCAATACTGTAAATGACAGGCCCAGAAATCTCTCCAGACATGGCTTTATTTATTAAAAACTATTGGCCATTGGATGACATGTTTTTTGGACATGGATCCTCAACACTCCTACTTTCTGCATAAAATGTATTGAACTCCAGTTAGCAAAACATCATGTTTCAAAGTGACACTTTGACACTGGGTGGGGTGGTTTTCATAAACCTTACCCATACTCATTATCTGTATTTCTGAAACATTATTTAGCAGCACTAAAATGCAACAAATTCCTGTTCAACAGGAGCTATAAAATGCACTGCCAGCCACTCTAACCAACTACTGCACACACAGACAAACTCCACCCTAAATAGGGAAGAATTAGAGCATGTGGCTGGAAGAAATCCATACCTGTATATTTTTATTAATGCTGGACCAAAAAAACCTCTATATCTTTATTTAGCAATGTTTAAAAATCAAAACCTTCATAAAATATTTAATACAGTGATGTCTACCTTTGCTATATCACCAACTGCAAGATAAATGTAGAATTTTTCCGATGAGCATCTGACAGAACCATTTTTATTGCAGCAGCATTAAATGCATGTTGAAGAGCTGACCTTAGCACGGTTGTTTCTCTGAGCGTTGGTGTTGTTCTGTGCAGTTATTTCACTGTCTGTGTCCTCATCAGAGGCTACACTATCATAGTCATGCTGGTCATCGTCTGCCTGGCTCACGTCTAGAGGCTCTGAAACACCCAACAACGTTAAAACACACACGCACGCACGCGCGCGCGCACACACACACACACACACACACACACACAGAATGAGCTAATGATCATTTCAGCCACAAACTGTCGGCTCTATTTCATTATTAAACATGCATGTACACGAGTATTTTCTGCATCTGTAGTATGTGTGATTAGTATATTTCCTTACACTGAGAAAAACAAAGAAATTTAGTTTATTTACTCAATTTTTAGTTAGAGATGAGGTTTAAGGACACTGGAGCAAAATATCGGGGACTGGTATAAGAATGAAACCCACAGTACACTTGGAGTACCTTAATTCCTCTGTGCACCGTCCTGCCATAAATGTTTGACTCCTAAAGGTCTGAATATGTGCAGAGCTGAATGCCACAACACAGTAAACTTTTCCATGTAATACATACTCTAATATAATCTGAAATAAGGTCACCGAATCACATCTTAAAAACATTAGAGTTCCATTTGAGGCAGTCAGTGGTGATAAAATGAGATCATCCCATATGATTCCTGTGGCAACATGAAAAGGTCTGTGGTTTGTTAACTGCCAGGTCCATCAGTCAAGTTCTTTCTATTAAGGTTGGTGGTACTTGACAGTGTTTACCAAAAGGCATAAACAGACCCTCAAGCAAATGCAAATTGTGTCTTTTAAAAAACCCTTTATATAGCTTTACTTATAGATCTTTGAGACACATGTAACAGAATATCTCATTAAAGCTGCTCCTATAAAGACCCCCCACCCTATACTTTCATGTCTACATATCCATGTATGATGAACACACTTCTGAAGAGATAGTTTCTTCATTTTGTTTCATTTTCTGAACCACTTTATCCTTTATTAGGTTTGTAGTAAGGCTGGAGCTCTTTCCAGCCAATTCTGGGCCAAGGCGGATACACCCTGAATAGCTCGCCAGACCATCGCAGGGCCAAAGGTAGTGTTTACTCTTATATAAATAGTTGGACAGACTCAGAGGTTGATTTACATATACCTTTGTCTTTATAAAAGCCTTCAACAAATATTTTTTTTTGCATCAACAACTATTCACTGATCTAATCTGTCATTTGATGCTTAAAGACCGATGTAAAAAAAAGTTCGTACAGTCCTGAGGACAGAGATGTGTGTTGAATCTGTGATGACCACACATATTACAGATGGAGAGTAGGTTGGTAAAAACTTCAGGAATGTTTCTTTTAAACTATGATAAAGAAATAAAAGATCTCTCACCAGTGGGACTTGTCAGTCCTTTGCCTTGTTGCCGCCGCTTGGCATCGCTGAGAATATCGATGATTAGTGTAGCAAACTCTCGTGCGTTAAATCGCGCCAACTTCTGTCGGCCCTGTGGAGGAAAAACTGACTTCAAAATGTAAAACATACAGTGCGTTACACAACCACAGGTCCTCTACTGGGAAATAAAAAGCTAAAAATCTAGTTAATATTGTTGAAGAGGCAGGGTGTAAAATGTTTGACCGACTGCATGTGTGCGAGAAAATCCTCCCACAGGATTTATAACAAACAGGAAATGCTCTGACTGGCTAATCACAGCACGGAAACATGATGGATGTATATCCACTGTAGTTTATTATAGTCAAGGCAGCATTCTAACAAGAGAAAAAAGGGTTAATGAGTGGAAATGTTGAGAAAAGGAGGCTACTGGTCATACTGCACCGCTTTGCCTCTCCTTCTATCCTTCTGTGCGGTGGCTAGCACAGGCCCTATGTCATTGTAAAACCACAAACTATTTTTAGACCTGGGCTTTTATGTTCCGCACTACTCCTCTCTCCATACAGTGCAAATATCACTGCAGCTCTGCCCTTCTCTTTTTCCTACTGGATTTCTCTTTAAAGTCTTCCTGATCCTTGCCTGTTTACCCATATCTGGCCGCTAGCTCATTGGTTCTTCACAACAGACTGGGTAATAGCAAACATGTGTGTTACCTGGTTGCGTGTGGCCGAATATTCAGGGTTGACAGGCAAAAAGGGAACAGCACTCCTCTCTGTAACCAGCGTACTATGGTTCTGAGTCGTTAGCCACACTGTGAGCAGAACAGAAAAATAAAGCATTAGCAGAATGCAAGCTGTGGAACAGAATTAAAGGCAAGGTCATCTTAACGCCCACACTCCCTCCCACATACACAATCCTACACAGATGCAACGTGTTTAAAAGAAATTTCATTTTAAAAATACATTTTAAAAACTGCCTGGCTGCTTGAATGTGAGAGTGTGTGTGGGGACCCTTGCCTTTTACCTAGTGCTGCTTACCTGCAGAGACTCAGCCGGCAACCCCAGCTACCACGACTCCTGCCTCACAGAGGAGGAAGGAGGGAGCAAGAGACAGAAAGAAAGAGAGAAGTAGGAGAGTAGTCCTGAGGCACTCTTTCACTGACTCACTTGTTTTCTCTCTCTCTCTCTCTCTCTCTCTCTCCCTCCCTCTGTTCCTTATCCAGCCTCCCTCCCTTTCCCTGCAGCTGGACTGTTTGGCCAGAGCCTTCTATAGTCAATGTTTATACAATATCAAGTGATGAGAGGGGAAAAAAATTGTGGGGAAAAGAGAAATGTCATACCAGCATCGTTCTCCCTACGGTCCACCTCATCATAGACATCCATGGCCAACTCCTCAAACAACCGGTTATTTAGCTGTGTGTGACAAATAAAATATCAATACATGGCACTGAAATTTAGAGAACACCAGAGTGAAGTGCTGAGGCTCTCCAGAAGCAAAATGGTAAGCAGAAACTGGAGAGAGGTGTGCAGAAGACAACGGGAGCACACAGAGGAAGCATTTGGGAGAAACACACAAAACCAACAAATTATTTAAAGACCAAAACCATGACTACGTATGTATATATAAATCTACCACTACATCACATCAAGACTTTGAACAGCCATCTATCACTTTTTGCCAAATGGTCAGCATGAGCTCATGCCATGATTAATACCCATTTTCCACAGACACAGTGCAGATACTGGATCCAAACTTTTGTGTAACCACATGTGAGAGTTTAATAATCCATGGCGTAATAATCACAACAACCATAGAGTAGGTTACAAAGTTATAAATCTAAACGAGAACATATTCTCTCATCCAAAATCGATTTTTAAGCATGGAGTTACTCGAGAGGAAGTTTTGTTGGCACTAGTTTGTTCAGTTTGTTGCCAGAACATCGTGTGTTACCTATCTACCTTCAAATCCTTTGCACTGTTCAGGTCTTACTTCAGGTTACTTGGTTGTTTTGTTGTTTTCATGGTAACCAAATAATGGCAGTACAGCATCCTGACAAGCCAAGTTCAGTTTCAGGTCATAACCATGGTCAATTCTTTCACCCAAACACTGACCCAAAGTGGCTGTACATTAGAAACCAGTTCCAAAACCAGCACCCGTAATTTATCAGTGGAAAAAGGGCTAAGAGAGGCCAGCTCTCTCACCTGCATCCTGAATACTCACCGCTTGGAGCTTCTTCTTGGCGGCTTTGGCCAGTTCAGACAGGTCCAGGCTACACCAAGACAAAGACACAGACACAGGAGTAAAAGGACACCAGAAACGTACAGACAGAGAAAGATGAGGAGAGAGAGAGGGAGAGAAAAGAGTTGAGGATGGATGGATGGAGCATGACATTGGGGCAGGGAGGGTGTCAGGGCCAGGAAGAAAACAAAACAGGCAGAATAGGAGCTCAGGTTTGATAAAGTCTCAAACATAGCACTGCATATCATTTAAGTGAACTAGCTGTTAAAGTATCAACAGATACACGATCACAAACCAGCAGAAAAGCAGGGGAACTGACTTAAGTGATTATAAATGTCAAATAATTACATTTTAATTCCAATCCAAAAACAAACCGGTGCTCTATTCGCCTGCTTCATCTTTCCAGACACTGGCATCCAAATAAAGGACATATGCAGAGGAATGGGAAAAAGAGAAAGAGGTTATGAAGAGGGGAATAAGGAGAAGGTGAGATACCTCTGTGTTGGGCACTTAGGGCGCGCTCTGCCTCCACAAAGAGCAGCAAGATGGAGAAAACAGAGAATGTGTGAGAAGGACAGCCAAAGAAGGACCAAGATATACACACAGAAACACCAGGACAGAGAGAGACAGTGTGAAGAGGACACAGAGAGAGAGAGAGAGAAAGTGAAACTGAGAGATGGATTGACCCCATATAAAAACTCGAAGTACAGGTCAGTTAAGTGTAACTTTCAAACATCTTGCTTTGAGCAGCAGAGGCGATAAAACACCAGCCAGTTATCAGCCGTAAAGCAGGAGTGTGCCCTGATGTAAACTGACTGACAGCATGGCGCAACCTGCTGGCCAACACGCTCAAATACAATCGCTGGCTGAGCGGGTCAGTGTCCTGTGTCTACTGTGAGACAGCAGCACAATGAGGAAGCACAAGTACAATACATCATGCAATGGCATTCAAAGCATTAACATTCTAAGCATAATTAATCCTACGGGTACAGATACATTCAGCATTATATGCAATCAAAAATCCAGTCATAAATATAGTTATCCACACCTGTCTGCCATCTGAGGGATGATATAATGTCCATTTTTGTGATCTGCAAAATAAATCAGATTAAATGTAACAGCTCATCATCAAATCTTTCAGTACAGTTTATTTGTTGCACAGGGTTCTTGCCCTTTTGTCATGACAAAAAGATAAGACTTTCAGCCAGAGGAACTTCTTCATAGTTCTTAGAACTGTTGGAGGAATTACTCCGTTTTTTGTGTGTTTGCAGAGCAAGAAGTGAAAACAATCCTATTTCTTAAAACGCTGTTTTAGGGGACTGTTTCAAGCAGCATTAGTTTATGCTGGGGCTGGTGGTGTAATGGTAGGGGTGCTGGGCTTGTGATCGAGAGGTCATGGGGTTCAAGTCCCCTTTAAACCCACACTGTGCTTAGACCCCTGTGTAAGGTCTCCAGCATAAGTGTAGCTCTGTCCACCCAGCAGTATAAATGGGTACCAGTTAAAAAAAAAAAAAAAGGGAAAGTAACCTGCAATGGAATATTTTGATTGATAAATTGAACTCCCAGTTGCTTCACGCTACAGAAATGGGGATAAGACCGGGCCTGATGAACCAGTAGGTTTGGGTGTAAAAGCCCAACAGACTTTACCTTGTTAGTTCAGCCTACATAAGAGAAGGTATTCTCTTTTCACAAGATGACCCATGAGTGACGCAAGAGTACGGTGATTAGACACGCAAGCATAACCTAACTTAGGCATGTAAACAACAGCTCCTAAATGTTAGCATAAAACACACTGTATTCACAGTGACAAGAGAACATTGCTGGCAGGCAACACAACTAGTGAGGTCGCTATACCCATGCAGTGACCTGTCAGCCAGCTTACATCACTTCATCGTTGCTGTGAATGCAAACAGAAAAAGGCCCCCAAAGGTGTGCAGTTCCCCTCAATGAGTTTCTATAACTGTTTGGTCTGAAAGCAGTTAAACCGTATATAGGTTGGTGTTGGTGAGGAAACTAAGACTATATCTGTTGATACATTCAGAATTCAGATACTTTGGGTTGTGGCATCTTGGATCACCCAAATTATTGCCATAATTTTTGTAAATGTCTTAAATTCTGTCCTTTTCCAGACCTGGCCAAGAACCCCGATGTAACTTTAGAAAATCAGCTGAGAATTTACCTGGACGGCGGCCACACAGATAGAAAGCCAGTCTGTCTGTGAGCTCGTACTGACATTCCACCAGACGCTCAGCTAACTCTACCTGGCCTGCTTGCCTATGTATCAAACACAGAACAAGGGTCAGGAAGTACATGTTAGACAAGAAAAGGCAAACATACATGCTTTACCAGCCAGAGTAATAAAAGCAGTCAGGAAGACGGGACACTGTGTTAGAGTGCATCTGCCCAGTGAATTCTAATCAAGTGCATGTGTACCTGGCATAATCCATGGGTGTGCGTCCGTTAATATCTGGTGCTCCGGGGTCAGCTCCATACACCACAAGCAGCTCAGCCTGCAGGACCTGACCTGCTTTAGCAGCCACATGGAGCGGGGTGGTGCCTTTCTCCTGCAGTCAGTATGAAGAAGGGAGACAAAAAATGAGCTTACTGCTACAGTAAGAGCTCACTGGGCTACTGAGACACTGAAATTAGCATGCGAGTGCTAGTATTGATCTGAAGCATAGCAGGACCTATACACACGTACATACACATGGTTTTTTTGTGTCCCTGACTAACTTACATTAATCTGGAGTACATTCAGTAATATCTTTACAATTTGATGGGAACACCAAATATACTGACAACATCCACAAGCATCAACAGTAATTGTGATGGCAAAAATATAATATTTTTAAGTGAATTATGGCCTATAAGTGTACTTATTGTTACTTTTTCTCATATTCAATGTTTCTTCATATCCATGCCATGTGGAGAATTCAGCTTGTGATTTCATGGCCTTCTTCCATTTTAGATTTAAATTGAATAAAGATCTCACTAGCCAACATGCTACAAGTACCAAAACTTACAGGATGAAAGAAATTGGCCTGAGCTCCAAGAGATAGCAGCCGCAGACATGTCTCCAGACTTCCTGTCCGCACACTCGAGTGCAGTTGCTGTGAGCAAGAGGCAGAAAGAGACAGAGTGATTCTGTGAATCTTCTCATCGTAGACAATCAACAGAAACAGCTTGCATTATTTTCAAGCAGGACCTCATTAAGAGCATTAAGTGGCCTCCTGTAGTGACTGTCTGTTAATTCCTCATTTGGGAGTAGAGAGCAGAAGGAAGACAGGCTTTGCCACTCATCAGGCTATGTTGACCTTTCAGCATTTCCTCACCTTGCTGAGATCCTTGCTGGTGACCCCATCATCATCACGGCACGGCAGTTTGTGGACAAAAGCTAGCATCTGATACTTGGCGCGAATGAACTCTGATTTGGTGGGGCTAGAGGAAGAACCAATAATATGACTGACATGCCATCTACATACATCAAAGAAATCTGGTTAATAAATAAATAAACAAATAACTGAAAAATCACAAGTTTACCTTACCGTTGACAAATAATGAAGTATTTCCTCCTTTTTTTGTGTTTAATCTAACGTCCATTAGATTGTAGCTATTATTTCACCCTGTACTTTTAAGAACATGAGAAGAGGACCCCATCCCCATCACTGTCACTGTCAAATTTATCATCCATCACTCATTATAATCTATGCCTGCACTTAAAGAAGTAACATTATCTTGACTGATGGGTGCATAATCAGAATCAGAATCAGAATACTTTATTGATCCCACAGAAGCTTGATAAGGAGGATGCTGCAGCAATGCTTCAATTTATTTTCTTAAATTAGAGATGCACTGACACTGATAGGGGTAACAGTTGACACTGCACTCATAAAATATTTTTCAAGACCATCACCCCTTACCAGGTCATATATGTGACATGAAACTGGTGTATGCTGCTGCACTGTACAGATGACACAAATGACAGCCATTTGAACCCCGAGCATAGATTCGTGTACCCCGCCTTCGCCCAGTGACCCCGCGATCCTAGTAGGATTAAGCAGTTAGGCGAACACTCTAGAGATGTTAACATCTGGTGGTCTTTGACTTACTGGACTTTATCTTGTGGGTTAGGTTTCCTGCGACCACTCTGAACCTGCGCAGGGTCCAGTAGTGAATGCTCCCAAATAGAGTTAGCACCATTACTGGCCAGCGTCTGCACCATCTGAAATACATACACAGAAATGATTATATCCTGACTGCTTTAACAGAGTCTTGCTCCAAGTTAGCGGGGGCAGTATGGTAAAAATCTGCACCAATACCAATATGGTATAAATATTGTCATATTACAGTAATGATATAGATCACAATAAAGTACTTTTTCCAATTATTTAAATTAATGGCAATTATGTCTTTATGACCATACTGTGCTTTCATGTTTGATTATTTCCTTCTTTCATTTGGAACTTATATTTCTACACAAATGAAAATACCAGAGTAGTCTGCCTTCAATAAGTCAATTTAAAAATTACATCACTACCTCAATTTGCACTTAAAAATAAAAAAGAGCTTGAGTTTTCCTAAAGATTTGCTCGTTTAGTTTCAAAAATAGACCACAGGGGACACTTCCACCGGCAAGACCACATATAACATGACCCAAGATATAACACTGACAAGTCGAATGGAGGGACAGACCCATTTCTATAGCGCCCACTCTGCTCACCTTGAATAAAATAGTGTGCAAATATCTAATACCCTATCTTCAAGTTTTATACAAAAACAATTTTAGTTTAACAAGTTTTAAAAGGCTCATGTAAGGCTGTGTGGTGCAGTCCGAACGCATGTCTGTAGTTTAAAATAAAGTACTATGAACCTCCTTTTAAATTTGGAACCAGTTATCGCCATAGACATGACAAATCAATGCTGGTGAAGTGTCTGAGGCTTGGCCTTACATCGAGGGTGCTGATTAACTCTCTGAACCCTGCCTTTTCAACGATTTGAATCAGGACCATGTCCTTACATATGTGTGTCATAATGGCTTGTGTAAATTCCTTTTGTCATCGAGATTTCTTGTTATATGTAGTGCCTTTGGCAGAATACTGTTTACAGGATTTAATTAGTCTCAAAACTCACAAGAGCGCACAAACCTTCACTCACATGAGTACTTTTTTGAGCAGAGTATAAAAATGCACACACAAAATAAAAAAGGTGCTTGCACGAGTGTGGGCTTGTGCATGGGGCAAAAAAAGAGCTTCTGCGCACTGCTTACACATGCTCACTTGACACAGCTCACTTACTGTGGTGCTAGCTCTTCCATGTATCACAGCGGTGGCATCACAGTAATTCGGCAATTAAGCTGTGCAGTATAAATTGTATAGCAAAACCTTGTCGGTGAACAATATACACCATCAAGACTGTATATACTGTCATACCACCCAATGCTACTTCAAGTGCTACAGGTGGTTTTGTGCATACCTGTAGTAAGGAAGGTGGCCATCCACTGTGGCGCAAATGCTTGACAATAGAGATGTGGCGCCCGAGGCTACGGTGCACAGAGCAGCACTCGTCACAGATCAGCACCCCTCTGTTTATACTGCTCCAACCGGGATCTGACAAGGCAGAAAAACACGAGAAAGCACACTCCATCACTCAGCTGAAGTAAACTGCTACATGAAAATGAAGTAAACTGCTACATCAATCACATAAATCAAAAATCTCATGTTCCTGCTGTAGCACAACTGTTTCTCCAGGATTAAGTATTTTGGTTTGATAATAGTCAAGCATGAACAAAAAGCAGGTGAAACAGTATGATAATGTGATATATTAATGGTCAATATTATCTTGTGGCATGCATCAGTGCATGATAATATAGCCATAAAAAACAGACACTAAAAGACATTCAAAAATATAAATAATGAAAGGTTAAAACAACCCCCACAAATTTTCTTTGCCAAGATATTGATTCAGAAAATGCATATTAAGTGCAAACAATATTTATACATACATATATATATATATATATGTACTGGGCTTTACAACGTACCGGTGTACAAAACAGAAATGTGGCATGGAACAGTAAGACCTAACAAACACCACACTTGTTTTACACAGTGATAAATATCATAACATTTTTTATTTATTAACATTTTTTATTCCATAGTATGATTGTGGTGTCAGATTTTGGCTGCAATATTTTATTTGCCATCATTATCACAGTAATGGTAAGCAAACAGATGTGTTTCTCAGATGACACCAGAAACCATGACATCATCTAAAATCATCCTACTGCAATGGAAAAAAAAACATTATGGTCCAAGGCTTTGAGAAGTATGTATTTAGCAGTTTACAAAAACACAGCTGTTAATTAAACTATACATTAATAAATATCACAGAATTATCATAAAAATCACAGAAAGCTGCTTAAAGCAAGAGAATATGAACAAATGTAACATAAGCAATAGAAACAAAAGGGATTAAAGTGCACCTGTGGTGAATTTGTATTACTAGCTCTTTAAAACGATGACATATGACATCAGCAGTTACGTGAGGCAACGTCAGTCCTTGCTTCTTGTCAAAGACGTGCAAGTGCTGCCACATACTACTACTACCACTACCGTGTTTTCCCGATAATAAGACCTACCCCGATAATAAGACCTACCCTTACTTCAGCAGAACGGTCCAAAATA
>JAOUQZ010000049.1:16296319-16319640 GCA_028564935.1 Neosilurus hyrtlii | reverse complement strand
ATGGTTGTGTGACTGATGGCCCTGCGATGGCCTGGCGAGCTGTCCAGGGTGTACCCTGCCCTCGCCCAAAGTCGGCTGAGATGGGCGCCAGCCTCCCCACGACCCTAATTAGGAAAGCGGTTAAGAAAATGAATGAATGAATGAATGATTTTCCACAGGGCCCAATACATGTTTTTACTGAAACAGAGACGTTCTGTGTCTTTATTGAAAATGATGGGGATGTTCTACCGGTGAACTCAGTTTGTGACTTCACTAAATAGACTCACTGGTTTTATAACTAGTATGGTTCCTTATGCTAATTATGAGTGGATAAAAATATGGTAGTTTAAAATTTCAAAGTAAAGTTCATGTATGCCATAGGTTTGTTACCATGGGTTAAAACTGGGGCCATGATGTCTACGATCTCCATGATTCAAAAAAAGCATGGAGCGCCACAATTTATGACCATGCTTGGAGCATGACTGGGGTATAAAAAGGAGGCAGGGTGGATCCAAGAGATAAAACTTGAAGGAATCATGTTTCCAAGTCCATCAATATCCCCTACGATGGTGGGTCAAGGTCTGTTATGCTCTGTTAAGCTCTACTAAGCTTAACTACGATTCACAAGATCTGTCACGATTGATGTCAAATTACAATTCATCAAAAATTTTGTCACGATCTTCACAATTCCAACAAATTCCCCATAAGATCATCAGTTTGATCCCAGCAAGCAGCGGTAAGATCATTCTGCCTTGTATCTAAGTATAAAAATTGAACTAGTATCCAGCAGTTAATCAGCTTTTTAGTTTTTGCTAGTTTCATTGAAAGTACTGTTTTTTTATTTAATTTATTATTTTAAATGATCAGGTGTATTAATTCAAGTAAGGCAATGTAGCTACAGTACATGTATATGTTCAGTGCATTGATCTACATATCTCATAGCTGGTTATGTTTTTGATAATATGTAGGATACAGAAGCATTTAGCACTGTTCTGAAAGATCTATTTAGTTTATACTTTATATACATCCACATGAAAAAAGTACATTCCCTTGAAATGTTTCGATGTTCAATGTATATGAACGTGCAACCCTTGTAACCCTCTTGCATACAGCATCTACTAAAACACCATCAAATGACACATGAAGCTCATTGCTTGAAGTCATTTTCATAATTTAAATAAACAGATCAGTTGTATGGGGAAAATAAGTACACCCTTAAATTTATCCCACCTTCAAGTCCATAAAATTAAAATCAGGGCTACCAGCTTAGGTGCCATTGATTAGACCCTCCTGTAGGTGGAACCTGTATTATTTCAACCTGAAAACTAGTTTCTAATATTGTTCTTGCTGCTGGCTTGTTTGATGTTGTCATGCCAAAATTGGAAGAGCTCCAGGCCTTCAAAAAAAAAAGTTTGAGGATGTCTATGAGTTTGGCCAGAGAGAATATTTGTAAGTTATTTAAAATAAATAATTCCACTTTAAGCAAAATCATCTACAAGTGGTACTACTGCCAAATTGTCCAGAAATTGACCTTACCAGTAAATTCAGCTGTATTTAGGCCACGTAATGTGAAAAGAAGTATAAAAAAAACCTACATTTAATCACAATGTCTGCACATAACTCTTCAACTGTTGATGTGCAGGTGCATACATCTACAGTTAGAAAAAATTTGGATAAAATTGACCTGCCAGGAAAAAGCCTTAGGGAAAGACTACAATTTTGCCAGTGATCATACAGTCAAAGGCCAGGCCTTCTGGAATAATGTGTTCTGGACAGACAAATCATTGGTAGTTGTTTGATCAAAATCCCAGTACACATCAGAAGAGCCTTATCATTTATAAAGCCTAGATGTGGAAATATCATTATTTGGGGTTGCTTTGCTGCCTCAGGGACTGGGCAGCTTGTAGTCATTGATTCAGCTATGAATTCTGCATCATATTAAAGAGTGCTTGAGGCCATGGAAAGCCATCTGTCCAAAAGTTAAGCTGGAGTAGAACTTTTCAACATGATAGTGATTCTGAGAACACTAGCAAATCCAGCAAGGGATGGTTAAAAAAGAAGAAATGGAGGATCACAGAAAGATTTAGTGAAAGCCCAGATTTGAACCTTTTTTGAAAACTTTGTGGTATTTAAAAAGGGCAGAGCCTGCAAAGAATCTTGCAACTGAAGGAAGAGTGGTGAAAAATTTCATCAAGTTGACATCCAGACTGGTGGAAAATTATTCAAGACGTATACAATAACTAGGACAGCATGGTGGTGTAGTGGTTAGTATGTCCACTATACAGCAAGAAGGTCCTGGGTTTGAGTCCTGGTCTTGGAGAGGGCATTTCCGCGAAGTGTTTGCATGTTCTCCTTGTGATAGCATATTTTTTTCTGGGTACTCTGGTTTTCTCACACAGTTCAAAGACATACACAACAGGCTAATTTACTGTTCCCAATTGCCCTTGGGTGTGAGTGTGAATGGTTGTGTGTGTTGGCCCTGCGATGGACTGGTGACCTGTTCAGGGTATACCACTGCTCTCGCCAGGTTTCCAGCTTCCCCATGGCCCTAGCAGAATTAAGTGCTTTGACGAATGAATGAACACAGAAAGTATTTTTGCTAGAGAGGACAGTACTAGCTTTTGAGGCTAAGCACTGCACCTTCTAAGATGGTTTTGGGTTCAAACCTTCCTGTGTGAAGTGTGCAGGTTCGTCTTCTGTTTCTGTGTTTTTCCTCCAGGAACACTAGTTTCCTTCCACAGTCCAAACCGACTACTCTAAATTGCCCTAGGTGTGAATGGTTCTCTATGATAAATTGGCAACCTACCCAGGGGGTACCCCACCTCTGGCCTGAAATCACCCGGGACCCTGATTGATAAAGGTATAAATAATGGATTGATTTGTCAATAGGTGTTTTCACTGAATTTCATTTTCTGAACCGCTTTATTCTTTATTAGGGGCGAGGGGAGATTGGAGCCAATCCCAGCCAACCCTGGGCAAAGTCAGAGTACACCCTGAACAGCCTGCCAACACACAACCATATACACATTCATGGGCTAGTTGGAACATATGCATGTCTTTGGACTGTGGGATGAAACTGGAACACCCAGGGGAAACCCACGCAAGTACTGAGAAAACATGCAAACCTCACACAGAAACACCCTTACTGGGCACGCGGCTCAAACCCAGGACCTTCCTGCTGTGAGGTGGAAAAGCTAACCACTATGCCACCATGTCACCCGCAATGCGAAGTTCTGTTGAAAAATCCAGTTTGTTCCAATCAGCTGTAGAACACAAGCCAAGCTAGTCAAACTTGCAGGCTATCTGTGACAGCTGGTAATTAATTTCTACATTTACATTTGTTTACATTTACAGCATTTGGCAGACGCTCCAAATCCAGAGCGACTTACAGTTATCACTTTTATACAGCTGAGCAATTGAGGGTTAAGGGCCTTGCTCAAGGGCCCAACAGTGGTGATAGTGGGGATTGAACCGCTGACCTTCAGATCAGTAACCCATCGCCTTAACCACTAAGCCTTATTATTACTTGACTAATCAATAAATGTTAAAACTTTTTTTTTTTTAATTGTATTACTGTTTTTATTTTCTTCTAAATAACGTGCATATGACCTGTCTAGACTTTTCATAAGGTTCACTAAGTATAGGCATATCTTTCGTTCTAATTGTATTTGAATGGGGGTTTACATGTTCTCCCCACGCTTGCATGGGTTTCCGCCAGGTGCTCCGGTTTCCTCCCACAGTCCAACCACATGCACAGAAGGCTGACCCTAATTGTGAATGTGAATGCGCGTGTTGGATCTGCGATGGTCTTGCGAGCTGTTCAGGGTGCATCCCGCCGTTGCCCAATGTCGGCTGAGATAGGCTCCGGTCTCCGTGCGACCCTTGAAGGATTAAGCAGTTTAGAAAATAAGTGAGAGTGAGTGAATTTGAATGGCTTTGGGGTTGGTTTCAACTGCACTGATTAGGCACTGCAATTGATTTTGATGAGGAAACCTGGCAAACCCTGATAGAAACCTTCTTCTTTTAGTGCATCGCTGCACAGACTCATATAAAGCAATGCACTGCATCACAGTATGTTCTTTTAAAGTGCTTTTTCAGTTGTACTAGACATTCTGAAGCTTCAGATGTGAAGAATGGGGTTTCTAGACTGACACATTTAGATGCGCATCCTGCCGTTAAGTGCGCAGTGAGCGGCATCACCGTGGAGCGCGTGATCACCGAAAGGGGAGCAACTGAGAGCTCTCGCTCATAGGCGTCGATTTTTACAGCCAAGTGACAGACTGGAAGTCGGAACCGAGCGAGAGACGAGGGAGGCGAGACCGTACATTTAATACTTATCTGAAGAAACCCGAAACCTTCTTGGCTATCGGGCTTTTACTATGAGGAAGGGATGCTGCTGGTGCCTGTACCAGGGGAAAGAAATGCCCTCATCCGGAGTCGTGGGGACAAACCAGCACGCGCTCTGTTTAATCCTCAGTAAATAGGCTCGCACGCACAACTGTAATAATAATCATTTAAAAAAGGAAGAAAGTTGGGAAGCGAGAGGCGAGGAAGTATGTTCCGAGGATGATTTCAGCCAGGAAAACTCCCGAGAAGAGCCGTTACCGCCTCCATTATCTGGTTTGGCACAACAAACACCGGCAGTTGGAGAAAGAGCTTTCCGCGAGCGAGCAGGTGAGAGGGTCCAGGTCCAGAACCGCATCCGAACGTGCTACACAGTGGGCTGAATAGCACGACGGCGTTGTTGCCGTGACATGCGGTCGGTTATGCTGTTTTATTCCATTCCAGCAGCATGTCTCTGGGTGTGTGTGTGTGTGTGTGTGTGAGGGTTGTAAAGAGTGGGCCACAGCAGAAATGATTCAAGGTGAGCCATGGTAATTAACACATTAGGCTTGGTTCATGTTATTATTCTTATTATTAATATGTCACTAGCATGTACATGTGAATAGCATCGAGGCTAACACCCCTCCCCTGCCCTCCTCACCCCACCCCACCTCACCCCTGCACGAGACTAGGCTGTTACACCTGGTCGAGCCTTGACGCGCTACCTTGTCGTTCCCACTCATTATTTCTTCTTAATTTCTTCTCCTCAGCCGCTAACTTGTTCATTATCAGCAGTTTAATGACCAGTATTTAGAGTGAATGTCCAAGAGAACTGCTCCTCCCTGTTTCCACTTACTGTGGCTTTAAGGTATACTGACTGCGGGCTTTTTTCCCGGCGAGTGTCTCCCTTTAAAGCTCTCTGGTAAAATGGTGTAAATGAGAGGGTGTGTTTAACACTAGGAGACTATGCATCAGTGATGTTTCTCCATTTTCCATTCAATCTCCAACAGATCTGATTGGAGGGTGTTTGTCAGGAGAACATCTCAACGCAATTTAATCCACACCTTAATGTGCCATCAACATGGAACTGACACTTTAATTAGCTGTTAATGCAACAATAGCTATAGATCACAGCAATGTATTGATGCACATAAGCAGGTTATAACATAGAAATGTTCTGCCATATAGGCTCCACACATAGCTGGAAAGTAAATATTTATAAATGATCTGCTTTAATGTTGGACAGTTTAATATAATGTATAACACGATTACATACCCTTTGTTAATATTTTGGAACAAATCTAAAGTGAGGCCTGTTACTACCCATGTAGTGCATGATATGCTCTAAGCTATTAAACTGCATTTTTCTGTCTTTGTTTTCTTTGGTCCATCACATACATACACACTCAAACTACAAGCTCCTGTAGGTGTAACTAAACATATGCACATATATATCCCTGACCCTCAGTGATGAATCAAAAGCCAACCGTACAGTTTAATCTCGTCTTATGAAGCACCCCGGCTTTATCTGATTTATTGGTGACACTAAATAATCTGGTCAGGTTGGCACAGAGTGCAGGGTTTTGGTTCAAAGTGACAGTGAGCCAAGACCAGATATAGAATAAGGCATATATGTACTGAGAAGGGAAGTCAGTACGACCATTGTCCAGATTGGAAAGACAGTACACATTGCCATGACAAAGACAAAAGTGCTGCGCAAGCATGTGATTGGTGTTGGGTGTCAGAGCAGATGGAGCAGAAAAATTCGAGCTACCACGAAGGAGGCGCGAGGTCATCAATAAGAAAGAGATGAACTGGAGTGTAGGAAATGATCGTCAGTGAGATCGCCGAATTGAAAATCCTCATTTGTAGTTTACTTTGTAATGCATTTCCAAAGCGAGTACAGACTAGGTACTCACAGGCTTGGAGGAAATTGAGAAAGGTTAAAAAAAGCACAAAAACGACAACCAATGGCAGCTGCACGACAGAGAGATGAATAATTTAATACTGCCTCCAACATACACTGATCAGCCGTTACATTAAAAATATTATAATGACTGGCAGGTGAATCGAATTGAAACATTGATTACTATATAATAAATAAAAAGGAAACGGTCAGATTGGTTAGCTGTCTGGGGATAATAGATTTTATCCAGAGTGGATAATGCTTGAATCAAAATGGCAGACAAAAACTCACAGTTTGTTACAGTCAATGATTCTGGAATACTAGAAATGAAAAAAATTCAAAGAAAGCTACACAATATGGCCGTTGCATTTTTAAAAGTTAAAAAAAAAGACTGAATGAGTTTCAGAACGTGTCATTTATAAAGCATGCATGAGTATTGTGATGGAGTGTCATCAGTGTCACACTTTAAGAATGAAAAAATTTTGGTTTGCTTTCCTTATGTTTCCATGTAGTATATACTAAAACTTTGAATGTGTTTTAAAAGACGGCATTACAAAGTGCACTTATGCTCTTCTCACAGAGAGTGTGGAGCGCACCTCCCCCTATCATGCTTAAAATGTGAAAAATATAAACTATAAATATCCTAATATAGTTTGCTTTGCTTATGTTAATGTGTAGTATACTAAAACAGTTCTCCACCTCAGACTCGGTGGATGTCCCTGAAGAGAACAGTCTTTGAAATGTTTTATCTTGGTGACTATTCAGTGACATCCTCCTCATCTTCTGTGAATAATTGTTAATTATCGTGTTACAGTGGCACCTGCCAAAAGTGGGACGTACTAGTCAGAATGTGAACAGTTGGTTCTCTAATTTGATGTGTTGGAAGCAGGAAAATGAGCAGGTCTAACCCTGGGTTTACACTGGAGCACAATGTCTGTGATCTTCACGATTTGAGAGAATCGTGATGAGCATGAGGGGTCGTGGGTATGAATCATGATGATAACAAGAGAACTTGGTGGATTTGTGATGATTGCACTGTTCATGGCAAAATCTTATAACTGTCAAAAATTTTACCACAATTATTACGATGTATTACGATGTGACGCCAATCGTGACAGATCGCAGTAGAGCGCAGTAGAGTTTGACAAACCTTAACAGAGCATAACAGACCCTGATGCACCGTCGTAGGGGATCTTGATGAACTTGGAAACACGATTCCTTCAAGTTTCATCTCTTGAATGTACCCTGCCTCCTTTTTATACCCCAATCATGCTCCAAGCATGAATTCATAAAAGGTCATAAATAGCGGAGCTCCATGCTTTTTTGAATCACGGAGATCACAGACATCGTGCCCCAGTGTAAACCCAGGATACACAGTGGGAAGTACCTACCAGATGTGGTCCAAGAAAGGACAACCAGTAAACTGGCAAGAGTGTTGTGGGTGCCCAAGACTCATTGGTGCAAGTGGGGAGCGAGGGCCAGTACATCCTGTCTGATGCCACAGAAGAGCAAATGTAGCACAAAATACAAACTGCTGAAATTGTTAACGCTGGTTATGATACAACGGTGTCAGAATACACAGTGCACTGCAGCTTGCTGTGTATGGGGCTGCAGTGTGTTCTGTGTATGGTGTTAATGTTATTAACGTAGCTATAATTATTAATTATAAAAATACAATTTGAAAAGCTTTTTACAGTGTGCACGTAAATGAGAAATCTCACGTAGCACATGTTCAACTGGAGACTGTCATTTCTTAAATATCTGCATTAGCAGCAAATGTCCTTGCTTACAGAATGGATGACTTATTTTTTCTATCCATTTAATGTTTGTTCTTTTGGCAACCCTGTCTCCCAGGCCTCACCAGCCCATCTCCTACACCATGAAATCCAACACTAATTGCAAAATGTTGTCACTAGGGATGAAGATGATGCTTTGGTGGGAGTAGCCTGAGATGTAGTTAAGTTATTTGAAGGCTTTTAACAGACGGGCAGTATGAGATGTGACAGGGCTAAAAGATTGGACAGATATCTGCACAGATGAGACCATAGCATGTAGTGATTGTGTGAAATACTGAACTGGACAAGAGGAAGTGGAAGGCACTTAGAGAATCATGTCTGATTTCATTATGGTTTAGGGACAGGACTTATTATGATATAACAAAAGCAGGCTGTGGAAAAAAAAAGTCTGACAAAAATGTATAAAGTAATATATGCCGTTTCTTTATAGGTGCTTTAGCATTATAATCATATAATTCACCATTACCATTACTAATAAACATGTTTCCCAGTTGGGATTTGAATATGCAAAACAACAGCTAGCTTGTGCTGATGTGCTGAGGTGACTACATTTTTCTGGAATGTTTGTGTGTGTGTGTGTGTGTGTGTGTCTGTGTGTGTGTGTGTGTGGCTGTCAGATGAAAGTTTGGCCTCTTTGAAATTCAGAAACCAGGGAGGCACAGTTACAAAGTGGTTAGCATGTCTGTCTCACAGTAAGAAGGACCTGGGTTCGAGTCAGTGGCTCAAACGTTTCAGTGTGGTGTTTGCATGTTCTCCGTGTGATTGCGTGCGTTCCATCCAGGTATTGAGGTTTCCTCCCACAGTCCAATCACATGCAAATTAGGCTGATTGACTGTTCCAAACTGCCTCTAGGTGTGGATATCAGTGTGAATGGCCCTGTGATAGTCTGGCGAGCTGTTCATGGTGTACTCCGCCATTCGCCCATTGTTGGTAGAGATAGGCTGCAGCCTCCCCATGACCTTGATAGGATTAAGCAGTTCAGCAAATGATTGAATGACAGAAACCTTTACAGCAACTTTCTCATGAAGAATTGCTCTCAGAATATAGAAACATGAAGGGATTGAACTTTTGGTGAGTCAAAATAACCCTGGGTGGGCCACATACCCCTCACCACTGAAAGCTTTCATTCAAATGTCTGTACAGTAAACGGTTGGAGGAAAATAGTCTATTGAAAGGAATCTTTCAATGTTTATGAATTCTGTTTAGAACTCTTTATAAAAGGAAAAGCCTTTGTTGTAGGGTTCTAAATAAAACTAAGGAGGCTGGGATGTAGTAATGAAAAAAACAATGCCGACCATGTTGAGGTGAAATATGAGGTTGGTATTGTTCTTGTATAAGGTCATGGTAAAGTATGGCTACATTTTCCATAAGTATTTCAACACTCACAAATCCCCCACCAAACTAAAGAGGAGATTCTGTGGTTGTGGGTTATCAATGAGTATTTGCTCCAGCAGGACTGGCAGTGTGTAAGGGCTGAGGATTTAATGGCGGTGACATTTTATAAGGAAGTTATTAGCTTCTGGACACACATTTTCCCTTTCTTTTTCTTCTACACTGAAAATGTGTTTCCTCAGACTGGCTCATCAGTAATGGCTTTGTCAGAACAAGTGATGTGTGTCAGCTTGCTGTGCATCACCCCAGCCACACAGTGAACGCTCGTGAAAAAGGAGACCCCATTCTCTCTTTCTCTCTTTCTCTCTCTCTCTCTCTCTCTCTCTCTCTCTCTCTCTCTCGTATATATTCAAAGTACTGAGTCACTGACACAATGTCAGCTGAAATTTGAAGTAATCAGAAGCATTTTTTTTTCTCAGAAGCTGCCTTCTCTCCCCATTTATGCAGCTTGTCTGATTTCTTTCAGTCATGATTGGAGTTGCGCACCTCTAATTCAAGTATTCTTGCTAAAAGGACCACCTAAAGAGCTTTAACTGAATGGTGGCATCTGTATACACCTTCATATGTTTTACCCACACAGAGGATGTTTCATAACTGGGTTATTTCACCACGCACTGCATCTTGCATCTTGTTCCCCCGCGGATACACAACTGCAGACGTCTACACACACACTCACACACACACATACACACACGCAGTGTACCTCTGCCTACATTCCACATACACAGTTTGAGCTCCCGATAAAAGATTGATGCTGGTTTAAGTAGCTGCCAGAAAACATTAGCCAAGGCACAGAGAACGCAGCAGCAGATGCTCTGTCAGAAATGACTATCAATAATGCAGCCTCCAGCAGGGAGAAAGGGATGGAGGAATACATTGTGAGGGAAAACCCTAGATGATAAAAAATTAAAAATTGAAAGTTACAGCAGAGTTTGTGTGTGAAAAGCAACACTGTTATCACTGACGTGTGTATCTGACACCGGGAGTATTGTGAGTATTTTGTAAACAATATTTTGATGGGATCTTCAGAAATGAAAGGGAAAACAGATTGCATGAGGTATGGTAGAAAAAAGATACAAGACGAATGTAAAGCATACAATGAAAAACCTAAATGAATTAAAAATGAACAAACAAAAGAAATAAATAAGTTAACTAAACAAATTAACCGCTAACCACTGCACCACAGTCCCACCATATAGAGTATTACACATTTGTAATTGGGAAACAGTATACGAGAGGTCCTTTAGGTATAAATTAGTGAGTACTAGATTAGTACTGGGTAACCATGTGTTTTCTATTGCTAATCAAACCTTTGCTACTATAAACAGGGTATAATAAAACAGTTACCGACTTTGCACATGTTCTGGATCTATTTGCTTTGTTGAGAAAAGTAATATTTGTCACGGTCTACTGAGAACCAAGAAGGGCCTTTTTTGCTAGACCCAACAATAGATCACTTTGTATGGAGTAGGTGGGCGAGCAGAAATGTGCGAGTGCACTAGACTGGGTGGGGAAATGGCAAGGAGCAGGTCAACGAGTGGCCTGTAACAACAGATTACTCTTGTTCTGTTTTCTTGATGCATATTACACTGTACTCCTTCATAAGAAGGAATTTTATACATCTCTCCCACTCACTCTTCCTTTCTTCACTCTCTCTTGAGTGTTCAGTTCAGTCATCTCCTCTCCTTTATTAGCCTCAGGGCTGAGCTGAGCCGAGCTTCCCATCAGATTGAAAGAAAAGCCATCATTTACTTTAAAACCCCAGTTGTACTTCCATCACTCTCTCTCTCTATCCCTGTGCTTCCTTCCATCGTACCATCCCATTGTGCCACACTCTTTCCTCTGCTCCCTCTGTTACCATAGCAATGCCCCATCCACTCCCTCTGTGGCCCCACCCTTCATGCCCTCCCTTTTTCCATTGTGAAGAAGCTGATGTTTTTCCGGCTCCTTGGGGAGCCACTCAGGCCCCAGTTGTTGCTCATGAACACACTGATGGTGATAACGAGGGAGCTAGCTAATTGCAGAGCAGGGAACAGGGCTTAGGGAGCATGCGTGCACCACATGGGAGTAGTTTTCCAATACAAAACAACATTACAGATGGGTGGACTGTATCAACAGTACAAACTCACACACACACACACACACACACACACACACACACACACACACACACACACATCTATAAACATGCTTTATTGTCTTAACAGAACCATGGACACTATAGAGCATGAGGTAAGATATCACAGTGAGCAGACTCACAATAAACAGGGAAGGAGAGAGGTTTTACGTGCAAGCAGTCATATTTGTGATGAACACTCTGAAGAGCCAAGACACGCACACACGCACAGTACAGCATGTGGTTGGTACATAGCACTTAGGTTCCTGGTGCAACTGTAAGGAAACAGACCAGCTCTCCCAGCAGACAATAATCCCTCAGGCAGTAATATGTTTCCATTATAATGTGCCTGTCTGAGGCATGTGCATAAAACCTCCATTATATGACTCATTTACTGTAAGCTTCCTTGAAATAAACCATTTCTAAGGCACGGCTAAAATCTGCATATTCTCAGTGTCATACCAGCCTAGCGCTGCCTTTAGCATTTTTCTTATGACCTTTCTTTCTGACAGTAGGATTAATGTGTATGGACGTAATCCCAGGCAGAATGCCAGCTCATCAAATGCGATCAGCCAGGATATACTGCATTCATAAATAACAGAATTTTCACTGATAAACAAATATATTTGTCTTATAAACGATATTGTCAGCTCTTTCCCACTGGTAGTCAAGGGCCGGAAAGAAGGCCTTTGAATTTTACGAACGTTCAGATTTTTCTTCTGGATCCAGTTTCAAGTGTGATGTTTAATTATCGCTTGTCACTTTTCTTTCCATCTCACTTCAACTTATCTTCTATTTCCCAGCTGTGCAAGGTGCGTAAGAAATATGTGAGAGTGTATTTCTTTCTCTCTCTCACACCTTCTGGTTATTTCAGGTGGATCTAGAGGTGCTAGACCCACGGGGTCGCACTCCTCTGCATCTGGCTGTGATCCTCAGCCACCTGGAGTGTGCTCGAGTGCTGCTGCACTATGGTGCTGATGTCAGCAAAGAGAATAGCAACGGCTGGACAGGTAGGATAGCAACAACGCACAGACTTTGTGTGCATATATGTACTAATAATACAATTTCCGCAGTTATCAGATTATTCAAATGGTCTTGTAAATTATACACTGATATCTGATACACTGTAGAATTGTGCTTCACATGTTTGTTTGTTTTTTTTGTACGGCACAGTGGTGTAGTGGTTAGCGTGTCCGCCTCACAGCAAGAAGGTCCTGGGTTTGAGTCCTGGCCTTTTTGAGGTTTTTTTGGGTGGAGTTTGCATGTTCTCCCTGTACTTGTGTAGGTTTCCTCCTGGTTCTCCGGTTTCCTCTTAAAGTCCAAAGACATGCACAGTAGGCTAATTGGTGGATCCAAATTACCCTTAAGTGTGAGTGTGGGTGTGAATGGATGGTTGTTTGTGTGTGTTTGTCTTTCTGTGGTCTGTTTAGGGTGTACCCTGCCTTTGCCCAGAGTTGGCTGAGATAGGAGCCAGCCTCCCTGCGACCCTAGTAGGATTAAGCTGTTCAGCAAATGAATGAGCATGTTTTTTTCTAAAGCAAACTTGGAAGTGGCTGGGCGCACAGTGACTGTATACATTCTCATTATTATCTTACTTAAGAACATTAAGAACATGTAGACATCTGATGTGGGGTGTAAATTTAATGGTTACTTTGCTTATCACCTTATTTTGTGATGCAGTTTAGACTTTCAGTGATAAATAGGTACGAGCACAAAGATTCTTTCAGCAAAAAAAAAAAAAGCATGAAGCAATGTACATAATGAGAATGAAACAAGAGAGACTATAAAAGGACATTCAGTTTTATAAGAGAAGATATTGCTCAGTATTTCCCTTTATGACTGCAGAAAAATCAATTTACATCTTATATTGCTCTCTCTCTCTCTCTGCTTTCATATTCTGTACTGTATTGTACCTCAAACAAGATAATCAATTAATATGATGTCTCCCCTGTATTCACATCTGAATATGTGTTCATAGCTATTTCTCTCAGCCTCTCTGTTCTCCTCAGTTTTGCAGGAAGCCATCAGTTTACCTGATGCGGAGCTGGTACGGCTGGTCTTGTGTCACAGAGACTACCAGCGCACTATTAAGAGACTGGCTGAAATCCCCAAACTACTAGAAAGACTGCAGCAGGTCAGTTTTTAATGGCAAAAACAAATCACCACATCTAAGGCCAGAACACAGCTCATGAGAGAACTATCACAATATATACCACTTGCAGGTAGCTTGTTTGTGTTTGAGTGTGTTTCGAAAAGATTAACCTGAAGATTTCACTTTAGCACTTCAGTATGTGTCTAGCAGTGTAGAGCAGGGAACATGACTAACTGATTAAAAAGCAGGAAAAACAGAAAGAGAGTCACTGAAAAACAGTCCAGCATATTTTAACGTAATATTTATATTCTGCTTCTGTATTGGCAGAACAGTGGAGTAATCGCACTTCCACCTCACAACAAGAAGGTCCTGGGCACAGCAAGGGCATTTCTTTTTGGGGTCTGCATATTGTGTGGGTTTCTTCCAGGTGTTTAGTTTCCTCACACAGTTCAAAGACATAAACATTAGGCTAATTGGCTGTTCCAAATTGCCCCTAGATGTGAGTTTTAGTGAGAATGGTTGTGTATGTGTTGGCCCTGCAATGGATTCGTGAGCTGTTCAGGGTGCACCCTGTGTTTGCCCAGAGTTGGCTGAGATAGGCTCTAGCCTCCTGGTGACCTTAATAGGAGTAAGTTGTTCGGCAAATAACTGAACAAATGAATGAAATGTCATTCTGAAATTCATGTTTTGAACTGAAAATACTCGAGATTGGAGAAGACAGATAATAAATGAAAATATATTTTATCCCACAATGTAAAAATTTGCTATCTAATCAAGATTTTAAATCTTATTTCCAGCCAAAAATTCTTTTTGATCTTGTTTTGGGTATAATACACTGAATCTTTTAAATTAGTAATATTTTTTTAAGAATAGTTTTCTTGATTACAGTTTGTATCCTCTTAAATCAGTTTAAATTATCTGCCAGTGCAGTAAGATAATTACACTTGGTAAGAATATTGTTTGAAGAATATTTTTCTTATTTTATAAATCTTACCAAGAGTAATTATATATAATTTATTAATAATTTTACACATTCTGTTCTTACATAGTATCTTATTCCCAAAACAAGATCAAAAAGAATTTTTTGGCTGGAGCTTAGATTTTAAATCCTGATTAGATAGCAAATTTGTGCAGTGCAAGGACAGAAGTTTATGCTGATAAAATTGTCAACTGCTGTAAGTGAGCTGTTAGCTAAGCTTATGAAGGTTTGGTCAGCTTGTCGTTGAAACCCACAGCCCATACTCTTTACTAGAGCCCACTAAATTCACAAAACAGTATCATTGTTTTATTTATTTGAAAATTTAAGGGGATAAAGGGAATTACACATATAGTAAAATAGCCTACATCAAAAACATGAGATGTCAGGACCTCAGTTGAGCATCTCCTGGCCAAATGAACAATGTATAATGAACCACAGATCCATGCTATGTTTAAAAAAAAAAAAAATAAATAAATAAATAAAGAGGCCTGTCTAGACACTGACTCTCAAGATGCCAAAATAAGGCAGTAATGACTCAGTAGTTAAGTCTCACTGATCCAACAACTGGGGGTTCAAGTACCACCAAAGCTCATACTGTTGGGCCCTTGAGCAAAGGACCTTAACCCCTGATTGCTCAGTTTTATAAAAATTATAAATGTAAGTTGCTCTTGATAAGAGTGTATGCCAAATGCCATTAATATAAATATCTAAGCTTTCTGCTGCTAACCTAATGCTGTTTTATAAGCTGCAAATAATTAATATATCATCATATTAGTCGTTCTTTCATGTTTTTCTAATGCCTGATTGATTTTGTGCTTCAATGCAAGCGATTATTGAGAAACGTTCGATCTGTAGTCTGTATGGGATCTATAAACAAACATGGATATTGTTCATGAGTATGTTTTCCAGGCATCCATCATCTGTAGCACTTATTCATCAAGGTCACTGGGGAAACTGGACACAATACCAGCTAGCTTCGGGTGAGAGACGGTACACCCTGAACTGTCACCAGTCTATTGCAGGGCAAACACAGACACAAACAGGCATTCACAACTAAGGGCAATTTAGAGTCGAAAGGAGCATGTTGAACATGAATATGCAGCTTGGAGTAAAAGCAGGAATGTCAGTTCCAGTTTGCGTACCCGAATTATGCAGCACTACACTGGAGCTCAGAAAATTTTTATGTATTCGTCTGTATCCAAAATAGCACCGGAGATGTTCCTTTAATAATATACCATTTTCACTATAACAGTTCCTCTGAAAATCATGGAATGTTGCAGAAAAAGCAGCAGAATAACTGATGTTTCTATGAAAAGTTGAATAACTAGGCTGAATCTTCTTTATAGTCTGACTTCTTCATTAAGAGGTTTTCTCACTGTTTTCCTCCACCATTTTGTAACAACAGAATGTACAATGCAAACATTCAGGATGACTGTAACATGTGACTGAGGTACACACTACACTATGCCTTAGGTGACCTAATGTCCATGTCTCTGGATTGTGGGAGGAAACCCATGCAAGCATGATGAGAACATGCAAACTCCACACAAAAAGACGCTTGGTTGAGATTCAAACCCCAAACCACGTTGCTTAATTCGACAGTGCTAACCACTGAGCCACAATGCCCCAAGTATGTTTTCACTAGTGTAAGGCTTTTGTATGCTTGTAATGAGCCCATTATATAGTATATACATTGCAAGAGGGTCCTCTTCCACATTGCATTTCTCCAATAACCAAAAAGGACAAATCGCTAAAGAGAATTTGGCGGTTTTACAAGTGCAGCATGAATGCAGAAGCAAACAATGTGAGGAAGAAAATGAAGACAAGGAATAGAGAACCCAAATTTTTATAAATACAGGATCATACTTTACATATAGAACATAAAGTTCACAGGGTAACACAGTGGTGAAGTGGTTAGCATATCTGCCTCACAGCAAGAAGGTTGTGGGTCCGAGTCCCAGGCTTGGGTGTTTCTGTGTGGAATTTGCATGCTCTCTCTGTTTGCGTGGGTTTCCTCTGGGTACTCAGGGTTTCCTCCCACAGTAACATGCATGCATTTTAGGATAACTAGATGTTGCCCCTAAGTGTGAGTGGGAATGGTTGTGTGTGGCCCGCGATGGTCTGGCAAGCTGTTTAGAGTGCACCCCGTCTTCGCACCGTGTTGGCAGAGATAGGCTCCAGCCTCCCCGCATCCCTTATAGGTTTAAGCAGTTCAGCAAATGAGTGAGTGAGAGACACATAACATAATATAAATATTTCAAAGTACACTACAGGCATGCTTGGAAATGGAGGGGTAATGCAGATGAATTTAATTAAATAAAAACTCCGGTAATGAATTACTTTTTGTATGAGCTACGTGGAAGGTACTGTAATGTGTCGATTTTCGTTACACAGGAAATTGTGTGTGTGTTTGTCTGTACAAAGTTCACGAGTCCATGCTTGGTCCTAGTAAGTTACTACCTTTCACACCGCTACAAAAATTTTACTAAATTTAGCTTACGGAAAGCTTAAGGAAAGTGTACTCAAGTAAAGTAATATTACGATAGTCATTACATTTACACAAACAGGAGCTTTCCCATAGGTCTAACACTGGAATCTAATTAGATAATTAGAAGTTCAACTTCGCCTTCAAGTTAGAAGGAGCATGCATGTGTCCGAGTATCCATAACACACAAAAAGTCAGTGAACGTGCGTGTTCGCTCCGCCAGTCATTCATTCATTTGCCAAAATGCTTAATCCTACATTGAAGTTCATCACAGGGTCAACACACATACAATCATTCACATTCAGACCTAGGGCCAATTTGGAACACCCAGTTAGCCTAATGTGCATGTGTTTGGAGAAAACCAATTAGACCATGCAGACTCCACACAGAAACACCCTCACTGAGCCTAGGCATCAAACCCAGGAGCCTCTTGCTATGACACATAAGTTTAAGAACTTATGTCACCAACCCTGAATATGATCCAATAAATTCATCAAGTTTACCTGCACTGGCAAAAAAGTAGAAAGCTGTTTATTCCAAACACTTGTTATGGGAGTCTAAGGGCACCTGCTGATTTTTTTTCAATAAATGTTTAGCATGTCACCACACTCTTAGAAGGAATGTGTCAAAATTTCAAATGTGAAGTGTCAGTAAGTCAGCTCATAGTTATGTATCACTTTAAAATGAACACAAGCTTGCATAGCACTGATGTGTGTAGACTGACTGATTTTACACAGCATTTAACGTGTTAACGTACATGTTTACACAGCTTCAGCTTAACCTTTCTGAAACATTCACTGTGTTAAAGTCATTAATATAGTGAATGTGTCAAAGTTAACACACCAAGTGTTGGTTCAAATCTCACCCAGTGATGTGGAAGAATTTAACACAGTGTGTGTGTCAGTTTTAATCAGAATCTGAATACTTTATTGATCGCGGAGGAAATTGTGTACACATCCTTTTGTAGCAATCACATTACACAGCACTGAGAATGAGACAGACATTTAAAAAATGTCTTGCCAAAGTTTTCCTTATGTTTCATCCTTCAAATGCTGCAGTAATACAGTATGAAGCAATCTGTTTACAAAGCTTTAATGTGCGATGACGAACCTTAAATGCTTCCAATTATATTGAGGATTATGACAACTTCTGTTCCCCAATAAGCACTGCCATGCCTGAAAGGACTAATTCTACAGGTTTAAAGCTTAAGTTACAAATACATTTCAATTCATGAAAAAAACTGTTTTGCGTCAATGCTCTTTATAAACCGCTTTCCCACATTAACTCACAGCAAGGAGTTCCTGGGTTAGACTCTTGGGCTCAGGTGTTTCTGTGTGGACTTTGCATGTTCTCCCCGTGCTTGCATCGGTTAACTCTTTGTACTCTGGTTTCCTTCCATAGCCACATGCATGAATTTTCGGCTAATTGGCTATTCCAAATTGCCTTTAATGTGTGTGTGTGTGTGTGTGTGTGTGTGTGTGTGTGTGTGTGCGCATTGCCCTGTGATGGTCTGGTGAGCTGTTCAAGGTGTACCCTGCCTTCACCCAGTGTCTGCTACGCAATACTAGTAGGATTAAGCGGTTTGGAAAAGCGAGTGAGTGGGACAATACACAGACAAGAAGAACACAACATATTGGAGTTGGAATGCACAGTGTTCAGTATATCCACACAGGCCCAGGCTTGGTTTCTGTCCCACAAAATAATATTTGATATCACTTGCAATTCTAAATTGGGTCAAATATTCTGTTTTCCTCTTTCTGTTGTTGAGTGCTTCCTGAAATTCACTTCATTTTTTTCTGCTGAATGAACTACCTCTTACCATAAGAAATGCATTAATCTCACCCTGTCCTGCTTTATTTTCTACTCTAACACAAATACTCTTGGACTCTCCACCACACATAGAGACTACATTAATATTTATATCATTTGGCAGTTGCCCTTATGTAGAGTGACTTTCAGAAGTGTTTTGATTTCTCTATCAATAAATACACCCTCATACGGGTTCACTAGGTCACAGATTATGTGTACTATAAGTCTAAAAAAAACGGACTTCTGATCCCACATTAACTCTCTGTCTTTTCTCCACTTCATCTTTTTCTCCTTCATATCTCTCAGGCACAAGACTTTTATGTGGAGATGAAATGGGAGTTTACAAGCTGGGGTATGTAAAATAAAATAAAAAAAATCCAAATAACACAACACAAATTACATCCACTTTCTAATTCATTCTAAGAGGATAATAATGACATCCACAACTGTGGATTTATTATGTGTAACTTCAGCTCAAAAATACAAAAGTTATATACAGTAAAAGCAACCCAAGTCATTGTCACCCCATATACAGAAGACAGTGAAGAGTGTTTCAAAAATTCTGTTTAAATGCTACAAGTGACTTTCTGCTAAGGTGGTAACACACATGCTAATGTGTGTGATGCTGATAACTCACTAATTATAATAAGCCTATTCTTGACAATTTGACAGTAATGTTTTCTATCAGATTATAAATATATAATTAGAATTTTAAAAAATGATTTTCCCCCTTTTAACTGGGTCTGAAGCAGCCTTCACACTATAATGAACTGGCCTAGCATATTCCAGCGAATGGACAATTTTGGTATTTACTGCCTTACGCTGAAGTCCATTTTGATTTCGTTGCCATTAATTTTAATAAGTTCCCGTACTTTTTTGTTCATACCAGCGAGCAGCCCATGTGTCTTTTCTCTCTCTCCCAAACTTAATGTTAGTGATTTAATTGGTGTATATTTGCAGATCATACGGAAAGCATGCGCAGAGCTCTTTATCCATCAGTTAAAACATCATTAATATTCATTCAGCATTGGCTCTTTTTTGTTAATGATAAGTTATTAAACCATTTTGATTTCTTTTTTAATTTAATTTGTTGTCAATGGTTTTATCCAGGCCTCGGGAATCAAATCATCAGGAATTTTGTGCATGTTTGGATTTTTGCAATTCATTCATGTTCGTTTCTTCAATTCGTTATAGTGTGAAGGCTTCTTTAAATATACCTTTATAGACCAATCAGCTGTAACTTCAAAAACATTATGACCATGGACAGATGAAGTGAATAACATAGACAATTATTCATTCAAAATATTGTCATATTTCTTACTGGTGGAAGCCATTAATTAATTCTTGGTATTCTTCCCCGAGCGGAATTATTCCATCACCCAAAATGGATGAGGTGAACATCACAACACACTCCGTCACACTCCCACTCCTCCAAGAGAAAACTAGTCAGGAAATGGCTGCCTGGTTTCAAGAATTTACTAAGCTGAAAAAGTCTTTAAGATAAAAAAAAATATGTCTTTACCATCAAACAAATTTCATATTTTGTGCTTTCCATGGAATTTATCTCAAATGAATCGGATAGGGTGTTTGCAGAATATTATTCTAAGTGGCTAACTAGCAGCCTCCCGCATTAGTCACCTGCATTAGTTCATACCACACTGACAACTTACTCACCGCTGGCATAGTAAGGTGACTGTCTACTAATATTTTTATTGAATAGTTAAACAATTATTGAATCTGGCTTTTGAATGATATGGAGAATTATTCAGGCCTTTGGCCTCGGCAGATAACATCCCCTCGATCGAACAATTCTTCATATCATACTTTGCCGAATTTTAATAATTGCATATTATCTTAAGCAGTTACCAAAAAGTGGAACGAATTAGGCAGAAAGTGAACAATTAGTTCTTGAATTTGATGTGTTGGAAGCAGGAAAAATGAGCAAGTATCAAGAATGTGATGAGCACCCAAAACTCACTGAAGTACCTAATGAGTGAAGGCTTGTACATTTGCTCTGATCCCACAGAAGAGATACTGTAGCACAAACTGCTGAAACTCTTAATGCTGGCTATGATAGAAAAGGCATCAGTACACACAGTGCATTGTAGTTTGTTGCATAAGGAGTTGCTGAGCTACAGGCCAGTAAAGTGGTGTTAATATTATGGTTGGTCAGTGTTTGTAATTGAGATCCATGCAAACAGGAAGCATATTTCATTTCAGGTATTTTCCAGACCTATATATAGCAGTTTTATCATGCAAATGCTTTCCTCAGATGACATAAATAACATTTTCAAATAAGCTATTGCAGATTGGGGTGGTAAGTGCACTGTTAGACAATATAACAACATTGTTAAATCATTTAGAAATGAGAGCATTGGTAAACAAATGACAATAATTACTAATAAAAGACATTACTGGTACATAGTGCACTAGTTGGAACCTTCCAGAATCATTATTCAGGTGAAAATTCTTGTTGTATGGCTTTGAAGTGAAAACCGGCTTTCTGGGCTTTGTGCCACCCTCCTCTCTGTCACTTTCAATGACTTTCTGTCTTACTGTCTCTATTTCTGTTTTTTTTCCTTTTTAATCCAGAAATATTGAGAGAATCCATGCTTACTAATGGCCTTGCCCAATACAGCAATTTAGTATACATTTTTATGTTACATGAAAGGAAGATTGGTGGCGAACGGTGCTCGTATAAACTCTGTGTAATTCAGAGATGAGAGTTCAGAGATCCAGAGATGTGAGTTTGCATGAAATCACCAGGTTAAACATAAAATCCAAAATCTGCACATTACATTACCTAATTTGGCTAATGCAAACTTTTTGATGTTTGCACACTTTCGTCTTGCGCTTAGAGTAATTTCAGCCTGGCAGAGCAGTCAGTCCAGGTCTGAAGAAATGCTTTAGTGTCAAAGAGGAAATGCATAATAAAATAGCTTTGGTATTCACACATCTGCATAATAAAATGGCTATAGTATAAATGGAAAAGAGGGCCAAGGACCAGTTCCTGAGGAACACCTTGTGTAACAATGTCAGGGAAAGATGTGTCATTACCAGATTTCTGCATTACCAAATGCAGATAAGAGCAGCATCAGTAATATGGTAGAGAGCTTGGAGATGAGGGTTTCATGCAGCACTAAATTCAGTTCATTCACACAAAACAGCATTTTTCATTTGAGATATCTTTCATTTTCTAGGAAGATAGGTGAAAATATGCCAAGGATTGTGGGAGTACAGTAGATGATGAAAGCAGGGGATAATGTCTTGACTGTATGTTATTTGAGAAGCAAATCCCACCAGGTGGGCAGTCAGATTGTTAAATGTGGCATGGGTTCTTGTCATGAGTCACACCCACAGACACAGTCGAGCCAGACACTGAAATTAGTACAGTTCAAGATGAAACAAACATACAAGACTCCAAGGAAGCAACTGGTGGTCAAGCCATAATTATATTGGTACAGTGGGTGGAATTAATATTCATTTTAAAATGTTGAAAAACTTCGGTATAGCTAAAGTCTGTTTTAGTATGTTTATTTCCTGAACATGAGACAAACTATGCATACATTTTATTCTGCTCAACTAAAAATCTCATTTAATAGTGTCACACCCTTAATAATGACCGTATGTAACAAAAAGTATGAGGATGATGTCATTATTGAAAATGGGTTTCTCAGAATACGTTGCTCAGATCCAGAGAAGATTAAACTCTAATCATTTAGTGGCCATAAATTTTATGTGCTCATCTTGTCTGTTAACTATTTGCAGTACTCTATAGGATATATTCATCACTGCTGTTGATATTTTTAGTCCTTTTTTGAATTTCAGATTCCATGTTTTTGTAATAGCAGCTCTGACAGTAGGGACAGCTGTATTTAAAATCACAGGTTTATATTAATGTGCTTTCTGATTTCTCTGTAACATGACAATGTTTTATTATTATTATTATTATTATTATTATTATTAACTTTGAAAGATTAAAAAAAGAAGGAACAACTATATATACAGTGTAATATTACAGTGCCTCTGGAAAGTATTCACCCATAATAAATATTTCTATTTCAATTCATCTTTCCATCCCTTACTTGTAATGCTGGGTTGCTAGAACCAATCCCAGCTAGGTTCAGGTGAGAGGTGGGATACATCCTGAACAGATCACCAGTCTATTATAGGGATTATTTCTCTTTTTATTTTTTTCAGATATAAGATTATACACATTACTTAGAGATCCTTAAAATTATTTAAAACCTGCTCAACTTCATCTCCTTTCTTTAAACTGCCTAAATTAAGATTGATAAAAAATTTTTGAGCACTCACAAAAAATATGTTAAATAAGGTGTTCTTGTGTTAATTCATCAGCATCATCATCATCTTCTTCCGCTTATCCAGGGCCGGGTCGCGGAGGCAGCAGTCTAAGCAGGGATGCCCAGACTTCCCTCACCCC
>JAOUQZ010000049.1:16268098-16296219 GCA_028564935.1 Neosilurus hyrtlii | reverse complement strand
TTGGGGCTCGCAGGCGAGCGCCTGGTGGCCGGGTCTTTGCCCACGGGACCCGGCCGGGCTCAGCCCGAAACGGCGCCCTGGGCCTGCCTTCCAGTAGGCCCACCACCCGCAGGAAGGTCCATGAGGGGCCGATGCAATGTGGTTTGGGTAGCAGTCGAGGTGGGGGGCCTCGGCGATCCAAACCCGGGACCAAATCTCTTGTGTTAATTTTTAAATGCAAATGTATTTTTTCTTTCAAAATGAATATTACTGGCTTTGTGAGGTCTGGAGGAATCACAGAGCCCATTGGCTGAAATAAGAGATCCTATTAGACATCAACAATAGCGTCAGTGCTTCACATGTTCTATAGTAGAATTGCCGCAAAGAAACCACTTCTAAGAAGGTTAAAAGGTACTCATTGAGTTTGCTAGAAATCAGAGAGCTTCTGGAAAACGATTTGGAGACATCTGGTCTAAAAGCAAAGCATTATGTTTGGTACAGATTAAGTACCGCCCAACCCCAGGTAATACCACGTGCGCCATCAAGTACATTGGTGGGAGCATCAGGCAAGGTGGTTTTTCAGTAGAGGGGAGTGGAGAATCTTTTTGCCATTGAGGGCATCGTGGCATCATTAATTCTTTATGAGAAACTGTTACAGTTAGACAGAAATCTGTGTCAATGGTGAAATTTTACATCCCAGCAGAACAATAACCCAAAACACATTGCTTTTACAAATATGACAATTTGGGATTTTGAAATCACTGAAGGAATGTCATGCCACTAAATGTCATTTGTTTCATTTATTCATTTCATATATTGTTCCCTTTAATCCTACTAGGGTAGCAGGAAGGCTGGAGCCTATCTCATTCAAGTCTGGGTGAAGGTGGGGTACACCTCGAACAGTTCTCCAGAAAATTGTAGGGCAAACACACAGCCATTCACACTCACAATCACAACTAGGGGCAAATGTCTTTGGACTGTTTGAAGAAACCGGAGTACTCGGATGAAACCCAAGCAAGCACAGGAAAAACATACAAACTCTACACAGAAACGCCCTCACCGAGCTTGGGACTCAAACTCAGGACCTTCTTGCTGTGAGGGTGGGGTGTTACTTTATTATTTGCTCTAATGTGATTGGACAATGCTTAACAATTTCTTCATTGTTCACAACCATTGGCCGCCATTACTTTTGTTCCTTAGCCAGCTAAATGGTACTTTCAGGGTAACAGCTTCAAAGGGAATCATGGAAAAAATTAAATTATTTTATCTCTCTATAAAAATACCCTTTCATATGGTTTCACAGGCAGAAAAGTAGGAGCTTAGACTGTACAAGACCAATTTATAAATTCAGCAGCAGGCAAGTGATTGATAACAGATTTACACCCAGGATTTCTTCCCCCTCAATTTTTACTAGTGAAGAAACTGAAGAAAAATAATCACTATAGTGATAACTTTCTTGGAGGCACTGTAGCTGCTATAACACAATCAGTGAGAGATACTAAAATGCCCCCAAACATTCAACAATATATATAAATTAAAATATATATTTTATTTAAAGGTTAGGGTTTTTTTGTCATTTTTTCAGCGTGAGATGAAGCTCCTGCACCAAAAGGTGGATTTAACCCTTTTTACTAATCTTTATAAGAGGTGGGAAAGATAGTGATAGACAGCATAGTAGCTATAGTAAAACCTCATGAACTATTTACCTGAATCTGTTCTTGTGAAACATGATTCAACCGATTTATTGTTCACTTTTATTGGAGCAGATATTAGGTATGTTCCTTCCAATCAAGGTTTTATCCATGTGTACTTTTTTCCAGTATATCTGCCTTGCAAAAGATGCTCACATGCTCAGTTGGATTTTCTATCTATAAATTTAGGATAGTTGATTACGGATTCATCTTTTATGCAATGTTTGTATGGTGACTTCATATCTTTATTTCAGTGCCATTGGTGTCTCGAATCTGTCCAAGTGACACTTATCGAGTCTGGAAAAGTGGCCAGTGTCTTCGGGTGGACACGACACTTATGGGATTTGAGCAGATGACTTGGCAACGAGGCAACCGCAGCTTCATCTTCAAGGGACAAGGTGAAAGGGAGGCTTTTGTATCCCCATTGTCACATTTTATATTGTTTTAATACAATGTTATCTTCAGGATAGAGTCACTTACACTTTGCCCGCATCTCCAAATTGGATACATAACATAGCGTCTGTGGTTTCTTATTTATTCCTTTCTACACTAACTTAGACTCCAGTGCCATGGTGATGGAAGTGGACCATGACAGGCAGCTGGTGTTTTGTGAGACACTCCCATGTCTACCATCCTCTCCTTGTTCTCGTCCTCAAAGTACTGCTCTCAGTCTGTTGGGGATTCTGCAGCCCAGTGATGAGCAGGTGGCTGCTCGGCTCTCTGCCCCAGTAGTCACAACACAGCTAGACACCAGGAACATTACTTTTGAAAGGTGAGCCAGGACTAATTTTAACCATTATTACAGAAACACCCTTCCAAAGCTACACCTAATGTTCTAGGTGAACTAAGGGCATTTATTTTCTTGAGCCTACCACTCCCTTTTCAAGCAAAACACCAACAGAAAATGATGTTGACACGTAGAGGTATGAAATTCAGGGAGAAAGCCTCACGTTTTCTTTCCATACGTAGTGGTGATCTTTATTTTGTTTCATACTAAAGGAAGTACTCGACAGGGATGCAAAGTACAGTCTTGGAGTAGAACAGGCTTCTTCCTTGTATTGCAACCTTTTAGGCCATGGTGATGTAGGACATTTGGCCTTAACTGTAACTATAATGCACTAAGTATACTATATTCCATTATTTTATAGATTATTTGTATACTAGATTCTAATTGGTCATTCATGGCATTTAGCAGTGTGCTATTTCTTTACAATACAACATTATTAAGTATGACACACTGTTGCTAAGATGCATGTCATTTGCAAAAGCGATAAAAAAAATTATAAAATCAAATTCTATCTATGATTTTAAAATCAATATTTTGTGTCAAATTATTGATCTCTTTAGCAATTAATTAAACATTTGATAAGTGGGATGATGTCGAGCAAGCTGCTATATACCTTCGCTATCCACGGCTGCATCGATTTCCTCCTGCAGTCCAGACTATGCTACTACTCTAAATTGCCCCAAAGTGAGAATGTGCGTGTAAATGAAAGTTTGTCCTAGCGAGCCGGTTCTGAAGGGGACTTGTAATCCTCTCACATTAAAAAAAAATCATTGCCACAGAAACCATGAATGGGGCCCAGTGCATCATGGGTGCGGAATGTGACTTGAACAAGTGATGTGTCAGGGTTCAGAACTGTCAGGATTTATTTCGCAATAGTCATAGGCTTGTTGACCATTATTCCTTACTTATTCCCCTGGTCCACACTAACTCTTTTTGTATTCCACAAAAACTTGCTCTCTTAATTTTATATTGTTATCTCTCTATGAGAGATCTCTGCATTAAATGTAATCTATAGGAATCTGTTATCTGTAATCTATAAGAGATCTCTCTGTTTCCAATTATGTACCTGTTTTACTAAGAAAGTCCACCAGTACAATTTTAATCATTGGAAGTTATAGACACGCCCCTGCCTGCAGATCGTCAGTGTTAAAGCATCTGCCCATCTGATTGCAGAAACAAGACGGGCATTCTCGGCTGGCGAAGTGAGAAAACGGAGGTGGTGAATGGCTATGAATCCAAGGTACTGCTTTTCTGCGTACTCACACAGTACATGTATGCACTCTCTCATACTGTCCTGCATAGTAAGGTTTTATAGCTTGGGAAACTGAAGTAAGGTTCATTGATATATATCCTTGGATCAGTACCTTTGATCCCAGAGGACACGAGTCCTGTAAATGCACAGGCATCAATGATTGCTTTTTATATGTTTCAGGTGTACTGTGCCTCCAATGTAGAGCTGATCACTCGAACACGGACCGACCACCTCACTGAACAGCACAAAGCCAAACCCAAAAGTATCCATATTAAAAATCACTGAAAATAGTGACTGCTGTCATTTTAATATGCCACATGTGAGGACTTGCACTTGAGGCCCTGGGTCTGTTTTTTGTTTTAATGATTCTCTGCTTATCCTCTAGGTAGTAAAACACCACTGCAATCATTCCTGGGCATTGCAGAGCAGCATGTAGGAACAAACAATGGGGTGAGCTCACTTTACTGCAGGACTAATATTACTGAATTAATTTTTTTATGAGGAGATTTAAGCCACATGCTCTGGAAACTTTCATCCATTGCATTTGTCTGGTATTAAAAACACTAGTATGTTTCTCGCTGTTTGCTTAATGATTTTTCCTTGCCTGGAAATATTTACTGTCTATGTTAAGCTTGTATAATTAATGTTTTCTGTCTGTGACTTTTCCACTCTGTGAATATTCACCTTCCTTACTTCTTATTATATAAATAACCTAATGGTGACCAGTTCATGGTGTACCCAGCCTCTCAGTCAAGGTCAGCTGGGATTGGCTCCAGCTTCCCCTGGGACCTCTGGCCCCATGGACAAGTGGAACAAATAATGGATGACGGATAGATGGATTCATGGATGGAGGAATAACACATTCTGAACCTGGGAATATTTATGATCTGTGCTTGACTAATGTTAATGATGCTTTCCAAGTCTGTGTATGATTTATATATGTGTGTGCATTACAGCAAACAATGGTGACCCAGATGTCCTGCCCTGTTATGAACAGCAGAGCCATGACAGCTGAGGAATACTTTAATCCACATCCAAGTCACACCCGCAGAGATATTGGTCAGCCCTGCCATCTCACCACTAAAACACAAAGGTGCTTACACATCTCACATCTGTGTACAACAGGGCAGTGACAAAACATTGTGATTCACTTGATTTTGTCCTGTGCACTCAGGTTCAAGGCCAAGCTTTGGCTGTGTGAATCTCATCCTCTGTCCCTAGCTGATCAGGTGGCTCCCATTATAGACCTCATGGCTATCTCTAATGCCCTGTTTGCAAAGCTCAGAGACTTCATTACTCTGCGTCTGCCTCCAGGCTTTCCCATCAAGATAGGTAAGAAAAGAGAAATAATCTTTTAATATTAAACCTTTCAGAATAACATTTTCCCCTGAATTTTCCCCCTGTTACTCAGTCTGAATATGATCATAATAAACACAAAGTTAGAAGTACAGATATTGATGGCAAGGACTATAACACCCAACTATCTCATTAAGTGTTATATTGACTGGCATCAAACTACTGATCTCACACATAATGATATACGGGTCAGGGTTTTTTAATACCTGCACACACCCAGCCTGTTATGAGAGCCAACCCACACTGTCCGACCCACAAAAATTCATTAATCAACCACCTGAACCCACCCCTACTGCTAACATTAGGCAACGTATGTGTAGATAGCTTACTTGGAAATGAAGTTGAAGAGTTGAGCTGCGCATTATTAGTACTCATCTACATTCAACACCTACACATGCGTGCAGTTTTCTAATCAGCCAATCTTGTGGCAGCAGTGCAATGCATATAGTAATGCAGGTCCAGGTCATTTAAAATATACACTTACCTGTAATAATGACATACGTCTGTTTTTTCAAAAGAAATTAGTTCCAATAATTTCAATCAACAGATTAGGCTAGTTTTCATTTAGACTGAATTTTAGTTGCTTTTTTTAGTTGAATTTTAAATGTTAGTTTTACTGAACTTAAGTTGTGCACTTGTTAATTTAAAGGATACTCACAATATATACACATACTGCATTCAATGTACCTTAGAATTTGGTAACTGGAAATATTTAGTGACAATGTGGTAAGAAAACATGGACTCTTTAGTGCTTATTTTTGCTAGCAACAAGCTAGCAATCTGTAATAGCTGATATAGCAGCATTATACTTATTTCTCATAACAGCAAACTCTGTAGTCAGTGTTAGATATTCAACAAGTGGTTATGTTGATTGATCTAAATCAGCAGCAGTACTTCCATCGAAATTTCCAACTAAAACTTTTAGAAGGCTTTAAAAAATATAAAGTGCTAATTTAAAATTCTAGTGCTTATTATTCCGCGTCTCTTTTTTGTCTTTCTTCAGAAATCCCTATCTATCACATCCTAAATGCACGGATCACCTTTGGAAACCTGAACGGCTGTGAAGAGGGGGGGGTGGCCCATATTGAGACAGATGTGGATGGACACAAAGACAGTCCCAGGACTGAGACACCATCTCCTGGCAGTGACTCCTCCAGTGTGTCAAGCTCCAGCTCGACCAGTAAGAACTGGCCTCACAAAACAAGCACAGTCACTCAGTCACACCTATTACAGCATACCTTGAACTGAATCAATGGATGTTTATTTCATCTTACTTTCAACTGACCCAATTCATTTACCACAGTTCCAGATGTAACACTAATAAACTGCTTGATATGCTGTGTGTGTGTGTGTGTGTGTGTGTGTGTGTGTGTGTTAGACTCATGCCATGGAGGTGAAATTCCGGCATCTGTGTTCGAGGCACCTCGAGGTTATAGCATCCTCGGAGGGAACCAGAGAGAGAGCATACGTGAGGAGGATGATGACCTCCTACAGTTTGCCATTCAGCAGAGTCTCCTGGAGGCAGGCTCTGAATACGACCAGGTAAGACACATACACACACTGTATAGGAATTCAACATTCATCTACTATCATCCGTCACTGATATCGAAAAATCTGAATAAGTTAAAAATATTTTGAAAGATTAATCATAGAATTGCTTTTATGTTATATGGAGAATTATTCAGATACCAGAGGGCCTCATCAGATACCTAACACCCTCCCAATCTTACTAATTCTCCATATCATACTTCGCCTCATTCCATAATTGCTCATTATCAGATTACATAAGTGTTTCTGAACACCTAAATTGAATTACTGCCAAAAGCTGATAGTTTATCAGATCATTTTGTACTTGTATACATACTAACCCCGATGAACTATATTTTCTGTAGGTGACCATTTGGGAGGCCCTGACAAACAGTAAGCCAGGAACTCATCCTCCCTCATGTGATCCCAGCCGGCTGGAAAGGTCCGCAGTCAGTATCCCTCCGTCTCTGTAGTCTTATAGCCACTACTCAGCCTTTTTCCACAATCCAATAAACCATTAGGTGGCAGTCTCCAAGCCCTTCAGAGATTTTGTGCTTCCACAAAAAAAGCATACCAAATTCCAGCCATAAAATCCATGACCCTGAAGTAATGAGATGAATCAGCTGTGTTAAATGAGGTGGATTTCTATACCCTCCTGTGCTGTCTCTACAGAAATTTACATTTTTTGATCTGGTTGATGCATTTATTTTAACACTTACAATTGAGAAATGATAGAACTGAGTAGTTTGGCAGTTCTAGGATTTGAAGTCATGGCCTTCCATTCAGTAGCACAAAGCCTTAACCGCTGAGCCATGTCTCCCAGTCATGAGTCACACTCTCTGTACTGTTTACTCTTTTTTGTGAAAATGTGACAAGAAGAAACATAATAGCTCCTGAGTGAGGCACTATTGTCAGGAACACAGCAAGGATGCTTGTCCCGTGTCTATCCGGCGTCCGAGTATGCCCACCACAGGAACCCCAATAAGGCTGCCACGTCAGTGAGTTGATGCTGATTGGCTGTTATGTATCGCTGACTTGCATGACAATGGGTAACAATAAAAAATAAATAAATAAACAGATTTCATGTTTTTAATGAAACTGGAACTCAAAAAATAGAGGCTTATACACAATTACTCAGACTCACTCAGAATAACTATAATAACAATATCTAAATCAGTTAGGCAGACAGACTTGCAGGTAAACAAATATTTATGGAGCAAATGCTGAAATCAGGAGCTTGAGAAAACTTGTTAAACAGGACAGGCGAAACAAATGAAAGCAGAAATTAGAAATGTGTTAAAAAGCAAACCCAGGCCCGGACACCTATTAAGAGATATTAATCAGGACCTCAGGTTTTAGGTTGTGCCTCAATCTCTATATTAATTGGGGTCATTTGAAGGAAGAAGAAGACTTGTGGATGTATTGATTGCAGTTTGATTCACTTTGCATGCAGCAGAATGTCCAAGTTCACTGTTAAGAGTTTGTCTCCTAATGATAAGTAGCAGTTTATTTATTGTTAGACTTTAAGTTTAGTTCAGTTTGCAGATATCAATATTCACTTTCACTGTTTGTTATCTTTCTCTACTAGAAATCCACAGGACAAGACCAGTCCTGACTCCAGCTCTGGCAGCACACCAACCAATGAAGCACCACACAGCTATGATGAGCAGCTACGCCTGGCAATGGAGCTGTCAGCCCGCGAACAGGAAGAGGCAGAGCTTCGGCAAAGACAAGAGGAAGAAGAGCTTCAGCGCATCATACAGTTGTCACTCATGGAGAAGTGACAGGAATCTGAGCAGTCAAAAAGCCCAGGGGTGGGAGAGCATATGCAGCAATATTCTAGTGAGAACTGCGATTCTCTCCTCTCCCATGTTTAGCCTTTCTTTCTCCAGCAGCCTGTTTGAAGCTCAAGGATCCAACAGTCACAGAGATCTGTCTCTGTTCACTTTTTCAAAGTTTACAACCACAGGATACTCAACTCATGGGCAGTCAACCGACAGATATCAAACTCATGTATAACTATTCAGAAACCTATACGTCCGTTTCTTTTCAGGCAATTCAACAGAGCTCACAGCTATGTCAGGGATCTCGGCGTCTCTCATAAAGCCATTTGTTACCCAGAGTTCCTAGAGCACCACTCAAACTACGACTCAAGTCCTCCCTCTGACTACATAGGGAGAGAGGTTTACAAAACTTGATTGCATCTGATTTTTTTTAATGGAATTAGATAAAGTAGGTTTGGTTTTCATTTGCACAAAATTCAATTGCACTCTTATAGGAAGCACAAGGAGGCACCTTATACTCAAAGGTGTTCATGGAATGTGTACAGGGAGAGAATCTTGACGAGTACCACTTTTCAGCCAACATGGAACGGGTTCTTGAACTGGTTATGTTCATGATTCTTTGCCAGCCAGCGAACCAGCCTGTGTTCTCACAAGGTTTTAGCAGAACCATTGTAATAAATGATCTATCAGCAATGGAGGTCATCGCACACCGTAAGTAAAGAGTAGTAGGCAGATGGTGGATCGCATTGGTTACTTGTAACCACACCCTGTGTTTCCCCTGTAGACTACTGGATGTCCTGTTTTGTTTTTTTAATAAGATGTGTTATTTTCCATTGCTTTCTCCAAGGCTGCACTCTGCTTTCTCTCTAAAGACAGGTACATTGATGTCGTCACAGGTCATGCTGGAAAACCCAGCTATCTTTTCAGGTAACGATCCAATTTATTTTTGGTTGAAATGCTCAGAAAGCTTCAAAATTTGTTGCGATGACAAGAACAGAACCCGTTCCCTGCTGGTGAATGCGGGGTAAGACTGTTGTCAACTACTCAAAATGCACGACGGAAACAGCATGTTTTAATTTTGGCACGTCATACCTGCATAGCTTCATTTTATTTATTTCAATAAGCAAGGAAATGTTTTTAATTGGATGATGTGGGACTGTGGTGTGATCATTTAGAAGTGGGAAATATTATTGTGTGAAAATAGTGAAAGATTTCTGGTCTGGTGCTTTTTCAGGTGGGTAATTAGGTCACGCGGACATGTATTTAATAATAAAGTAGATCCTCACTGCAATATTTATATGTTGTGCTATAAACACAGTTTAAATCAGATCAGAAACATGCATTATAATGTATGTTTTATGCTCAGTATGGTGCTATGGTATTGTCACTTCCATGTAAAAATATATAGTATATTATTTTCTGTTTGATTCAGCAAGTAAGCCCTCTATCGTTATTAGGGATTTTTATTTTATTTTTTTTTGCTTTCATATAGTGCTTCCTGAACCAACTGTTGGCAGGAAGGTCCAATCACGTGCACCAATGCAGGGAGAAAACAGCGAGAGCCAGTTTCTCAGATCCAGATTTATACTACGATATCCCAATATGATATCACTAATGGAGAACCTCTGATAAGTTTTTCTCCTTGTTCTGACAATCTGGGTTTAAGTGACTGGTAACAAATCATCAGTAGTCACAAATAATTCCGACACAACATTTCTTTTAAGCACAATTTAAGATGAAGTGCGACTCTGTGATTATAGCCAGTCAGGAAATGACCAAAGGGCTGTAAAGCAGCATAGAATAGTAGAGGAAACATGTGGATGTTTATGTGTAGAGAGTTATGAAGCCGATTAAGCATAATAAAAGAGAAGTGATTATAAGAATTAAATTGTATAGAAATGCTTGATGTGTTTATCATGAATATTAAACAAACATATTCCACTGTTTTATTTATTTATTTGCACCTGATATGAATGTGGAGTGTCGCTATGGTGTCTGTATGATGTGATAGAACTCACTACAACGCTGCTCAAATTTGTAACCTCAAGAAAGATTGAATAAAAGAAAAAATATTCACACTGAGTGGAGAATCTTATATGAATGCTATTAGCAATAGAGGATTAGAATTACTTTTGATTACTTATTTTACTTCTTTTACTTTAGACTTCTATGACCATGTTCACTAAGTTCACTTTAATTGCAATGGAATTTAACGCATGAATTTTCATGTGCGTGCGTGTGTATAAAGTTTGTGGTTACCTGACTATTCCATTCCAGATTTAGTCCTCACCTTCACTGTCATAATAACCTCTGCTCCTCTGGGAAGGCTTTGGACTAGACGTTGGAGCATGACTGTGAGATTCTGTCCACCAAATCACAAGAATGAAGCACTGATGTTCAGTGATGAGACCTGGGATACAGTCTGCATTCCAATTTACTCCAGAGGTGTTCAGCGAGATTGAGGTCAGGGCTCTGTACAGGTTGCTCAGTTTCATCTACTCCAACTTTGGCTATGTCTTCATCTGTAGGGATGTTGTTGTGCTGGAAGAGGTTTGGTGTAGACACGTTAGGGATGGGGAAGGAAAACGTAATGCTACAGCATGCAAAGACATTCTATAATGTGTGCTTCCCATTTTGTGGCAACAGTTTGTAAAAGAACCACATATCTAGACATATATCATACCGCATATCATATACTTTTGGCCATATATTGTAGTTTGATTAAATAAAGCCATTACATTTTCCTCAAAATTACAAAGGGAGAATTCAGTTCTTGAGACATACTTAAAGGAGCTGGAGACCTTTTGCTTTGATAAAGTGGTTAGCACGTCCACCTCACAGCAAGAAGGTCCCAAGTTCAATTCACGGGCTACGGGGCATTTCTGTGTAGAATTTACATGGTCTTTGTGTGCTTTCATGGGTTTTCTCTGGGTACTCCGGTTTCCTTCCAAGTCCAAAAGTCATGCACTTTAGTACTTTATTACTTTTAATTGGCTGTTCAAAATTGCCCCCAAGTGGTGAGTGTGAATGGTTGTGTGTGCGTTGCCCTGTGATGACCTAGCGAGCTGTTCAGATTGTAACCCACCCTAACGCAAAGTTGGCAGAGTTGGGAGCCAGCCTCCCCATGACCCTAATGGGTATTAAGCGGCTTAGAATATGGAGGGTTTATTATGTGGCGTTTGCATGTTCTCCCCATGCGTATGTGGGTTTCCTCTGGGTACGACAGTTTCCTCCCACAGTCCAAAAAAATTCACAGTAAGGTAACTGTCTGTTCCCAATTTCCCTTAGATGTGAGAGTGAGTGTGAATGGTTGAGTGTGTGTTGCCCTGTGATGGTCTGGTGAGCTGTTCAGCGTGTTCCACACCTTTCCCACATTTTTTGATGAAAATGAGTGAGTGATTACAGATATACAGTATGTGGCTCAAATGTATAGTATCCTGACTAGACTAATGTACCTCTGTTAGCAAGCTGACAGATTTGCAACAACCTCTCAAAGGTTAGCAGCTAATCTTTACGTGCAGAAAATTCCTTTGTTTACCATTAAACTTTAGGCTTTGTTCTGTCACCTTTTTATGCCGTTTATTGCTCCACGCCAGCACTGCTCTCAAACAGTGTGAGGATAAGATCAGTATAAACTTTATTAAACCTCTTCACTTCACTAGCAGATGAGAGGAGAACAGTGTAGGTGTAAGTTTCCCTTTAATTCTATCATGGCTGCCTAAATGACTGTATAACTTATAGCGGGGCATTAGAATGTTAAATGTGTTATTTCGGAGCAATAATATTTGAACACTAGTTCTCATTCACTCCTATTAGGGTTAAGAGAAAGCTGGTACATAACTCAGCCAACACTGGTTGAAGGCAGGGCACACCCTGAACAGCTCGCCAGACCATTGCAGGGCACACACACTCAACCATTCACACTCACTCTCACATTTAAGGGAAATTTGGAACAGACAGTTACCTTACTGTGCATTTTTTTGGACTGTGGGAGGAAACCGTCATACTTAGGGTCAATTTGGAACAGCCAATTAGCATTTGGACTGCTAGAGGAAACCAGAATACCCTGAGGAAACCCATGCGTGCGCATGGAGAACATGCAAACTCCACACAGAATCACCCCAAGTCCGGGAATCAAACTGAGGACCTTCTTGCTGTGAGGCGGACGTGCTAACCACTGCGCCACCGTGCAGCCCACACTTGTTCTGTGTATAGAAAAGCATCTCATGACCAGACTTTAAATTTCCATGACTGTGACTGCAGTATGCTTCACAGCGTCTCCTTCCATCACAGCATGAAGAGGCGTGAGAGCATCAACTGCACTAAAAAACACTCTTTTCTCCGCAGATATTTTGGGAAGTCTGGGAAAGCCGAGTCGCTCCAAGTATCTCAGCTTCTACAGACAGCTTTAGTCAGCCGGTGAGTCAACCTGAGAAAAATAAAAAGAAAGAAAGTCAGAGCTGTGAAGTAAATCCTTAAACAGCAGAGAGGTGAGAGTGCCAGCTTCCCAATGCACAGGATTATAAATATACACAAGCTTTACGCACCATCACAGGCACGATGCCATTACTCTTAAAACGTATTACTATTTTAATTCAAACACATAGCTGCTGATGAGATAAAACTTATAGATTTTTTTTATTATCTCTAAGCTGCGACAAGCTATTTTTCAGGCTGCTGAAATTAATGTGCTATTTTACTTTGAATTAATTGAGTTGCCAAGCCGCTGACCTGCACAGTAGATCTGTACTGGTTTATCTTGGTGTCTGCCGTATATATTCCTAAAATAAAACCACAGCGTTAAATATATTTGGTGCCTGTGGCTTTTTTTGTTAGTTTCATGAGCTCTGTAATTAAGCCAATCAAACCAGCCACTAAAAGTGTTACAGATTAAATAAAGCATCAGTTCCGCGACAGAGGGAAAAATACATCAGAGATGCTTAAACCTGGAGGGCGAGATGGTGGTGTTGTGTTTAGCACGTCCACCTCACAGCAAGAAGGCCTGGGTTCAATTCCCAGGCTTGGGCTCCTGTGTGGAGTTTATGTTCTGTGCTTGCATTTGCTTCCTCCTAGTACTCCGGTTTCCTCCCACAGTCCAGTGGGTAATTGGCTGTTCTGAATTAACCCTAGGAATGAGCAAGTGTAAGTGTGTGTATTGCCCTGCAATGGTCTGGTGAGCTGGCATTTCTGTGGGGAGTTTGTAATTAGACTACCTGGAGGATACCTACACAAGCAGAGGGAGAACATGCAAACTCCACACAGAAACACCCACCCCAGCCCAGGACTCGACCCCAGGACCTTCTTGCTGTGAGGTAGACATAATGAGGTAGACATAGTAAATATTAACCACAGAGGGTTCACTAAACTGTTTCTATCACATTAACCATCTTAACAAAGGAAGACCCACAGCCAGGTGGATGATCAGCCACATCGAGGACTGAACCTCTGGATGTGCAGTCCGTCATCACTTGAGACTGAAGTAGCCAACTATTAACCATCTACAATGAAATTTATTTTCACAAGTAAAAGAAGAAAAGTGATGCATCAACACAAAACAACTTAATGCACTTAAAAAAATAATAAATAAATAAATAAAAAATTAGGATTGTACAAAAATTTTACATGCATCCAAAATATATCTTGTTCAATTAATTTATTCACAAGATTTTTAAAGAAAAGTCACTTTGATGCATTAAGACTAACTTTGTTATGGCTCAGCAGCCATGGCCTAATGGTTAGAGAAGTGGGTTTGGGAGCGAAAGGTCAGTGGTTTGATTTCCGGACCAGCAGAAAAAAACTTCATGTTTGGTGAAGGATCTCCTCCTCAGCTTTTTCCTCCACAGCTTTAGCAAGGCACCCAAGTGCGTGTGTGCTCACTGTCTATGCCCACACACGTGTGTTGTGCTTACTTTGAATGGGTTAAAACACCAAGCCAAATTTCCCTTGCAGAATCAATACCGTATATAAAAATATATATATATATATATATATATATATATATATATATATATATATATATATATATATATCTGTCTATTCATACTCATTTTTTACACTGTAACAGTCAAATTTACCAGAATAAGTCTATTCAAAGCCAAATCGTTCCTAATCCCAGCAGAAAAGTGCAATTATTTATGTACTGCAGTCCCTGTACAGCAGCCGTGTTATAGCATTACAAAAGAGCCACTCAGTTCACTGCAGATCAAGCAACTGGAGGAGCAGGAGAGATTCCTCACATGGCCATGCAACATTCTTCATTCCTCATTTAAGAGAAGATAAGAAGCACGATGCAGTAAGCCTGTCTCCAGGCAACACCAAAGTTCCACCATTCAAAACACAAATTACATTTTCCAAAATATTTAGTTTTGATTTCTATTCCATTTATTTAAAAAAACAAACAAACAAACAAAAAAACCGTGTAGTGCTCAGCTCTGTGCTTAAACAGAGGGCAAGACTGCAGAAGAGTGTAGTGCTGCAAGGCCATCACTAAAACAGCACCAAACACATCAGTGGTCTCTAAACTAGAGGATTACATCATTCACTTTCATTTTGTCCACATAGTGGCGCTGTTCTCCATGCTACAAAAAAAGCAGCACCGAGACACCTTGAGAACCCTTGTGCCCACCACAATCACTAAATGTGTTCAGGTGTGAGGGGAAAATAACCAACACCTTGAAATTTTAGGATTTTTTTTAAAGTGGGTATTTTATTTATTTGATAGCCACAGAATAAAAAAAATTTACATATCAAGTTCAGTTTTCCAGCAAAAACCAGATCAGCACAAATATCTCCATACACACAGATAGGCTACTTGTCACATCAGTGCAAAAAAACATACCTTGAAATAAAAACAGACTTAAAAAAAGGAGGGGGCAGTTTATCACATACAACAATAATATTACAAATAAAAACAAGTTAGTAAAGTGCATGTTTTGAGAAAAAGCCCCTTTAATTGCACTAATATTTGCATACGATCATTTACAGAACAGATACAGTAGCATACTCACAGGTTTAGTTTACAAATCAATCTCATGAATCTAAAAGTTAATAACAGAGCTATGGCACACAGACGTTACCCCGCCGTAATTGTTCATTACAGGTTACATGGTGTTGTACAGCACAGTAACGGTCTTTTTCTTGTCCAATGCTTTGCGTGGACGGCGTACGGGGTGTAGCTTTGTGTGTTGCTGCTGCTGTTGCTGACGAGTGCAAACAGAGACAGTGGGCGGGGCTGAGGTGTCTGAGGGCTGTCCTGTGCTACCGCATTGCTTGTCCTGTGGGCAGGGAAATGAGGTGTGGCAGGAGCTTTCAGTTCTGTTGGCGTCTGAGAGAGTCTGAGGTAGAACGCGCTGCTTCTTATGGACCTCATCATGGCTACTGGAGAGTGAATGTGAATGTGAAGAGGAGGAAGACGAAGAGGGAGAGGAAGGCAGTTCAGATCGAAAGTCCCAGTCATTCAGATCGTGCAGGGACAGCTCAAGCTGATCAAGTTTGGCCAGCGAGGCTGAACGCTTCATTAGTGAGGGTGGAGTGAGACCAGCCTGCCTGATCCGCGCTTCCATTTCCATGGCTTTTTGCCACATAGCTGGGGTCCGAGGCTGCGATTCTGTGGAGCCATTGGTGTTCTCGAGCTGCTGGCTGGAGTTAAAGCAGCTCTCCATCCCTCCGGCCTCGTACAGGAAGGCCTGCAGCTCCCGCAATGTCTCCTGAATTTTGTGCAAGTCATGTGACTTTGTCATCACATCCTCAGCATCACTTTCCAGCCACAGCAGGGAAGACGAGGAGGAGCTGGGATCTAGACTCGGGCAAACAGTGGTTGTACAGATAGAGGGGTCAGGAATTATTCCAGAGTCGTCATCATCCAGTAGCCGAGACTCCGCTCCATGCTCTTCTGCTTCTGTCTTAATGGAATCAGTGCCTCCTGGTGGAGCCGAGAGATGTTGCAAGTCCGTATCATCTGTGCACTCCTGATTTGGCTGCTCACATGGAGGAGTGGAGGTGGAAGGAGGAAGGGATGGAGTCTCCGATTTCTTTTCCACCTCCTCTTTTTGCTCCTGCTGCGCCAGGAGTGCAGGTTGCTCAGGCTGGAGAGGTGGAGGCAATGGGGAAGAAATGGACTCCAGTTCAGACACAATGTGTCGCACTGATACACTGCTATCACTGAGAACGAGGTCACATTCTGCAGGGGGAGGTGCGATATCTTCACAGGAGCTTTCTGAATGAGAAGAACCCTGAGAGAGAGAGAGAGAGAGAGAGAGAGAGAGAAATAGCACAACAGCACTTTTAATCAAACTTGGACATTTCATTTGCTAAAAATACATAGAAGACAGCAAACAATGAAATACTTGAAATGAACTCTAAGTGCCCCTTAAGCGTGATTTATCACAAACCACTGAAAAAAACAAAGTAGCAAATCCACTCAAGCCGTCTGTGAGCTGTGTGTTTTTACCTCCTGGGCTGCTGCAGAGTTCAAGCCCTCCAGGCCTAAACTGGGGCTTTGGGATCGAGTCGTATGTGGAGTCGCTGCTTCATGAACTGAGCTGGTCTGGTTATCCCGAGACAAACCTAAGAACTTCTCTCTAGCACTGAAGAAGTCAATACTATCTGTGCCATAACTGGTAGAACCCTCTGTCCTCTGAGGCGTCTCGTCACTGCTGCAGCTCTCTGAACTATTGCTATTGGAAGATTTTGACTCTTGTGAAACTTCACAGGGGCTAATAGCCATGAGAGTCTTTGAAGATGCTAAATCGCCACCTGCTTCACTATCATTCACAGTATCTAAACACAGTGTGTAGATCGGGGTCTCAAAGGACTTAAGAGAGTCGTTTTGATCAGGCACATCCAAGGACAGCTTATCAGCATCTATTTCTGGATTAGGCACAGCCAGCAACTTGTGCCCATTAAGAGAGGTAGACATGGAGCGAGAAGGGGCATAACGGGAAAGCGGAGGCTGAGGGCGATTGATGGGCTCCAGCACTGACACTTTCAGGCAGCAGCCGTCAGACAAATTCTGCTCAGGCACTACTGTGGCTGCACGTGCACGTGGGAGAATGGGGAGCAAGGGGTCCTCACATTGCCACTCTGAGATTTTCTCACTGGTAGGGTGCGAAGATAGTCTGGTTTGGGTGTTTTCTGTTCCAGGCTGTGAGCCGTTGATTGTCTGGAGCACATTATTAACAGGTTGAGTGCCATTGGGCTTGTGCTGCTGGTTGTGTGGGTCAGAACGGCCTAGGGTACGTGGGCTCTTGCACACAGGCTCCTGCTGTTCGGAGAGATCACTGTCTGAATGAGATCGCCATAACTTATTGTGCCGCTGTTTGCTGAAAACAGGAAGAGACCGAATTAAGATCTGAGACCAGCAGAGAAACATCACTGGAAAAAAAAAAAAAAAAAAACGTATAATGGAATAGCAAAGGTGAGGCACTGATGATTATGTGCTTTGTCGGGCCACAAACAAGAAAAAGGGAACTTCAATGAGCTTTTGTACACATGACAGCAAAATATCACAAAGACACACAGCTATGGAATGTGACCGAACAACTACTCCTTCATGAAGCCCACGTCATTTATACGTCATAAGCTCAATATTCTAAAGCACTACACTACTGCAGAAAATCCATAAGCAAATAACATTAAAGATCAAATGATTTGGTGTACTGAGGTTTTCTGGGGTGGTTCACTTACAGGGATGTGAAAACGATAAACACACATCACTAGATCAGTAAGAGTCCCTGTAGCTCTTTGTAAGTATGATTTGTCAGTTCTACCATGTTAGTCTCCTGGATAATTTGATTCTACATACATGCTCATACTGGTTATCAGAGTTTACAATATAGCACACAGGAACACTAATTTGATTGGTTTGGTATCTCTTTTGGATATTGTTCACCTCCCAAAAAGAGGATAACACTAAGCAAAACGCTAGACAAAAACCTCACAGTAAATCACAACCCTTGGTTCCGAAATCCTAGAAATTTAAACAAAATGCTGTCCTTACAAAAAAAGAAAAGGAAAAAAAAAAAAAAAAGAAAAAACATACATAGCAAAAAAAAAAAAATTTTTTTTAAAATAAACCCCTTACATAACATTGCCTTCGTATTTCTCAGTGTACAAAGATGCCCCCCCGAAAAAAAACCTTAAATGAGTTTCACAAGATGTCGTAAAAGGGTTTGCATGACCACTGACAAAGTTTTAAAAGTAGTTTGTACATTACTTATATTGTTAGCCCACCATATTTCTAAATGTACTTGATACATAATACATCACCTCAGTGATGGACATGCACACCCCTATTATGTGTGGTCGTGTGTATGTATGGTTGAACACATGTATGGACAGACATGTATGTATTACTTTAGTTACTTGTTTATTAGTACCTGGCCAGAAGAATGCCCTGATACTCCTCGAGCTGCTTCATAAAGGAAGGGTTGGGTTTAGTTACAGAACGCCTCTCTTTCACATGCTCATAGGCTCGGTCTAGACCCCAGCCGTATTCCTTCATTGCATACGCGATGACAGTGGAGGCAGAACGGCTCACGCCCATTTTACAGTGCACCAGGCATTTCACTCCTGCTTTCCTGCACAGAAAATACAACTTTTTTTTAGTACTGAGACAGAGGCGAATTCAAAATGAATTTTTTGTAGCCTCTATAAAAATCAATAAATTACTTTGCTTTGGAGATGAACTTGTAGGTATCGTTCCAGTACTCCAAGAGGTTAGTGGCCTCTTCATCATACACACGGATATTGTGGTACTCAAAAACACCAGGGAAGAAGTTATCAATCTCCCGCGTCACATTCAGGATGTAACGTACCCTGTGGAGCACAGGGTCATGGATAAAATTAACAATAACAGCACGCTCACAAAACAGACCGGATGTATTGATTAAACCAGATGGGCAAAACGATAACACTTACCCACTGTTTTGGAGCTCATCCAAATTGGACGCATTCCACTCGGAACCCTGTATTAGAGAGAGAAAAATAAATAAAAACATATCTGCTTACTCTCTAAGATGCAGCACAAACAGGAATTTAAATACTGGGTGCTGCAGAGCTGCTGAGATGAAAACACAGACAGACAGACAATCTCACCAGGTACACATGGTCAAAGATTTCTGTGGGGCTGTCCATCTGGCCCAAAATAACTATCATCTCATTATCGATGAACTCCTTGAATTCCCGAAGATTACACACCATCTGCATCTCTAGCTCAGAGCGGATCTGAGAGTAACACAACATAAATAAAATATCTAATATTTAAATAGTGGCTGTTTACATTACAAACAAGGTTTTATGACAGGGTGATATAAGCATTGGCTGTGTACCTCTTTAGAGGTTACATTCTCCAGGTCCTTCTGCATCATGATCTCTCTCAGACGAGTCTTAATCAGCCTCTCTGTGCGCTCTCGCTCTGTTGGCCTGTTCACAACACACGCATGCAGCTCTGGATTAGATGTTACTGTTATCAAGCAAGTGAATCTCATTTCAAGTAAACTTACTGGTTCAGCTTGAAAATAATAAAGCATTCACTTTAAACTTTTGACCATCAGTGACTGAACAGAGCTTGTTTTTTTAGGGGAGAAATCTTGAAAATTTTAAATATAAGTTATAAAAGGTCATTGTATCCATTGTCGAATTTAGGATGATTCATGTTTGACATGCACGTGTTTTAACCCTTTATGGGGCACTCGTTGAAATACTTGGAAATTCAAAATTTCAACCCTAGACCATCACAGAAGGATATTACAAGACCTTGTTCCTTTTTTTACTTTTGAAAAAAAATTAAATTTTATGGTCCAAATTGAAGATCAATAAAGTGAGCATATATGGTTCCTTGCCCTTCTAGGATTAAAAAAAAAAAGTTTTTTTTTTAAAAAGTGAAAATCTTAAAATATTTATTATGTATCAATAAAAACATTAACTTTGTAACATTGTAACAATTTAGGTGTAAAAATACACAATACTATAAAAAACAGTTTGTCATCAACAGATCAACATCAACAAATCAAAAGTAAGTTTGAAATACTCTGGGCCACTGCTGATTGGTCATATGTTGTGAAAACTTTATCTGGGATAGAGATTGGTCTTCTGTGATTGGCTGGGAGAAATCTGCTGCCTAGCGGAGAGGCAGGAGAGGGTCGTTTTGGACAGGTGCCAAAAGTGATCAAATATGATCACTTGCCCCATAAAGGGTTAATTGTCTTTCTAGGGAGAGTTGTGGGCGTGGCCTATCACCATTGACATGAAGCTTTCATTTTTAAGTAAATCTGGTCAGATTTTTTTTTTTTAGGATTGCCAAAAAAAAAACAACAACATTTAAACACAACTTTAGTGAGAGAAACATCACACTAAGTGTTCTCTTAAAAAATGCCTCATGATATTCAGATATTTAAAGTCACACTCACCTCTCATGTTGACATCCAGGGGGTTGAGTCCAGCTGCGTGCACTTTAATGACCACCTCGTTTGGATAGTGTATAATAGGAAAAGCGGCGTTTTTAGTGAACCTTAGCACACTGTTGTCTCCGTATGAATCTATCACCCAAGCTTGCATAACAGACAGCTGGCTGGAAGAAGTGCTGAAACTTTGAACCCCCCCTGCATGTTTGTTCAGCCTGAGACACAGACCGCACAGCAGCTTTCTGAACACAAGCATGTTGCCAACCTTATTTATTACACACTACCACACACAAACACCACGTTAGCACGGATACATGCACATATAGCTGTATTACCCCACAAAAAATAAACTCTGAGAAGTATTAATGCCTTAACACTGCGTGAATATTCCACAAAATGCGTTAACAAAAATTTAAGGAGATAAATAACCAACACTCCAGCACTCCAAAGTCAAATTCAAACAACCTGCAGTACGTGACATTTGACCCCTTCTTTCTTCAACCAATCAGACAATATCTATTGCGTGACGCTTTCTGGGATATGTAGTCGTTTTCTCAGGATGACGCTCATTGAAAACCATCAATACATATACAAACTAATAAATAAATGTTAAAATTACAACTTATAACAGATGTTTAAGCTTCTATTTACAACTAGAGTGTCTTGAAACATATCTTGCATTATACGCAGTGCAAGATTTTTGATATATTCAAGAGGAAAATTAAACAGGGAGATTTACTTCCGGGGTTGAGGTAGTTCGTGGATCTGACCAATCAGAGCTTAGAATTCCGCGACGTAACACAGGTCGATGGAAACCAACATGGCAGCCCACACTACAGGAAGCGCTTAATGTGAGAAGTCAGAAAAACCAAGGACTTGTGCAGTTATGTTGGGTTTATCCATAAAAGAGGTGATTTAATTGGATTGTTTTCTTATTTAGGATGTAATTATGTCAGGTGTTCTCAAATAAGCCCTAAATTTAACACAGTAGGGTATAAAAATACAAGTTGTTTAGTCCAAAACTCATAAATGTTTATATTTCTGTTATTATGTTGTCTGAAGTTATTATTTTGTTTATATTTAGGTGTTTTAATAACTGATTATTTGCTCTGTAGCTCATTAATAAACGTGATTATGTATTTTCTGTTGGATATTATAGAGTGTGGAGGTAATTGCTGGGTGTTTGGATTTAAAGTGAAGTTTTGATTATGTGATGTTGCTCAGGTGTCCGCAGCTCTGAGAGAAGGGAAGCTGTCAGCTACTGAGTTGTGCAGAAAATGTCTGCAGCGCATCAAGAAGACCCGCCGTCTGAACGCCTACATCACTGTGACAGAGGAACTGGCAATGCAGCAGGCACAGGAAGCGGACGACAGGCTCCTCAGAGGTGTGTGACAGAAAGACGGACAGAGACACGGCCATTAAAAAGTTGATAATCATTCATTCGTCTTCGAGTGTTTTTCCTGGAAGGAATACATGCTGGAATACATGCAGCATGCAGGAATACATGCTGGACTAGACACCAAACAAACAACGGATGCAATACTCGCACTTAAACACACATAAGCGGCAATTTAGAGTCACTTGTACACCTATGTTTTAAGAAAGTTAAAGGAAATTAGGACAAAACCAACATACGGGAAAATTTGTAGTAACCCTAAGATCAGGATTGAAGCGATGAGGCAACCGTGCTACCAGTTAGTCTGTATTGCCATCTTAATAATAATAATAATAACAGCAGTAGCCATGTGATGGGCAGTTGAGTGGTGTAATGGTTTACATGATTGCTATGCAGATGTACAACTTCGCCAGCTGTTCTTTCAGACAAGTTTGCTAGGGCAGTGTACAGTACGTAGCTTCCCCATGACCCCAGTAGGATTAATTGATTAAGCAGTAGTCAGCAGCATTATCACAGTTCTGAGCAGAAACATGTATTTTTTTTATTATTTAAACATTTTTTTATCCTATACATCAGGTAAACCTCTCGGTCTACTGGATGGGATTCCTTTCTCTGTAAAAGACAACTTCTGCACAGAGAACATCGAGACTACGTGTGCCTCTCGCATGCTACGAGGTAAGCAGGTGAAATTCCAAACAAATAAATAAGTTATGGACGAAGATGTTGCTATGTTATAGAATAACACTCCTGTGTTTGTAGGTTATTTCCCTCCGTTTAATGCTACAGTGGTGCAGAAGTTACTGGATCAGGGGGCTGTGCTTGTTGGGAAGACCAACTTGGATGAATTTGCTATGGGGTAACGTAAACGTATTAAAACATGACCCTAGATCATATCTGACAAGGTTTAAGATTTTCTCTCTCTCTCTCCCCCTCTCACCAACACACACACACACACACACACACACACACACACACACACACACACACACACAGATCAGGCAGCACTGATGGTGCATTCGGTCCTGTAAGAAACCCCTGGAGTTACGCTGCTCCGTACCGGACGCTCAGGTGCGGAACAGATCCGGACTCTGATTGGGTCATTTCAGGCGGGAGTTCAGGAGGAAGTGCGGCTGCTGTGGCGTCTCTCAGCAGCTTCCTGTGAGTTTCACAAACACTTCGCTGCTTTGACAAAAAGCAGTGAAGAAGAAAACCACAAAATATAACACACATGTACCAAAGAAGTATGTGCACCCATGATAGTCACACCCATGTGTGACTGTTATAAAGTTGAATAGAATGTTTACGTTGTCATTTTACTGTTTCCCTCTACTGGAATCAAAAGAGAAATAAAATGTTTATTATTTAAAAAAAAAATCATTTTAAATCCTGTGGTAAAAAAAATGAAAATTATTGAGGATTATAGAAGTGTTCATGTTCAGGTGGCAGTTAAAATGTTGTGTTTTCCACTGAACCCATCAACAGATGACCTGTGTGTGTGTGTGTGTGTGTGTGTGTGTGTGTGTATGTGTTTCAGTGCACTGGGTTCTGATTCAGGTGGTTCCACTCGTAACCCCGGCTCTCTGTGTGGTGTTGTTGCGCTGAAGCCCAGCTATGGTCTGCTGTCTCGTCACGGCCTCATTCCCCTCGTGAACTCCATGGACGTCCCGGGTATCATAAGCAGGAGCGTCCACGACACCGCCATCACACTCCGTACGACAAGTTTTTTATTTTACACAAATCCACGCTGCGATTGTTTACTAGACTTTTATTATGACTTACAGTTTTATCCCAAGATTCTATTCACCACTGTAAAGGTACCTAACAATCACAAAACAGGATTAAAATAAACAATTAGTTCAAATAAATAAAGTAAACAAATAGGATCACTGGTATTTAATTATATATATATATATACACATACATACATACACACACACACACACACACACACACACACACACACACACATATATATATATATATATTTGTGTGTGTATGTATATGTATGTATGTATGTGTGTGTATATATATATATATATATATATATATATATATATATATATATATATAATTTTTTTTTTTAATACAATAACCTTAAATATTATACAAAAATGTTGAACTTAAACTGTAATAGCTGTTATTAATTAACACCCAACCCAACAAGTCAAAGCACATCAAGTGTTGCTTTCCTATCGCATACGACCACCACCGACCAGGGAGAGGTGTACACCCGCACATGCCCCCTCCATGACACGATGCTTCCACCTGCACCTTTACAAACTGCTGCGCATGTACATGCAGGAGCCTCCTACCACACACGGCGGGAACACGCCACGGCTCTTTGTATGAATGATCTCACATGATTGGCTGCTGATCGCTGTGTACAACAGGGAGGTGAATGTATTCCATTCCTCCTGTGAGGGATCAACCAATCAGCTCCCATGGACTCCCTGGCTGCATATGTCTGTGGCTTCAACCTGGATTTATACTTATGATCTCCAGGTTGACCTTGTTGAGGCATCACTCAGGAGCCAAAAGTTATAAATTAAGGCCTTTTTCAAATTTATATTTAATTAAGATACATCAAAAAGTTCTATTTAGATAGAATTTGTCTGTGTATCTATTTAAGCACTAGTATTTCCCTCAGAATATGTAAATCTCGTATCATTATCATTATTATTGTTAGTAGTAGTAGGGTTTCATTTTCTGTTCTATATGAGAGTGGATTATCTGAAAGAATGGATTATCTGTGCAGGTGTCCTTCAGGGTTGGGATGAAAACGACTCGACGACAGTCCAGGCTCCCGACTCTCCCGCTGCGCTCCTTCAGGAGTTTGACATCAGAGATATTTGCATTGGCATCCCGAAGGTAACAATAGCTGTCGTTTTACACAATTTCCTCCGGGATCAATAAAGTATTCTGATTGACTGATCTCTGATCGAGAATAACGACACGTGCGTGCGTGTGTGTTGCAGGAGTATCACGCTCCGGGACTGTCGGCCAAAACGGTGTCTCAGTGGACGCATGTGGCAGACATGTTTGAGCGAGCTGGGGCACGGGTGTGTGAGGTGTCGCTTCCTCACACGCCGTACTCCATCGTGTGCTACCACGTGCTGTGCTGCTGCGAGGTGGCGTCCAACATGGCACGTTTTGATGGCCTGCAGTATGGTGAGATTAAAAATGAATAAAGCGTTAAACAGAGAAACATATTAAAGCTGTTTGGATTTTAGCCAATCCTGAGTCTGTTGTGTTCCAGGTCACCGCAGTGCAGTGGAGAGCTCGACTGAAGCAATGTACGCCACCACGCGGCATGAGGGCTTCAACAATGTTGTGCGGCGTCGAGTTCTCTCGGGAAACTACTTCCTGTTGAAACAGTGAGGCACTTCCTGTGTTTCTCCTTGTATAAAAGTTTAACTGTTATGGTATAGAACTCCAGACGTTTAGAAAACACCAGACTGGTATCCTGTGATTAAAAACGTGGAACTCTTGAGTTTTACGGTGTAACAATTTAAAACATGGAACTCCTGAACATTACAGTGTAAAGTTTGAAATGTGGAGATCCTGCGCGTTACGATCAGTTGCGTCAGCTCAGTTGAACTCTCACATTCCAACCCACTTTGCATCGTTTGAGAAAAGTTTGCTTCTCATCGCTTATTTCGCTGGCGATCATTGACCTTACATGGTCGCTTGTCACTCTCCACTTCCTGTATAAAAGTGGCTTTACAGCTTATCAGTGTGGAATTTTATCTCCAGTAATTTTATCTTCATGTGTTTAGGAATTACGAGCGCTACTTTGTGAAGGCTCAGCAGATAAGGCGTCTGATCACGGAGGATTTCCGGCACGTGTTCTCCTCAGGTGTGGACGTCCTCCTCACGCCCACCACTCTGAGCGATGCTGCAGCGTACTCTGATTTCATTCAGGAAGACAATCGCACACGCAGTGCACAGGATGACATCTTCACCCAGCCCGTCAACTTAGCAGGTGGGATATCACATGATCATCTCGACCAATCATATGCTGGGATATTCTCATTCATATGTCAAAGGGAATCATTCTATTATATTATTATAAAAAATTTTTGATTTGCTGATTGTGGAAAAATTTTTCATATACATGTGTGTGTGTGTGTATATAAATATAAATACATTTCTACCTGTAATTCCCATTTACTGCCACCGCTATACCACATCCATATCAGTCCCTACTGCATTCCTACTACGTTGTACGGTGTGATTTATAAACGTGTCTCATTTCATTCTTTCATTTATTTGCCACGTCTGTTTAATCCTATTAGGATTGTGGGGAGGCTGGAGCCTGCCTCAGCCATCTCTGGGACGCACCCTAAACAGTGTTCCAGTTCATCACAGATCCAACACACACACACACACACACACACACACACACACACACACACACAAAACCAGTCACACTGAGACCTAAGGGTAATTTGGAACAGCCAGTTGGCCTAATGTGCATGTCTTTGGACTGTGGGAGGAAACAAGCCTTCCTGGAGGAAACCTAGGCAAGCACAGGGCGAACATGCAAACTCCACACAAAAACGCCCTTACTGATCTCGGGACTCGAAACCAGGACCTCCCAAGTTCAAATATTCCTGACTTAAGTTACACATTCTTCCCAAGTGCAGTGTAATTTATAACGACACCAGATTTCACTAAAGCAGAATTAACTGATTGACTGATTAATTAATGTATTAATTGTGTTATTAGTTAATAAATTAATTGAATTTGTTAAAATTCAATTTAAAATTATGTAAATATTTATAATTATTATTTAATGAAGCTTTATATATTAATATGTATTCATTTAATAATTAATTTGGAGGTGTTTTAGAGAATTAATTTTTTTTTTGTAATCTCCATAGATTATAGCAGATAATCATAAAATAAAATAAAAAAGGCCAACCTCTCTCTCTCTGATCTCTCCTGTCCAGGTCTCCCTGCGGTCACCATCCCAACATCCCTCTCTAACCGAGGACTTCCTCTCAGCCTACAGCTGATTGGCCAGCACCTCCAGGACAGGAAGTTGCTGTCGGTGGCTGACTGGATGGAACAGCAGCTTGATTTTCCCCTCATCCAATTTCAGGACGAAGACGATGCACAGGAGACAAAATCCGAGCAGAGCAGAGACCGAGACCGCACGGCAGGGTCATGAAAGATGACGTCGTCTCATCTGAGCTGGATTCTGATTGGTCAGAAGTTGCTCAACTGATTCACACGGACTTCACATCACGGGCTTCTCGTCTGAGATTAATAACGACCGTGTCTTACACAAACACCTGACACGTGATGCTCTGCTGAGGTTTTCTGTGCGTGACTATTTAATGTTGACACTCAGAGGTATAGCTGGTACGACACGAGTGACAGAGTGTATCATGGACGTTAAAGGTGGATCATACAATTAAAGCCAACATCTGTATAAACAATTAAAAGTGTTGTGTCATCATTTATGAAATAAAAAAACTGTTGTGCGATGATAATATACAGAGACCAGACATAAGTAAATACAGACCCAAAACTTCAGAATGAATGTTTGCTGGTCGAAGAAGAGGCTTGCGTCATGCTGCTTAACAATAATAGCCTGTGTGATGAAGAAGCATGTAACAGTTTTTGAGCTGGTTTGGACGTCTTCTGCAATGACCGTGGCCTTGGAACGGGGATTTTTCTCCACTGCTCTCTTTACAGAGCGAAGGCATCTTTCTGATGTCCAGGTCGACCTGGTCGTGGATCTGTGGTGGTCTTACCTTCACTACTGAAATGCACAATCACTCGGTTTACCGGGGCAGTGGTGGCCTGGGGGTAAGATGCTTGATCCCAATTTCGGGGGTTCAAGCCCCACTATCAACGGATTCTCACTGCTGTCCCCCCAGTGCAGTTAACTGGGTTATCAAAGGCCGGCCATGTCTCTCACTGTCTGTGGTGAGAGGCAT
>JAOUQZ010000049.1:16256489-16267998 GCA_028564935.1 Neosilurus hyrtlii | reverse complement strand
CTGGGATGTAGATTGGTCTTCCGTGATTGGCTGGGAGAAATCTGCTGCCTTGCGGAGAGGCGGGAGAGGGTCGTTTTTGACAGGTGCCAAAGTGATCAAATATGATCACTTGCCCCATAAAGGGTGAAGGGATACAATATCACAACTAGGCACATTAAACAAACCTGTTTCCAACATAATAGGTAGCACCTGTTTGCTCCATCACAGAAAACCACAAGTAAACCCCAAGAAAGACAAAAACAATTGAACCGAGGAATTCAGATTGTAATTCAGATGAAATTAAAATCAAAGTAGCACATACATGTGAAGGCAAGGAAATATCTCGAACAATGAATCCCCTCAGAACAAGGTGTTAATGGAAGGTAATGGCCCACTGAATATCAGACCTCACCTGGACGTGTTTAAAAAGTATAAACTAAGTGAACAAGTAAACAAAACAGACTATCCACACTGCCAGAAAACAGCATGTGGGTTGAAGACTTAATACAAGACAATCATCAGTGTATATATATATATATATATATATATATATATATATATATATATATGTGGTCCAGCAAATATATTTTTACCACCCTACAGAGGTTGTAGCCATGAAGAAATTAATATGGATAAACCAGCTTCAGCGAGAACCAATCAGCCAGTCTCTCTCTACGCCTCATGACCTCCTTCTAAAAAGAATCACTTAATTCATCAGTGACTTGACAGCTACAGCCACAGAACTATATTACTTGTGTACTTACTTGGTTCGTTTCTGGGCACCTGTCTCTATCTATCTGTGTGCGTGTCTACCGATCCAGCTCAAACTTTTTCCAACTGTAAATCTAGCCAATTCCAAGAGGAGCTAAATAAAGCTCAGGGCAAAGTCTGTGTGGGTTAAAATGTAAAAACACACACATGTGGGAAAACCTCCAAGAGTGGGGAAAGTCCCCCATCATAAATATCTATCTGAGCCCTGTCCCATGATCAACTGACTTTTAATAAACCCTGTTTTGGGTCTCATTTTGGTTTAAACAGGTGGCAGTAAATATGATGGCCATAAGATTACATAATAATGATCATGAGATCTTGGATGCCTTTTGCTGCTCTGATGCAAGACTACTCAAACATGTATTTGTTTATATATCCACAAGCCCATATCGCCATGAGGGGATTGATACAGAGTCAAGAAATGCTAGTTATTCCTGCGATGCCACAACATGTTTCTGAATACCACTAAAAGACACCGAGCACTTTTCTTGAATTAGGTGTGTATATCAGGGTCATTATGGTAAAATAAAAATGTATTGATAAGGCAAGATAAAATATGAGAAAAGTAAAGCTAGATTTGATCCTAGAGTTGTCTAGTTATATTTAAAAAAGAAAATAGAACCTAAAGTATTTTAAAATCAAAAGCAATACAATAGAAAAAAAAAAAAACAATGACAGTGTGTGTGCTCACAGGTCACTGAACAGAACAGGTGAGTCAGATCGATGGTACTGCACATCCTGCATGGCATTCCACTCATTGATGCAGTGTTGCTCAGAGGAGATATGGGTCTGATAGTAACTAACCCACGTCAGGAATAGGCTTCCAGGGTAGTAGTTATGGCACCGAGCTACCTCACATGCTTTGTGTAAGGACTGCAATGCTGACCTGCAAAAAGGAGACTGACGTTAAAAAAAACACACAAACAGGAACAAAGGGAGAGAATGTAAGTAGATAAATATAAGGTCCTGATGGTGCTTACCACATGGCCTGGACGGACACTGGTTTGAAGATATGAATTCTGTTGGCAGTAGACACACTGAAGCCACTGTTGAGAAACAAATAAATGTTAATACAAGGATCTGAAACTATTATGAATATTGAGGAAATGCTGGGTGTGTCCTCTCTTACCCATCTCCATCCAAGTGAATCAGAGTGTCACTCCACAGGGGTAGGACCAGACCGACTGTGCACTCACTGTTGCCGGACACACACACACACAACACAATAAATAAAATTATAATAATAATGTTTACAGCACCTCCCAGAGCACTTATGGGTTACTGGGTGAGAAAGACTCACCAGTCTGAGCTGCTGAAGTCAATGCCAAGGACCACACTTTCCTCAGTGTCCTGCCTTCCGTTGGTGGACACCACCACCATATAGCGTGTACTCTGAGGGTAGGCACTCTCCAACCGCACCGCCTAAACAAAGAGTCATGGAGGTGTCATGAAACCAGATTTTATGCAAACAAACAGTGCATCTATTTTTTTTTAAAATAAATTTATAGCAAACAGAAATGGAAAGTGTGGCTACCAGCCGGATGGTGTCTTCTGGCCGCAAAAGAGTAAACATGGTTTGCAGGTGTTGCTGGAGATCACCTTTATTTGGGGGGGGAAAGTCTGTTAATTTCCACAACATTTCAAATCACCTCATACGTTCATTTAACAAGAGTCATCAGATGACGACATATTCCCCCCCGTCCTGCACACGTTACAAACTACAAATTGCAGAAATCCCAAAATATCAAAAGGCACAACTGCACTGCCTAAAAGAAATAACTGCCAAGTTTAATGATGAAACCTCAAACAGTTTTCAAGTTCTGGCCCGGAATTGAAATGTTTAGACAGACATACTAAGGTCTACATCCCTGTGCATTATAGGCCGGGAAAAAACGTGCAGGACTGGGGGTACTCTAGTTATCATTTCATCAGCTGTCACTTAAAAACTGACCACTGAAGATGAGTATACACCTTCTAAACAGTTATAAGCTCTTTTTTTCAGAAATACTGTCGGCTCACTAAAGTTTATAGTGAAGACTGCAAATAACAATTTCAAACCAAGACAAACCATTCATTCACAACGCTTTTAATTGTATTAGAAACCCTGCCATCAGCATCTCCTGAGAAAACGTGTGTTTGACTAGTATACCTGTGTGCTTGTTACGCCGTTGTGTGATGCGGGGCCCTGAGGAGGAGGAGCCATTTCCACGAGGTAAAAAGAGGGCGGCTCCTTTGACTGTTAGAAAATTCTCGCTGATACTGAAAGGCACAAAATAGAATGAAATCATTAAACCTGGACAGTTGATCGGTGGCATCTTTACAAAAAAAATATTATAGCAGCCAGTTTTACACGGATTTTTGTGGATATGAGCCAGAATGCACTACTCATATACACGTAGTACATTAGGTTTTACCCCGTCTCACTGGGAATGTTCTACAGCTTTATCACTCACACGGACCCCAAAGTGAAGAGCTAAAAACCAGGAATTTATTTAATGGTGGTTGAGATAATAAATAATAAAGAATTTATTTAATCCTTCTATACAACACTTGATTTTGAGATCATAAGACCAGTAACAGACATCCAAGCAAACACAAAGAGACAAAAAGCATGGTTTACAGCCATGCTCATTGTGAATCTGGTATCTATGCAGACCTCAATAACAGAGTAGGGGAACATAAATAGGACCCACAACAGCTACCATTAAGGTCCTTGTCCAGGCTTCAGCCACACCTTCACCGCAGAGTCTCCAGTTAGAACCACTCGCACTGTCTGACTCTCACTGGTAGACTGCTGAATCTGCAGAAACTATTTGCTGGTGAGTTAAAGCACTTGGACTACTTCAAAAGGACGGCGATTACAGTAGGAGGAAACGAAATGGCCCTCTCAGAAGCTGTTGGCAAAAAGATTGTGCCAGCATTTTCAGGAAAAGAAAAAAAGAAACAGATGAAAACATTGAGCTTATTTCCCATAACGCACACATCCCTGCTGCAGCTGTTTCCTCCCTCTGTCTCCTCTACTTATTTAATTATTTATTTTACCAATTTCTCACAAACATCATTCTTTCACTTCCCTCTTTTTAAATCTTCAATAATTCCCGACCTGACGACAGGCTGAGAGCTTTAAGAAAACACACAAATGCTGTCAGCCATATTATGCTTATATAAAATGTACACTGTCTTTAATAGATTATTTGATTTAATAAAGCAACCTGACCCTTAGCCTACAGTATAGGATCAGGGTTTGCAGCAGGTAGTGATTAGCACGGCTAAATTTAGTTGAAATAGCTAAGTGTAGGAACATAGGCTATTGATAGATATTTACAGTTTTGGAATCAACTGTATAACATCCTAATGTTCGTGTGTGTGTGAGTAAATGTTGCAGTGTTACTTTCTAAGCATTAAATTAACTGCTCCAAAGATTTTAACAAGAAAGTGGTCAGCTTCCAATACAAATCTCTACACACAGCCTGTACTTAGTACAGAAATATTTTCCATTCAGGAGTGAAGAATGTGCTGTGGTGCATAGCTGCCTTTACAGGGTCAGTGAGTTTCATCTACAGAGCTCATGCTCATTGCAGAGAGGGCACTGAGGGGACACACAAACTCATAGTACAGTGACATTATGCAGAAGCAGACTTGTAAGGGCATACACATATGCATGCACACACACACACACACACACACACACATGTACTCTGAGGGTGGGGGAGAGGAAGCTGTTGGGTCAGACAGAGGAAATAGCCAGCCTGCCTGTACTTGCACCCACCAGGCTTATGAGAATGAGTGTAAAAGGGAGGTACAGTATGGGGAGGGGCATCGTCTGGCATCCCACACCGGGTAGGACTTGTCAGGGCACGGACACAACCACCACTATGTAAGGGCCCAAAGCACACAGGCAGAGAGATGCCTGACCTACACCAGTCACTGCCCTTATTAGTCACACTGTCACTAGGGATGAGATAAATATAGGACCCGGTCTTGGCCTAAGAAAAAGCCTTAAGAGTTTGAGACAGACAGACAGACAGACAGACAGACAGACAGACAGACAGACAGACAGACAGACAGACAGCATTCCTTCTTCTGAAATATGGATTAGTTTTGGTTTTATTTGTGAATTACTCTAGTAGTGGGCAGCTTGGTAATTTCATTTTATTATTTTTATTTTTATATTATAATAGTATCCATATCGCAAAGTATTATCATATCCCTGTAACTTCATAAGGGCCTTTTTTATTAACGGGTATTACTGTTGCTTTGTTTCCTTGTTGAATAGATAAGCCTTCTATTTAATAAACAATACCTAATTACTTGGAAAAATCAGGCCCAATGCTGCAGGTCTTTGTATCTTAATAGCTCATCTCTGCAATGTAACAGCTCTATAATATATACATGCACAAAACACACATTTATCTACTACTATGAAAATTTAGATGCTGAACATCATTAAAAGCGATTACTCTAACGATCTTCAAGCCCTTCAGCACATCCTTGAAGCTCTTAGCATTTCCTGTATATACAAAAATTTTTTATCTTCAACTCCTCACTACTTGACCGATTATAACTGACCAATGACAACACCTCGGATGGGAAATGAAATAAACTGGCAAAAAAAAACCCCAAAACATTTAAATATCACAGCAGATAGAGTACAGACATTATAAATCGTGACTCTAATATCGGTGTAGTGTGAGGTCAAACAGTGGTGTGTTGTGTAAGGTCATTTAGCATGAGCATATGGTGGAGAAGTCTAGGAACATGCGCGTGTCCATCATTAAAGCAGCAGTGCCTGGGTCACCTGAATAAAGGTACGTCACAGTAGCAGGAAGAACTGCTTTTCTTTATGGGATGTATTAGGTTTGATAAACTTGTGACACCCTGCTAACTCACCTTAACTTATAGTCCAGTCTTGGGGGAATAAACAGCTCTAATGACCCTCTTATTATGTGCAAAGGAAGAAACAAAACTTGAGCTATGTGGCACATCACACCGTTCAAACTTCCCAATCTGAGTGCCAACACAGTACACACCCTGAAGCTCACCACATTCGTATTCATGTCTGTGTACAACAGTGAAAGAAACAGGAAGGTCAGGCCAACATGCTTCTGAACTCAAGTTTCCACACAAAACTTCCCGGTTAGGAAAACTACTGCAATTACCAGTTACATATTAACATCCTGCTGACACACACACACACACACACACCTATTTATAGTGTATATGTGCCTATACACCACAGCTAATCAAAATAATGTTTAAAAAACAGGGCACAAGTTGGTTTCAAGTGCTACTGTGTGTTTGGATTGTTTGTTTTAAGACTAGCTTGCTTTTTTCCCCTCATCTTTCAAAGTTCCCTAAAGACCAAATGTGTTATAGACTAAAGTATATAAATAAAAATAAAGTACAGGTGTAATCATGGCTGATACGTGGGCAGTGGTGGCTCAGTGGGTAAGGCTCTGAGTTGCTGCTCTGATCCCTGGGGGTTCAAGGCCCAGTACCACCATCCCCACTGTTGGGCTCTTGAACTGCTCAATTGTGTAAAGGAAATGGGAAAAAAAAAAAGAACACGTAAACGCATCTGCGAAATGCCTTAAATGTACAAAGCAGCACCTCAACAAGAGTCACATCCTCTGGGTCTTCACTTAATATTAATTAGAAATAAATAAAAAACTTCTACACTTGGACTCATTAGTGTAAAATAACCTACTGAACAGTGCAGTGTTCGGTATATCTGAACATCACTGTGTGTCACTGACTGTAGGATATGGTGAAGAACATGAATCTAGTAAATGCTCGTATCTAGTAAGCTCACTGCATTTTATTCAAGTTGGCCTAATAGTAAAAACATAACCAACGTCAATGACATCACACCAGGAACACCACAATGTGTGTGCTGACTTTAGTCAGGTGATTGTTCAGTCAGTCAGTCTTTCAGATTTCCTCAGACATCCATCACCTGATGTAAGTGATGAGCCAATCAAAATGATCACCAACAAACCCATTAGAACAAGTCTCAAACATTTGTGTTTTCTATTTTCTGGTCTTTGTAACTCTGAGACAATTTTATATACAATACCTGAAAGTATTATGTTTGACAGTCTTTTAAAGAATGTGTGGTTGTACTAAAAGTAAACACAAATCTTTTTAGGAATATGTTTTTTAGACTGAGAGTGGACCGGAGGACGATCTCTGTTGACAGTGACAGTGTTGAAGTTATGTACAGGGAGACCCAAAAAAAACCTCCCATATATCAAAGGCAAAAAAACCCCAACATTTCTTAAAATATTCAAATCATTATTTATACATATAAAATTTCATTCAATAGTTTTTGATGGCCATCATTAGCTATACTCTCTTGGACGTGATTTCTGAAGGCTGCCGTGGCTCGATGGATCATTTTGGGTGGAACAGCGGATCTCCTGCTGAATAGCAACCTTAAGAGCTTCAAGAGTTTGGGGTCAGTTAGTATAAACTCGTGATTTATGGTAGTCACATGGGTGAGGTCAGGGGAACAGGACGGCCACCTAACCTCACCATGCAACGAGACCCCCTGACCCAGAAACATATCCCTCAGCACTTCAATGATCTTTGAGCTGTGAGTGCCATAGCTCCATCTCACTGAAAACACATCAAATTCTACAAGCTAAAGTTGTTCAAGCTAGACTTGGGCTACCAACAGACCTCAGCAGCGCCGCTCCTGCATTACTAAGGTTCAATGTGTGCAAAAAAGTTCATTCCCTTTATTTATTTATTTACCTTTCAAAAATGGGAGGTTTTACTGGGTCACCCTGTATATATGATATAGTGCATCTCTATTGAAATCCTGGGTGGTTCACGCTGCCACAGTTGTGCTCATGTGCGGGATCTTAAAACTTCTCCACAGGTGAAGCAGTGAAGAAATGATTTCGCCATTCTCTGACCTACTGACACTTCTCACAGTTCCTGGTTACGAACTGGACATTTCTATAAAAACATTCTTATATCTCCAATACTTAAACCTTTGATCAAGGTGTGCATTCTGGGTAGAAACGGGAACGAATATAAACACAGAGCACACAGATTAACCACCCCGGGGCATCTACATTAACAGCACTCATGCTCATTATTTCTTAAGATCACCCTCATGATGAAATATTCAGGAGAATGAAACAATCCCCTGTGATTTCCCTAAATCGGAGCAGGTGAGTGAATCACCTTTCCCGTCATCTCCCCACCAGGAAGAAGTTGTTCTCTTCAGCTCCTGTGTAACTCCTGCACTTTAATACTTCATGCTGTGTACCGACACGCGCGGGGTTATAAAGCACATGAGAGCGAGGCTGAATGAGTGATAGAAATGGAGTTCAGGTGAACTTACAGCTGGTCGATCTGGTTGTGTGAAGCCATAGCGTTGTCCCTGAAGTACGGCATGATTTTAGCGGCGCAGCGTGAGCACACGGCCGCCGCCGCAGAGTTCTCCGGTACAGAGCGGCTTCCTCTCGGGGTCATGGCCGATCACTCACACACACTCACACACCCACACACACACACACACACACACACACAGGATATCCTCACAGCGTCTTTTCCATCGCATGCCCCTCTCCAACACAAGGCAAAAATAAATCTCAATAGACGGTAAAGAAAGGCGCTCCGGTCTACATAAAACACTCACCGCGCTACGAAACTATCAAAGAAACTAAAATGGATCATTTACATCAAGGAAGTTAAACCGAACTGCTCTTCCACAAGTCACGAAAGAATTCAACAACAAGCTTATTACAACTTAAAAGTTCATCGGCAAACAGTGTGTGAGCCGGAGGGTTATGAAACTCTGAAACTTCAGCGCTGAGGAGTGAAGATACTGAGGAGGAGCAGCAGGAGGAGCAGCAGGAGGAGATTTCTGACATGTGCTCGAGGCGGGGCCCAGATAAGGTCTCTTCTACTAACGGCATTTCAAGCTGCTGAACAACGACTGAGCCGCTAAACATTCTAAATACTTCCTAATCTCAAACTACAAGTGTACATATCATATGGCTACTATCTATGTACAGAATAAGACTAAAGTACATGATAGAGTAAACACCTTCGCTTTCTTTAAACAAATGTACCCAAAACGCTCACTATCAGTCGATTTAATCACTGCAGTGCTTCTAAACCAAGTGCTATTGGACCCTGGCAATATGCTTCAGTACACACTGTGAACATGACTTCATTTCACCTTCAGTCTTCATTCCATGGGTGACATTGGAGGTGGAAGTATTGAAGCCAGAATATCTCTATGAGGATAATGGACGTGTTCTGGCTTCAATACCTCCATCTCCGTCTTCTGTAACCCAGATTAGACCACTACACGCCTGTACAGCAGTCAGTACTGGCTTGCAATAACCATTGTACAGCTGTGTAGTGGTCTAATCTGGGTTACAGAAGTTATATTTACTGCAGCCCACCACACCCTATTCATTTTACAAATCAAAGCGGATCAAAGACCAGGGAAACTGAATTAGGGCTGGATAACTGGTAACTAGAATGGCTAGCTGAAAGCCACTTTCTCACTCCTTTCAAATTCAGAGCGTGGAGTTGCCAGGCTAGTCACATGAGTGACACCACGCCAACTATGAGAATACTTTACAATCAAGAGGTGAAAAAAAGGGCGGTTTTGGTGGTGGACGGACAATGCTGCCCGAATACAAGTACACATAGTCCCATCTCATACCTGGTGCAAAGCAGCAGCAAGTGCAATGCAAGCGTCTTTTCTAATTTGAAGCCGATGCAGGTGTCACTGTCCAGATCCCACGTGCAAATACACTTGCACCTATCTGAGCAAACCATGGTTGTTTTGGTCTTGAAATGGGGGGTGATAAGGTGCGCTTTTTGCAAATCGCTATACTGAGGTAGAGAAAAGTGACTACAAATGGCCAACAAAAACCTGGTCTGAAGTCAGTGGCATAGTATTTCAGTCATTACGTTTACGAGGTTTGAGAAAATCAAATTATTCTGATTCTAACTGTTATACAAAAACTGTTTAAATGTTGTATTCCAACTGAAATCATACTAAAATCATACATATGCACATTAGCCAATCAAATCAACTTTCTCAAAGTAAAAGATCAAAATAAAAATAAAAGCGTGCATCAGAAAGTAAAGCATACAACAAATAATATGAAATGTACAGTGCTATAAATCAGTCCAATTCTCAGCTCAACACGGTACCAATTTACCACCAGTCAATTGTTTTGATCTGTGATTCAATATTTATTTTTAAAAAATAAAAATAAAAAAGAGCCCAATATTAACAAGCAAATACCAGACAAACAAGTAAATTGCATTTCATAATGTAAACTCATTACATGGTTTAGTTTATACTATATGGAATCATGAGAAAAGGAAACTAAAACAAGTTTATTTTTCCTTTTTTTAAAGCCTAACAATGGTGACACTGCCAGCTCCAAGTGACTGCGACACACTATGGGAGGTCATCATTTTGATTCGTGAATTGTCCACTTGCCTATGGGCAGAATTGTACTGAAATGGCAGATGGGTAAAACATGCTTCCTGGCTATTGTAAATAAATTATTTCTTGTATTTTTACTATCTTGTCATAGTATTGTTCTGCACTGCAAATGCAGCTGAACTTGTCACATAATTGATAAATGGTAGCCAAAAAAAAAACAAAAAACGTTTTTATATAGAATACATCATATAGCTCTGGTCATCTAAACCAGGCTGAGGATTAGAGCCCATGCAGCTGCTAAGACTACCTAATGCTGCCATAACATTAATCGATAGCAGAGGAAAAAAATCCTTATACTCTTAGCCCTTATATTTATAGCATAAAATTAAACTAAACATCTCAACCTTAAACATAACATCCAAACACTAACCAGCACAAGTCGATAGATTGCACAAAATAAAACACTGGCATTGTGGAAACCTCTATCCAGAGTGGGAATGCCATGTCACTGGTTTATTATGCATACGCCATCATCAGTTAATGATGAGCTGTACTGACGCACAAACAAAAACATTAGCTAGTGGTGCGTTTGGAAAAAAAAACTTTTACAACAAAATCAAGAATAATGCAGCCTTTGTTTTAACTTGTACTGGTATAATATAGCACTGAAATTTTTGCATATGCCTTATAAAAATGGAGCATAGATGGAGGTGCGGAGGGTTGAACCTCAAGTGTGGTATTGCCAAGGGACACCATCTTCCGCTGAGCTATTTCACCAGGACATCATCACAAGGACAACTACTGTTATTCATCCAAACACTTTCATAGAACTCTTACCTGAAGACCAAGTTTAGCAGGTAGGCAAGATCGCCTGCCTGTACGGAAGTACTCTTATTGCTTATAGTTCACACTACACAGGAACATCGCAATTTGATTGGTTCGCTACCTGTGGGGATAAGAGATAGTGAAAAATGCTTGAACTGAAACGACTGGTACACATCAAAGTTTGTAACCATCACTTGATGCCGGAGGCATCTTGGGAAATGGAAAAATGATTCTATTGTTTAAATTTACTTTTCTTGTGTTTCCACGTAGTATACAGTAAAACTGTGTTTAAAACACAAGCAGTAAAAAGCCCAATTTAGCTTGCTTATGTTCCTATGTAGTAGACACTAAATCAATTATTTGTCTCAGGTTTAGTGGATGTTACTGAAATGGTGTCCCTCAACATTCACCTCACCTATATTGAATACTACATTCCATAAAGGGCTATCTATATATATATATATATATATATATATATATATATATATATATATATATATATAT
>JAOUQZ010000049.1:16211784-16248538 GCA_028564935.1 Neosilurus hyrtlii | reverse complement strand
TGTGTGTGTGTGTGTGTGTGTGTGTGTGTGTGTGTGTGTGTGTGTGTGTGTGTGTGTGTAAGTGTGTGTGTGTGTGTGTGTGTGTGTATTAAATCTACTTGAAACGTCAAATACTTCTAAAACAAAATGGTTGTTTGGTGGGAGATTTCTGCATTCAAATGTCATATTTGATCCAAAAGTGCTAAACAGAATGAACATGCGTATACCACGTATACCGCCCATTACTGATTTCTCTACTTCTTTCTTTGAAACTATGGAACAAATCACCAAATCACAAAATGGTGATAAAAATCAAAAAGACAGTTGTGCTACCAGACGCCTGACTCGAAATACCCAATAGATATAGCTTTATGGCAGGTGCTATCTCACATGTACATTAAATGCTGCCACATTTAGAAATGGTGGGAAAAGGAGCAGTTGTACTGATGGATGCAGGAGTCCAGCCATCACATGCTCAGGATGGAAACACCTTTGGCAGATCTGGGATATGATGTAGGGGTGAAATCCCCACTTGTGCTACATGTCCAGCAGAGGGCGAAGGGTCTCCATTCACACAGCGTTGGTGATGATGATATCTCTGTGCAAACCTTCAATGTTTGCAGGCTCAGGGGTGATGCTCTTCATCAGGCGCTGTAGAGAACAGAATGAGATGATTGTTATTAAATGTACATGGAGAGGCAAGGTGGCATAGTGGTTAGCATGTCTGCCTCACAGCAAGAAGTTCCTGTGTTTGAGTCCTATGCTTGGCGAGGGCATTTCTGTGTGGAGTTCTGCATGTTCTTCCTATGCTTATTTAGGTTTCCTCTGGGTACTCCAGTTTCCTCCCACAGTCCAAAGACATGCACATTCGACTAACTGGCTGTTCCAGATTGCCCTAAGGTTTGAGTGTGAATAGATATGTGTGTGTTGGCCCTGCAATGGCCTAGTGAGCTGTACCCTCGCCCTCGCCCAGAATTGACTGTTCCCTATGACCCTAATTAGGATTAAATGTGTGCACTAGCCCTGCGATGGACTGGCAAGTTGTTCAGGGTGTACCACTAACCAAAGAGCTCCTTCCACCACATCAAACTGACTTAATAATTTATCTTGAATTTCCTATTTTGACTAGAAATATTTTGAATATTTTTCAATGCTCTAATGGAGCTTAGTCCTCGTTCTAAGCTTTTTTTCTGCTCTTGATCTCAGCTTAGCACCACTTTTTAAAAAAATGTTTTTACTTTTTTTATATTTTGTAATCTTAGGAGAAAACCGGGAGGGACTCCAAGAAGTGGATTTTTCCCAGTGCATGGCCTAATGACAAGCGTATTGTGTTTTCTCAGTCTGGTAAAACATTACAAATAAAATAGCTAAAGGCATATTCTGAAAGTACTGCTTACCTCTGCCCATTGTACAATTAATGTAAAACAGTGCTGACTGTTAAACTCCATTATTTCATTAGAGCTGGAGGAAAAAAGAAATATTTTCTTACTACATTCTAGGCTTTATTTTTAGCCCAGCAAGCTTCAGCTAGCCAAAGAAGGACTTACTAGATGATTTAAAGAAGAAACTGATTAACGCAGCTTTAAAACCACAGTTATTGACTTTGGAGTTGTCTGCCGGGCTCTGAGGTAATGGAAGTTTGTAAATCATCACTATTATTTGCGCAGGTTGATGTGGTAATCTAAAGAGCTGGCATCATCAGGAAAGTGAACTACACGGGTTGATTAAGACAGATTTATAAATTTATTTTTAGCTTTCCATGTTAATTATTCATGAACGTATCTCTCCTTAGCTTCAAATCGAAATAGATCTACTACTGCCAACAAAACTTCAGGGATCCGTTTATCTTTTCGGGTATTGGTGTTTGGTTCTTTTGGTGCAACGTTTCCCTCCAGCGATAGTAACAACGCCTATCTTTGCGTATGTTTGGTCACACAATAGCAAATCCAGTAATGTAGACCAGTGGATATGACAGTGTTTATAGGCACAAAAATGTCAAAGTTTTGTAGAAAAGTTGTGTGACTAGGTCTGCCCTCTAGTGGAATCCTACAGAAGCACACATGACACAGTTGTCTGTGCATATGTGCTGTTAAAAAGCAAGTATACCTCAGGCTTATAGCAAACAGGGTCTGATTTTGGATATTATTCACACCTACAATACACCTACAGGGTTTTGTTTCAAAGCTAACATAACACATCTGACATTTATCAAAACATCAACACATTAAATCCAAGTGTGTTGGAAATGATTATTGAGTCATTGTTTATTGCTCCTGACTGACCTGCCTCACTTCACTCCAAGGACATGTTTTTTTTACCTGCACGTAGTAGCTCTGATACTGAACACGCACCCTAACCTATCGGATATGCACTTTCAGCACCATTGTGTATTTAAGTCATATGCAAACATGCAGCACTCATCCTGGCTGACAGCACCATCAAAAGCAGCCGGATGAGAAGCAGGACAGCGGCGGCATCTGGATCGTGCTCGCATCTCTTGTCACGTCTCACATCCACCAAATGGATAATGTGAGTCACAGTCTTAAAAGTGTGTTTATCAAATTTACCTGCATCTCCTCTTTGTCTCATGTGTACTACCGCATAATGACAGATGGGTTTCGATGCTGTTGTTTCTGCTGCTGGTGTACCTGTTTGAAGGTCCCTTTGGTAGTGAGCAGGTGGTAGACCATGTAGGACGGCACGCAAATGAAAGAGGAGACACCGATGCAGTAGCCCAGTACAGTGGTCCAGAATGGGTACTGGTAGTGAAACAGCTTCACAACAGGAGGGAAGGCCAGGAAACTTACAATGATGAACTACAAACAAATAACACATGGAACAAGTAAGCTTTCTGTTTAATGGTAAGTTTAATGGTATGTTCACTAATGTACGAGACAATTAGGTAATGATTATGGGGAAAAAGTTGCATTTGCACAATGCCTTTTTTGGCCTTTACTGCTTTGGACTCGATAATTGTTCCTAATGATTCAAATGTTTTATAGAAAATTCACGGTTACAATAACTGAACTCAACCTGAGCTTGTTATTATTAACCCTCATCTAAGGGTAATTTCATTTTTTTTTTCAAATGTTATATTGTTTGACTCACGTTGAGACTAGAACAGATTAATCCAAGTGATTTAGGTCAATTTCTGAAAACAAATTAACTGAGGAGACCACTTGCAAAACCTTACAAGTCAAGTTGGTCAATTTTTAAGAAAAATCTGATTTTTTTATAGGCATAGGAATTATCAGAGTTTTGCTTTTTATTTATAACACGAGTCAGCAGGTTTTTAAAGTGGAGCTATCAGTGGGAAATGCGTAAGTGCCTGAAAACGAGGCTAAGGGAAATAACTACATTTTTTAATTTTTTTTACATTTTTTACAAAACTTGGCTTTGCAAGTGGACTCCTCAACTCAGGCCCAAACTGTACCACAAATCAGCATGCAGGGCCTGGCTTGTTTAAACTAAAGTAATTTCCTGTTTCAGCCTTAACAATTGCAGGAAAAATACATGTTGTGGTCTGAAGGTTAGATATAATGACTTTTCTATGTATGCAGTGTAGAAAATATTCAGTCATAAATTATTGGTGTATATAAACAAGTTGCTTTGAGTGAAAAGCTTTATCAAGTAAACATAAACTGCTTAAATAAACATAGATAAGAACAATACACTCATGTACCTGTTCTCTTCAATTTCCTGTTAAATATTCAAGTGTGAAAATAAGGGTGTCACGTTTGCCTATTAATTAACATTTACACCATCCTGGGTTCAAGCCCTGTTCCTGGTAGGGCGTTTCTGTGTGGAGTTTACATGTTCTCCCCATGCTTGCATGGGTTTCCTCCTGGTACTCTGGTTTTCCTCCCACAGTCCATAGACATACACTAACTGGCTATTCTTGATTGCCCCTAGTTTAGTTGTGAGGTGTGAGTGTGAATGGTTAGCAGGCTGTTCAGGGTGTACCCCCAGAGCCCCCAGAGTTGGCTAGGATGGGATAAATAATAAAGGATAAAATGGTTCAGAAAAGGAAATGAAATGAAGTGAGAAAACACACAGAGTCCAGCTGGTCTTATGTCATAGAAACTAAAGAATATGGTAATCAGAGTGTGTTTTGGATTTGTTTCACTTGGATCTGGACTGACCAGTAGGAAGGAGGGGCAGATAGCCACCCAACACACCCTCCAGAACAGACCGGGCGAGAAGCCAAGCATCAGCTGTACATCATTGCAGAAGCGTGTCGTCCCTCCAAGCACATACAGACACACAGTCAGGCCACATAATATAGTACAGAAGCATAGACAATGTTCTAGATGGCTCTGTTAAAATATAGGTATTTACCATAAAACCAGGAAACAGCAATGACTTCCAGGAAGACTACAGTGATGACGGCAGGGCCGGTTGCGTATTCTTCAAACAGTTTCACTACAAATGCTCCTCCCTAAATAACAATAACATCAAAGTGGATACAGCACTTATGTGAAGGGCTGAGAGCCATAGTATTCTAACCCCGGGAAATTGAAAAATCAGATGAGGTCATATTTTCACAGATGTGGATAAGGTCCCCGTGTACTAGAATGTTCCCTTCATCTTCCTTATGACCCTGAATCATATCCTGAGCATTATCCCTGACTTTTTTGTATTGCAAAAACTTTCATGACATGTAATTTTCTCAAAAATAGCTTTCGGTTGGTTAGACCACTCTGGTTGTCAGCCCTTCAATTGTACCTTTTAAAAAGTAAATTGAAATTTATCAACTTATAAGAAATACTTTGTAATTTGTCATATTTCATTGAACAGAAACTGTAAGAAGACTCACATAGGTAAGTGTAGACAGAGCTCCCAGGTAGCAGACACACACCAGGCCTAGCACAAACCACTCTCTTCTGCGAGCCAGCAGGTGGGGAAACTCATCCAACATGGCGGTGATCACTCCTTCAAGCCCAGCAAACTGCAGGTGGAGACATAAATAGTGCTAATAAAGTGGGTACCACTGGTTACACAATGCAGACCCTGGCATTAACTATAACTGTAACAAACACGCACTTACAGTTCAGTTCACTCTAACAAAGCCAAGTGTTGAGCAGGAACAAAGACCAGACCCACTGATAATCTCATTAGAGCATCGTGATAAGCACATGCTGTCATTCATTGTGGCTGTTTACCACAGAAACTGTATGAGTTGGTTTAATATGATGCTTTAGGAAAGAGGCATTTAGAAGGGCAAACCAGGGCCAGCAGAGTGACCAGTAGTCTAAGTATAGCAACTGGAAGACAATACTGTGTCAGCCATAAAAAACCGTGTTGCATCCTTAGCTAATAAGCTAAATGCTTAGCAAAAACCTGCTTAGAGCTCTTCATGCTATGATTAAGATAGGTTAAAAGAGCTGGGCTAATTAACTAGTGGGACAGAGAGACTGACCGTGCTATCTAATCCCAGCATGATGATCATAAGGAAGAAGATAATGGCGAGGAAAGTGCTTGCAGGCATGTTGGCGATGGCCTCGGCATAAACTATGAAAAGTAGACTGGGGCCTAAAATGAAAAACACATTTAATGAAGAAGTCAAGTACAAAATGCACCATCAATAAGCTTATGTGTACTCTTAATACACATACAGTACATCCACATATCTCTTCAGCTTATTTCACAGACAGTAAAAGCTAGCTCTGTCTAACAGGTGTATTTGAGAAAACAGAATACTGTGCCTTTACATTTAAGAGCTTGGCACAAAATGAAGCTTCTGGTTCTCACCAGCGTCCTTTGCAACTGTTTCCACTCCCTCCTTCCGCATCTCAGCCATGTAGCCCAGGACGGTGAAGATCACAAAGCCTGACATGAAACTGGTCAGACAGTTCACTGAGCTCGTCACCAGTGCATCCCTGCGACACAAATAGAACAGAATTCTGTCTTTTTAACAGTAAACATTTACATTACAACAAAGTGTAAATGTATAATAGACATATTTTTAATGTGTTACAACCATAACATTGATTATCTCATGATGGTGGCACTTGCCAAGTATGGGTGGGATGTATTAAGCAAAAAGTGTACAGTCAGTTCTGGATGATGATGTGATGGAAACAGGAAAAACAAGCAAGTGTAAGCATCTGAGTGACTTTGACATGGGCCACATTGTGATGCTTAAACGACTGGGTCTATTTATCTCCACAGCAGCAGGTCTTGTGGGGTGTTTCTGGAATAGAGTGGTAAGTACGTACCAAAGGTGGTCCAAGGAAGGACAACCAGTGACTGATGCACATGGGGAGCAAAGGCTAGTATGCCCAGTCTGATTCCACAGAAGAGCTACTGTAGCACAATCTGCTAAAACTATTAATGCTGGTTATGATATAAAAGTCTAAGAATGCACAGTGCATTGTCGTTTGCTTTGGATGGGGCCGCCTAGAAGCAGGCCAGTCAGGTGGCCTGAATGTTATGGCTGATCAATGTATATTTCAAACTATATTTAATATCAAGGCAGGCTTTAAAAAACAAACCAATAGGAGATTAGATCAGATCAAGAATATTTGAAATCATGTAGTTCTTTACTTATAACAGTTGTTGTGAAATGGATTGTAGCTGGCAAAGGCCAGTAGTACACCAAAACCTGGACCCAGAGAGAAGAAGATTTGGGCTGCTGCATCAATCCAAACCTAACAAACAAAGAAAAGGAGAGAAATTGTAATGATAAAAAAAATGAAGATGAAGACAATAATAAATAGCGCAAGCTTTATTTAGTCGCATGAGCTTTCATTTAGCTTGTTTGTTATTCATTTCACCGTAGTGCTCAGTAGCTTCTCCCAGCTAGGCTTTAGGTAGAAGACAACACCTCTCCATGCTCCTGGAAGAGTGGCGCCTCGCACCAGAAGGATCAACAGAACCACATATGGAAGGGTTGCTGTCACCCATACTACCTACCAGAAAAAAGCAAATGGAAGTTTCCTAGTTTATAATATGAGTTCTGGTTGTTCCTGTCCATGGTTATTATTGTACATCTGACCCAAGTAGGCCATAACATCTCCAAGATCCAAACATATGAGTCAAGGGGTGCAATCTCTTTTACTGTTGCAATACTCCAAAACCCTATGAGTTAAGGTTTAACTTTACATCTTTGATTAATATTAGATTTCTAAATTTTTTTTTTCCCCTTTGATCTCACCTTGCCAGAGGTCTTTACCCCTTTCCAGATGCTGAAGTAGACAATGGTGAAGATAAAGAGTAGACAGAGGGCCAGCTGCCAACTCACTGCACCCAGCTGATGAAGACCTGGGGACAGGTGCACTTGTAACACCTTCCGTCTGAAAGAGAGACAGAGGGTGTGTGTGTGTGTGTGGGGGGGGGGGGGGGGGGGGGGGGGGGGGGGGGGGGGGGGGGGGGGGGGGGGGGGGGGGGGGGGGGTCGTTAGTTAAGATAGAAGCTTGCATTGATGAGGGAAATTAGGAGCAATGGCAGAATTATAAAAAGGTGCAAGCTGAAGGTAAATATAAGTGCTGAGAGAAGGTGTGATGAGAATGAACTCACTATTGAAGGTCAAAAGGGAAAGACATTTATATGGAAAACAGGAAATTCCTGCACGATATAACAAGAAAAGCTTGTTTAAGCCTCAACCTAAGCAAAGTCTGCAAATCTCCCCTAAAGCACCCGAATAAAGTGAAGCTAACCAGTCAAAACTGGTTTAGCTTGACAAAAGACATTGACATATGCTCCTTTTATGTGAAGGGTTGCTCATATGCCAGTCTTATCCATAACTATACATCTGATAATCAATATTCTGCTGTTACTTAAGATTTGTTTCCCCTCATGCTAATCCTCCCTCGCTCACTCTCTGACCTCCTCTGTAGGTTCCTGGCACTTACATGCACTTACGTATAGAACTCCTCGGCAGGCGACGTGGATTCATTGGTCCAGGAGATGTTGCTGTCGGTGGACAAATACTGCTTGCAGTTGGCCGTGTTCCAGGAGTTTTTGCATGAAGTCCATGGAAGCGTAGAGTTAAAGGAGGACAACAGGTAATAGAGAGCCCAGGCCATGATGGTGTTGTAGTAGAAGGCAATGTACAGGGCAATAATGCAGATGGCAAAGCCAATACCTAAAAGAGAGACACATTAAAAAAAAAGTTCATCTGCTTGACTCCACTTCAAGCAACTTTCACTTCAGAAAGAGACGGGCTGATGACATTTAGGACATTTCCATAAAATCCAAGTTTTATATAAGATGGCATTTTGCAAGTGAAATGTGACAATTTCCATAACAGACCGTACAACAGCTATCAACAAAGCAGCACACAGGCACCAGAGAGAAACTGGGAAGGAGACACGAAAGAGTGTATTATCAGTCTCTTTGCTCCCATCCCTTCGATCGAGTGCCAGTCACTTTAATGCAACTTAGACTGCTTTTTTTCTAGATATAAAAGTTTGAATGTTCAGATATTAACATTTCTTATCATGCTAATTCCTTATCAGCGTATATGAAATTAGCCTTATATTGTAAAAGAAAAATCTTGTAATTATTTTGTTGGCATTTTATGTCAAAAGGAATCTTAAAAACTACCTCAAACAGGAATGATATTCCATAGACCACACAATATCAATATTGAGTGTGTAACATTCACAGGACATTATATACACCTATATTATAAACCGGCGGCACAATGACATAATTAGCATGTCTGCCTCACAGTAAGAATGTCCTGGGTTCGAGTCATGGGCTTGTTGAAGGCGTTTTTGTGTGGGGTTTGCATGTTCTCCCCGTGCTTACATGGGTTTCCTAGGGATACCCGGTTTCCTCCACCATTCTAAAGACTAGATACACATCAGGCCAGTTGGCAGTTCAAAATTACCCCTAGGTGTGAGTGTGAGTGATTATTTGTGCATTGGCCTGTGATGAGCTGTTGGGCTATCCTAGTAGGATAGCAGGATTAAGCGGTTATGCAAAAGAATGAAGCAATTATACATATTATTAAAAAATATATAATTTGGACATGCCTATTCAGAAGTGAGAGGGCAGTCTTACCCTTGAAGATTGGGCAAATGTGCTTCCAGAGGGATATGCAGCCACTGCGGTGGAACTGCCCGAGTGCCAGCTCCATGTAGAACAGAGGAACCCCGCCAAACACCGCCATCAGAAGGTAGGGTAACAGGAATGCACCTGTCCAAATAGTTGGGGTAGTCATACTTTAGAGAACAAGAGTGTTTGTACAGGTTTAAACATGTGAATGAAAAATGAAAACCGCTAACCTTCACCACATTCATTCATATCAAATGGTGATTCAAAAACAAAAACATCCAGGAAGATATGGTTTTTGAGAAAAATAAAAAACATGTTAAATGTATGTATGTTTCACCCTGCCAAAGTAAAGAGTGGTAAAGGAAGCCAGCACCAGTTCAGACAAGCTTCCCTGTTTGATTAAAGCTTTATTTGTGTGCTTTTGACATGAGTGCAAGATAGCAGTTGATTTAGTAGCTGTGAGGCAGGTTATTAAACAATAAGAGATTGAAGTCCTCCTCATGAAAGCCACAATTAGTGTTGGTAGTAGCAAGTATGTCCCTAGCTGCTCTATCTCTCGCTCGCCCTCCCATCTTGCATGGTAGAACAGGAAATTACAAAGATTTTATTATTTCAAATTCAAAGGAAGGAGTCTGAATCTTCTTTGGAGAGAGAATGTGAGCAGTCGAGGATAATCAGGAGAAAGAACAGAGGAGTTCCCTATAAAATAACACATTGTCTATTTGTTCTCTCTAAAGCACACAGACATCTAATCGATCATATTTCAGAAAAGAAACAAATGTTTTTGACATGTTGTTGTGACCATTAAGTTGCTCTTGGCGTCAGTCTCACTGTAGGTTACAAGAGGCAGAATGTCATGTGCGAAATTGTGACTGCTTACTGTCAGATGGTGTAAATGTTTTTGCTCCGTCCTCTGCCCATAAACTCACCCCCTCCATTCTGGTAGCAGATGTACGGGAAGCGCCACACGTTGCCCAGGTCCACTGCGTAGCCGATGACTGACAGAAGGAAATCCACCTTCTTGCTCCATGTCTCCCTGGGTGGATCCAGACTGGTCTGCTGGACCACAAGTGTCCTGAATCCCCCAAGACCACTTCTCATGTCCCCTATAGCCCTGGTGCCATCCCTGGAGCTCTGAGCTGATGTGCTGGGGTACCCGTTTGAGACTTGTGTGGACCCCAATACTAGTTTCTGCCCTTTCTCAGTAATACTGCCATCCACCAGTCTGCCATTCTCTTCAGATTTGTCCTTCTCTTCTTGGTCCTCTCGGTTCATCATCACTGCCTGTTTCATCTCCATAGTCAAAGGTGAGATGCTGTAATTGGCTCTGATGAAAGTTTTCTATCACTGGCTGATATGGTGCCCATGAGGGGACTCAGACAATAGAGAAGGAAAGAAGGGACTGGTAGATTAGAAGAATCGACAGACAACGGCAATGGACCTGACTGTTTATTCCACTTCAAAAAACTCCAACAAACCCCTGCCAAAAAAAAAGAGAATACAATTTTATAGGACAGAAAGTATTCAAAAACACTTTCCTTTTTTTTGCCACAATGGTGACATGTAAAACACACACAATCTATTCCAAAAATTGCTGATTTGAATGCTATGAACCCAAACAAATTAAATATCAAATCAACATATACACATTCAAACAGACTCTGCAACATAGGGTTAAAATCTGTATTAAAAAAAACGGAAGAAATTTGGTCTTAAGCAAAAAAAAAAAAACTGCCAGAACACATCTGTTTATTTAATTTTTGCTTGACATTGTTGATGTTCCTGAAATTAACATGTGAGGCATTTAAAGTGCCTGGTCTCTGCCTTTATATCAAACAAATACAAACATCAGAGAAATTAGGAATGAAAACTTCAGAAAAGAAGTTGTGAAATATAAACAAGAATGCCTACCTCGGCTGAAATAATACTGGACAAATATACTGTAACAACATGATATCAGTGTGTTCCCGCTGTTTTACGGCAAATAAAAAACCCCAAAACATTTACAATAATGGGAAAATAAATCGTGTCAAGGTTTCAAAACAGTTAAAGGGGAAATAAAGAATGAAACTAAGTAAACAAAATGCAATACACCAAGGGTTATTGTACTTTTTACTAATTAAATAATATCATTATTTGTATTTCTTTGTTCAGAAACCACATACTTAATATAGGTACATGAAAGAAACCCTCAGTAATCAGTTAGAGCAGCAACAATTGTGCAAAGAATACCCTTTTACTTGCACTGTGTATATATGTGTATATATACAGACACAGAGAGAGAGAGAGAGAGAGAGAGAGAGAGAGAAAGAGAACTTTGCTAGGATGAATTTATAATAAAAAAAACAATAATAATAATAAAATACCATTAATTTTACCATCAAAATAACGGTACAAAAATATTATCTTAAACAAGAATAACCTTTTAAAAAGTCTAAACCATTTGGTACAATTTTGCACAGTTTACAGTGCCTTGTTGGGTTTCTTAATGATTACCTCACGAACAAAACATCTCCACCTACATGTCCTATTAATTTTTTCTTTAATGGTAAAACCCTCTGCGGTAGAAATTGTTAAACAGAACCAATTGGCATAGATTTTGATTTTCACACACAGCAACTATAATTAGTTTAATATATGAAATATTCATTCATTAATTCATACCCAAAGTGCCAAAGTAACACGTTAGAAAATTCAAGATCAATACAGGATCAATACATTTAAACTACGAACTTATGCAGGTGTTTTAAAAAAAAACTTTTCTAATAATTCCACCCAGAAAAGTTTATTTCATTTGCGATTTCCAACTGATTTTAAGCTCAGAATATCAAACAGTCCTCATTTAATCTTCATTTATTTAAGTGGCTTAATTTTAATTTTCTTATTTGATCCAGTCAAACTTTGATCTGTTGTGGCGAAAGCTGTTCTTCTATCAGGATGCTGAACCCAAAAAACTACTATAATTAAGATGTAAACATTTTGTCATTATTTGCAAAGCTTTTACTGCCCTGTGGCTTTAAATTCAAAGATGTTTTTCTGTTAAATCAGTTTGGTAACCGGATATAAATGCTAGACAGAGTTCTTCTAAATTGTCTACATATTTGAAAAAAAATAAATTAACATCAGTTTGCCAACAGAATATTTTTTGTGCAATTATTTCTTTTTTTTTTTTTTTTCATTTTTATTTGGTTTTAAAAGTTAATAAATAAGTATATAAATATTAAAACATACACACACACAGACACACACACACACACACACACACACACATATACACATATATATATATATATATATATATATATATATATATATATATATATATATATAAACACACATTGGATGTGCATGCCCATAGTATTATTGTAACATCCAGATCGTTTTGTGCATTGTCACATCACAGAGCATTGCTGCATTTTCCAACTTTCTAACTTTTAAAAGTTGATTAAGAAAGAGGAAACAGACATGGTGACCTGCTTCATATCTTTCCTAGAGTTTTAACATCTCACATCCTTAATCACTTTGAACAAAGTTACAACAAGCATATCCATCAGCAATTTCAGTTCACAGAGCATTTCAAGATGTATTCTATTATACACAAAGAAGCATGCAAACACACACACAAGTAAAAACCTGTCACCCAATTTTCCTTTTTGGCAAATGTTTCTGTACACAGCATGCGCAGTACAACCCTACCGTGCAGCAGTGGAGCAGTTCTGTGGGGGTCTGTGTGCACGGGCTGGTGCTCACCAACCCTGGGAGCCAAGTGAATAAGACACACCTCTCTAACACTCCTTCACACATACACAGACTCTCTCTCTCTCTCTCTCTCTATCTCTCTCTCTCTCTCTTTTTCCTTTCCTTATACACTCATTTACAGTGGTCACCAGCCTTATTGATCCCTCACTCTTTCTTCCTCAGCTCCAGTCCTGTTGTGTAGATGCAGCGATGTGCGCTCAGGTGATGTACTCTGGATTCGTCTTTTACTTCCTCTCCATAGCTCATTATTTACAATCATCATTTACCCACAGCTGCACAACACTGATCTACATCTTCATTTTCCTGGTATGTGAGTTACATGTAAAGGTGAAACTACCCTGATGAGGTTGTTATGCAAATTCAAGGCTAGATAGTGTCAGTATACAAACTGAAAGATCTTTTTTAAGTCTGTGGCAGTAAACAACTATAGTACTATTATCAAATCTAGCCAAAAATAATTTCACTGAAAGTTCACATCTGTAACAGGTAATTCAGGAATTTCCAGAATGAGGCCTTTAATAATATAATGTCGTATTATAAAACACAGTCAGCATATAACACTTACCTTTTTTTTTTTTTAGAATAGAATTTCAGGGCAAGGTACGTGAACTCCCATCTATTACTCTGGTATGCATTAAATCATGGCTGACCCAGATTCTAATAATCCTACTGAGTTTTCTTTCTTATTCCCTCCATTTTACACTGGTTCCAGGATTAAGTCCAGGATGTGACCATGTATTTTTTCTAAATGGACAGGATAATTGATACAGTTATTTTATTTTAAAAATATTTGATATTAAAATATTTAAAATAGCTGTAGTCTATATTATTACTACAAACTGTACCTTAGTGCTATGAATTTGCACACATTGTGTATTTAAATATGTTCAATATATATGTAATGATATAATATATTATGTTAAATATACTGTATTTATAAATAAAGTCTGTTCTGTATATTATCTTTATTTAACAACAACATATACATATGGGAAACATGTCCATTGTAAATGTTCATGGTGTAATTCTTGATCATTTCAAGTCCACTATACACTCAGAACTATTTCTATCGACACTGAACTCAATGGTAACATGCCACATGTAAGAAAAATAAAGAAAGAAATAGAAAAAGAATTAAAGTCTATAAAACACAAACAGGATATGGATTTCTATATCTATAGACTATATTCATGATATTGTTTTGTCATATGTGAATAAATGAATTATCTGTGGTCTGAAAGAGAAATAACTGTCAGCAGGGGAACATAATGTTTTATCAGTAAGGAAGTTAACACCCCTCACTCTTACAAACACACCCAGAAATAAATAAACTCTGGCGTGATACTAAATAATTACAGAGCTTTGCTCTTGCGACACATTTTCCCTTTTTTCTTATCAAAATCACTGCTGTCGGTTTGGGAGGTGAAGTTTACATATACTTATATCCTCTGATGCAGATAAAACCTGTCATGGTATTGTTTTTCAACTAGCAGCCACACGGCACTGATCGCTATCTAAAGCCTTACAAAAGAGAACGGTAATGAACTCCCACGACACAGACAGCAGTCTGACTCCTTGGCACAGAGTTTCTCCCCTCATAGTGGAGCATGCAGATGGACACATTATAGAACTTTAGAAGATTTCATGGTACAGTGTACTTTCAGTTCTCTTATAAATGGGATGGATAAATAAAACATTTTTTTTTTTTATTATGAACAAAAATGTAATAACAATATATCACACCCACATCACTGAGAGCCAATAAGAATATGGTGAAAAACATCACCTGTGTTCTGTTAACTCAGTTTATAAGATGCATGAATGAAATGCGCAGGAATAGCATGTTATGCCAAAGGGGTTTCGCCATATTCACGTTGGCATGAACAACAAACTCTGACCTTTGAAACATGTTGGTGTGATTTCCAGCGTCTGTCTACAGGGGTAGGGGGTACAGATCAAAGATAGGAGGGATCAAGCAAAGGAGAAGGAATGATGAAGGATGAGAAACCGATGCAGAGAGACAGAGACAGACATAAATCTGATTTTTTTTTTTTTTTTGGTAAATGTTCCGTTCTTGTTCTTGCTTTGATTTCTGTATCTATAACCCTGACTTAAACTCCAAATTTCATCAACCTTTCCTTCCCATCTTGGCAGTAAGTCTAAATTTATCTATATTTATTTAGGACTGTCATTTTTATTTCATACATTAGACTGATGTTTCACAGACATGGCCAAAGAAGCACAGCACCATTTCCAAAAACTGACGCTATAACAACCAGAGTGACACCTAACATTATCTTTGTATATTATAAGTTTGCAAGTAATAGTATGTACAATTCAGGGCTATAATGTGTACAGAAAGAAGTTCATCCTACCTGAGAAACCAGCCCATGGTTAAAATCTTCACAGTGTGTTAAGCATCCATTCGAGGCCACTTTGCAGAGGTAAATCAGCTCTGAATCCCCAGCTCTATACAAGAGCATACACAAGCTGTGAGGCACCAAAAAAGGTTTGCTGAAGCAAAGTTGCACTTCATCAAATTCCAGAAAGCATTATTTCTAGTCTTGAGCACACCTATCAATCATTCTTCCTTAAACAGCTATCTTGCTGATTACCATGTCATTGTCTTAGGACTGTAGCCAAGGGATTGTGTGGTGGATGATGTCAGAGCTAAACTTAATAGATGCTTTTAGGATAGGCAAAATATCTAGTCACGGAGCTGTTACTTGTCAGAGACACGCAATGAGTTTTTCCTTTCAGTTTACAGTCCAGGATACTCTTGAGCAAACACACACACAGACATATATGCAAAAACACACAAACATACCACAAGGGAAGCTTGTCTTTCCAATCTGCCACTGCTATTAGGTTAATCCTCAACAAGCTGAGAGAATAGAGTGCAGGGAGGGAGAGAGAAGGGAGGAGAAATAGACTAGACAGCATCTAAAATAGGTGAAGAGTTCATTAAAGCAGGGTGGATTTGGAGAGTGGAGTCAGACACTTGAATCCCATCAATGTCACTTGAATGTTTGCTAAATTTCTTAATAAGTGGATGAAGTGAAAATGTAGAAAACCTGCAGAGAGACACTAGTGTAAAAAGTCTACTAGAAATTCTGCAAAAAGCAGAATAAGCTTTGGGAAGCTCTCAGACAGGGCAGAACATTAAGGTGCTGCCGACAAAAAATACATTCCAAAGAAACCTCTTTAAAGCTTCCGTTTTGGCCTGCTGCATGGGGTCCAACTACCTCTCACAACAGTTCGTCAGGCCAAGTAAGACAGGTAGTCCCAATTATGCCAAGTAAGACAGAATCAATCCTTCATGACCTGCCAAACAAGAATTTTACATTAGTGGATAAGAGTTTCTTTCATTCATTCATTTATTTACCGGACTTCTTAATCCTAGTAGGGTTGCAGGGAGGCTCGAGCCTATCTCAGCTGATACTGAGCAAAGGCAGGGTGCACCCTGAACAGCTCGCCAGACCATTGCAGGGCTGACACACACACACACAAACATTCACACTCACACCTAGTGGCAATTTGGAACAGCCAATTAGCCCAATGTGCATGTCTTTGGACTGTGGGAGGAAACCGGAGTACTTGGGGGAAACCCACGCAAGCACAGGGAGCACATACAAACTGTGTTCCAAACCAAGATCCAAACCCAGGACCTTTGTCCTGAGATGTGGACGTGCTAACCACTACACCACCATGTTACCTACAAAATAGCCTAATGATGTCATTTCTAAAGATGCCTGAACTTTTTATTAAATATAAACTGCTGTAATGATGTCCTGATTTGTGTGCATCCTCTTAGGCTCAATTTTTTTTTTTTATGGTTATCCATAAAAATATCTTGAATGGGAATTCCTTCAGTCAGGACAGCCATTCAGAACTGACTAGTGAGAGTACACCCTAAGCAGGTTGATTATCTATTACAAGGCAACAGAGATATGATTAATCATTCACACCCACATTCACACCTGTGGGCAATTTAGAGTAGCCAGTTGACCTAACGTGCATGTCTTTGGACTGTGGGAAGAAACCCAAGTACCCAGAGGAAGTCCACACTGACAGCGAGAACAGAAAGGCATGGTTGAATGCAGGTTCAAACACAGAACCTTCTTGCTGTGAAACGACAGTGCTAACCGCAGTACCACTGTGCCTCCCTTCTTGGGGTTCAAATAAGTCATAACATTTGATTATTTATTACAAAAGAAATGAAAAAGTAATAAACTAGAAATACCGGATTAGCAAGCTATGAGACACCACACAGCCAGATTCATAAAAAAAAAAAAATCCCCAATTTTAAGGAAATGATTCTCCAGGACTTTGCACAACTAGTACACATGACTGTTGCGCACAGCTCATCTGAAACTCACAATGTCATCTATTCAAAAAAAAAAAAAAAAAAAAAGTTTTGCAACTCCTACACTACATGGCCAAATTACATGACGTGTGGACCATCCCTAAATGGTTAGCACAAAGTTAGAAGTACAGAGTGTGTAGACTGTCCTTGTGTGCTGTAACATTACAATTTCCATTTAGTGTAATCTGTTCCAGGCATGTGCAAAAAGTAAGGTTCCTAAATCCATTAGGTTGAGGTCTTGATCATGTCTTTTGGCTGTATGGACAAATACCTACAGCCATACTTCCAAATGTAGTGGGAACAATGGAGACTGTTATAGCAGCAATGGTGGGGGAACCAAGTTCACATGAATTTCCATGGTTGAAAGGGACGATAAACCTCTGTTTGTGGAGGGTTTTTGTCCACACTGGAGGGTTTTTGAGCATGAAGTGCCCTTTTAAGGTCCTGCTGCAGCATCTTAATTGGGTTCAAGTCAGGATTTTGACTATGCCATTTAAAAACTTTAATTTTGTTTTTCTGAAGCGGATTTTTATTTTTTTAGCTTTGGGTTGTTATCTTGAAGCTTAGCCCAACTCTGGCTCAGATTCACACCATGAACCGATGCTTGTTTATGCTCTTTTATAATTTTCTGAAAGAGAGTACAATTTATAGTCATATCAATTTACCCAGACCCTGAAGCAGTTAAGCATTCCACACCATAAAACTACCATTACAATGTTTGGGCATTGGTATGATCCTCTTCTAGCCTGCATGCACCGTGTCTAACTGAACTTAATTATAAATTATATTTGATTTAATGATGAATGATGGTACTTTTTCAGACAGGGCCAGTCGGTGTTACTTTTTCCTTCAATAATTGATAGGTCTTGTTCTCTTATAATACAAAAAAATAAATGAAACATTTATATGATAAATATGCAAAAGTTAAAGAAATCATGACACTGAAAAAGCATGTTATTTTTGTTGATTTATTTATTTATAGCTAAAATCCAGGTCAATGGCAAAAGTCAGATGCTGCTTGTTTAAGTTTGACCCATTTCAAAATCACCTACCTTCTCACAAAATAATCATGTCGGAGTCGAAAGAATTCCAAGAAAACAGAAACAGTCTGACACCTAATCCCATAAAAATCCAAACTGGGTCAGAGTGAGGTCTCTTGGCGAGGTTCCCTTGCAAACTGGATTCAACAGGACTTTCCGGGTCAAATAAAGATAATAAATATATTTAAGTGGAACGCATGTTGAATAGTAGGATCAGATATATTGTGGATATTTATGTATGGAGTTGGGTTAGGACTACAATGATCCAGGAATGCTGATATGTAAAGGGCTGAGAGCCACAAAAAGCTAAAAAATGAGATAAGGTTATATTTTGACAGATGTGGATAGAGTCCATGCGTGCCAGAATGGACTATCCTCATTGCAGCATAAAAAAATTGAAGTGCACTTCTGGAAGTATTCCCCTGAAGAAATGTCATTTTCCCTCAAAAACAGCTTTCTGTTGGTTAAACTACTCTGGTTCTCAGCCCATCATTTGGTATAAGAGCACAGACACATTTTACTGTTACTAAATATTTTAAACCAAATATTTTTATTATGTATAATGTTCCTGAAATATAGGTTTATAATTTAAAAAAGGACATCTTGTTTACTTTTTTAGGTGTTCATGACCTAAACTATAAATTTCCTGCAAATACCCCAGGACATGCTGGATCCCTGAGATACCTGATCAGTCACATAGTCACAATCCTATCAGCAATATGTGGACTGCATGGTCAGATCTTCAATGTTTCCAGATTTGGAACAGTACAGTGAGAGTTAGGGCAGGGAAAAAAAATCAGACCCTTGATTAGTTTACCTTCAGTTTATAGGCATACTACAAATCAGTGCATTACCTTCATGAATCTCAGTGCATTACCTCCCTGGATTACCTCCATGGATAATGGTGATCTCCAACTCCACCTTTTCATCTAATCATCCTTAACAAATGCAGCAAAATAAGAACAATAAAAATCATCATTATACTTTTATGTGTTGATTCTAGTGTTCTGTGTTATAGATGTAGAATTGGAGGCTTTGTGGTAACATTTAAATCAAGTTTGAATTAATTGTTTACAGCTTTGCACTGAATTTTTTAAAGGAAAGATGCTCAATCCATCAACCCAGGTACATATGCCTTACTTTTATATGCTATCCCATAGAGTATTTCATCACTGGAACATTATATAATTAATCACATTGCTGCATCTGGCTTTGATGAGAACGATTCTTCCAACGAAATGAGACAACTGACATCCAGTATAAAAAAAAATTCATTTATTTAACCTAGAGCAGGCTCCTCCAGAAAAGAACATCAAGAAGTGCAGAGTCAAAAAGACATGGCTGAACTTGGATTTGACATGTTCAGACTTCATGATTATGCCAATGCTCCCATTGGATCCCAAGCTGGGAGAATAATGGGCTCCTGCTGCATAACCTCCAGCACCTCAGAAGTTAGGAACTTCTTATCCACCACCACTTCATAGACGTATTCTGAGAACCACTCGTCTGTCATGATCAGATAACCTGGAGGAGGGAAATACAAAGTTAAGATTAAGTATATATGTAGTCTTCTGCGATGGCCTGGCGAGCTGTCTAGGGTGTACTCTGGCCTCGCCCAGGGTCGGTTGAGGTGGGCGCCAGCCTCCACGCAACCCTAATTAGGATTAAGTGGCTTATAAACTGAATGAATGAATGAATTAAGTATGGAGAGAGAGAGAGAGAGAGAGAGAGAGGGATCATAAACACTAATTTTACGGCCAACAACTTAATACTGTGAATTTCATTATATAATTATGAATATAATATAATATAATTATTATGAATCCACACTATTCACATTTTACTTAATATGTGCTGTTCTCTAATGTGCACATGATGTAAAGGAAAAGCAGTCCAAGCTAGTTATTGCGGAGCTCCGCAGAGCACCATATTTAGGAGAAATTTGAATAACATCGATCTGATTTTTTTGTTGTGAGTACTGTGTCCATACGTCTGTCTGTCCGTCTGTACATGTACACGTGGAAACTCTGGGGTGATAGTCCTCATGCCGGTATATAACTGTTGTAATGGGAATGAAAGTCTGAGTGATGGTACCTTGTTCGGCTCAATCTTCCCCTCCAAACTGTTACTTTTTTCAAGCCACAAAATACAATGTGTGTGCTGTTCAGGGTGTACCCTGCCTTCACCCCGAGTCGGCTTAGAAAGGCTCCAGCCTCCAGCCGACCCTAACTAGCATTAAGCAGCTTAGAAAATGAATGAATGAATGAATGAATATGTGACAACTGTTCTTGGAGTAGACTTAAATTAACTGTGCATGTTTCATTGCAGAGACCTGACTTTCAAGCACAGTCCACATTTCTTTTTGGTAGGGTTGAGAACAAGATATTTTAAGCTTAAATGTTAAGCTTATTTTATCTATTCCACAATCAACTTTGATATATATTTGGGGTCATTGTCCTGTTGAAACACCCAAATAGGTCCAAGACGATTTGAAGTTATGCTAAAGAATTCTGATGTAGTCTTCTTTCTTTATTATTCCATTAACTCTGTTCAATGCATCAGTTCCACTGGCAGATGATGCCACAATGTTTGTACCGTTCATTACTCCACTGTCATTGTGGCCAAACAAATATCTGATCTGACCATTAAAGTTTCCCACAGAAGGCTTTTTCTATGTCTATGTGATCAGATGCAAACTAGTAACCTTAAGGGTGTTAATCTTGGGGTAGGGGCTACTTTTTTGGATGGCAACCCCTCAGTTGTTGGAAAACTAATTTTACCATAGACAGTGCCTGGGGACAGTGTACCCTGCATGTGCCTTGGTGGTTCCTGGCTTGTTCCTGACTATTCAAAACCAATTTCCACTCAGCTGGTGGTGACAGTTTTGGTCTTCTTCCAATAAAATGTCTGTACCTCCCAATAATTTGTACCTACATACGACTGCCTCAACTGATGGTCTTAAAATATGCAGTTGGTTAGAAAAGGCTTCAAGAAACATTACTGACTTTTGTAAATCTGTGATCCTTTGACTTAGATCTGCACTGAACTCTTTAAATGTTCCCACTGTATTGTGCATTAAATTTAATGAGTTGTATCAAACAAATGCTTAAAAAATTCCCTGAAAGCCAAATTTGGCCATGATATTCATATATGTTATGTAACTAATTACTCATTTGCAGAACAGCTTAATCTTAGGGTTGCTGGGAGGAGTCGTAGCTGACACTGAGCAAAAGGTGGGGTACACCCTGAACAGCTTGACAGACACATGCAACCAACCATTCACACTCACACCTAGGGGGAATTTGAAGCAGCAAATTAACTGAAAGTACATGCCTTTGGACTGTGGGAAGAAATCGGACTACCCGAAGGAAACCGACGCATGCATGGGGAGGTAATGCAAACTCTACGCAAAAACACCCAAGTCAGGTACTCGAACCAAGGACCTTCTTGTTGTAAGGTGGAAGTGATTAAAAACTACGCTACCATGCCATCCCTGACAGTAACGGTAGAGAGAAATATGGTATAATTTTCTTCAGTGGAGTAAGAGATCTCAACAAGAATATTTGGGGTGATTTGGATCACGTTACTAAACTGTTTGCTAATACTTCAGATTAACTGCTTTATCCCATTCAGGGTAGCAGTGGACCTAACATTGTAGAGATCAGACAAACACAAATATATACAGAAGTATTACTGACGTATTGGCGCAGATTAAGATGCCATCTTTCCTGAGCTTTGGTATTTGGTAACCAAACATGGATAGTTATGCAGTCTACCCCGTCTTATAAGTGATTTGTGATGAATTTAGTGGCTTGTTCCAGATCCGGATGCTCACAGTATTTCTCTACATATCCCCCTTTCTAAAGCACATTTTAATAAAGGAAGCTCACACTGTGCAGTATAAGCATATAATCAATATAGTATGTAATTGGACATTATAATTCAGATATTTACGATATTATATAGGAGATTAAGAATTGTATAGGAGAGTGTAAGAATTACAGCAGTTTTTATAACTGAATCTGTGCAGCTAATAACCCTGTATTTTTCAGAGTTTATCCCGCTCCTCTTTTCAGCTATTATGTCATCAGTAAATAAAATAAAATAAATGTGGTGGATATGCTTTGGCTCACATGTCCACAGGATGTTGTTCCAAAACTCTATTGGCTTTTTAGATGTTTTTGGTAAACTCCAAACTGGGTTTCCCTTTCTGAGAATTACCAACAAATCAACCAATGTTGTGTTACGACCATTTGAATTAACTCTGGTGAGTCTTCCCTTGATTTTTCCCTTTGACACAGATACTCCTCTTGGAAGGTGCTCTTGATCTGGAAAAATGTCATGAAGGGAGTTTTATTCCCCATGGAAACAATTCATCACCATAACTCTTTTCTGTGGTCTTCTGGGCTTTTTGATGCTCATGACCTCACCGGTGCATTCTTTTCTTTCTAAGAATGCACCAAATAGTTGAATTGGCCTCACCTATTGCTTCGGCTATTTCACAGACCTTTTTTCCTCCCTCAGTCTGATACATTGCTTCTCTGGCAGAGACCAATCTTTGGACTTCATATTGGAAAAAACAGCAACAGATTTCAAATCCACACTTGGATTAAACTATAGACCTTTTATCTGGGGGACATAATGTACTGGTTAGCACTTTAGCCTCACAAGAAGGTCCGGGTTTCGAGTGGTGAGGATGTTTCTGTGTGGAGTTCGCATATTCTCCCTGTGCTTGCATGGCTTTCCTCTGGGTGCTCTGGTTTCCTCCCACAATCATAAGAAATGCAAATTAGGCTTACTGACTATTCTTTACTTTCCGAATTTTGGGGAATTCTCACACAATCTGATATTTTTAATGATACTGCTATTTTGTTTCCAAATATATAGATGGATTTTTCCTTTTCTCTCCGTCAGCACCTTCGCAACTGTTTTGTCGGGGGGAAGGTGACTCTCCTTCAAAAAATGATCAATCTACCACACTTCTTTTCACATCTCGCCTTTAGCTTCAGATTATTATTTTTATTATCAAAGTGCTAAAATTTTTATAAAAAACAGGAAGTGGCAATTGACAGGAAACGTTTAGAAAAGGTTCTCATGGGATGTGGTCAGGTCGGATGAATAGGAAAGCACCAGCATCTCCATGCCCACACACACACACACACCTCATCCTGAGAAACTGTTTTCATCATGAAGCTGACTGTGCGTTTTTACTTTCCATCTTATAACACAGAGCTTTCGCAGATGTTGGAAACAATTCCCTAATTAGTGTGTGTTCTTTGTTTCAGGGACACTGGAAGTTAGTGTATTTCTATTCCACACTGCTGTCATCTATGAGTTAAGAGATCTGCTTAGGTCTATTTAAAATGGTCAGGAACAAACAAAAATGCAAGCTGATCGCCCAAACTGGCTTACAGCTCCTTCTGAATTGTTTAAATGGTACATCATGTAATCAGTGATATTTCACAGTAACATGGTTCATATGTCCCCTGACCTACAATGACAAATCACTTAAATATATATTTATTATCCCACATTAATAAGGGAAAGAATGTACAAGCCTCGGTAGCTACCACTGAGCTCTTTAGAACCATAAACACTGTCAGAATTGCTCAGCAATATTCCATCTTTTTATATTTGGCTTAACACCTAAAAGCACAGAAAAACACAGCAATGAGTCTAAAACAATCAGTCATAGCTGAGGTCCCCCCCTTTCCTCTTTAGTACATCTCATTACAGTCTAATCTCTGGAGGGAAACAACTGTTAGGACAAATGTGAGGGCTGCTGACCGTCTAACCTCAAGCATACATCTTACTCTCTCCCAACGCCAACAATGTGTCCTTTCTGTCAAACAAACACTGCTTCAAAGCCACAAAAAAGGATGATTTATTCAAATGAAAATGTACTCATGTACAGCCGGGATTCGTTTGTAATAATAACCAATTACTGTATTTTAACTGCAGAATTCTTCAGCATTCACAGGAGTTTATAACATAAGTGAATATTATTCTAAGAGGTTCCAACAAACTTTGAACGTTTAAACAGATATTGATTAGTTCTGACTGAGCTGGAAAAAACCCTCCCCGTAATCTGGGAAGGAATGCAGGACTTAGTAAATGAAGAGAAAATAAGTGTAAATGCATGTGTCCACTCTGATGCTATATGCAGGTATGATGGGATTTTTATGTTTGTATGAAAAAACCCTATTTTAACTCTGAGGCAATCATTTTTTTTCATCAAATAATGTTTATGAATATGACTAAATAATATTAATGGAAGGGAACCTAGGGTTAAAAACATGAACTGAATTTATAGAAAATGTAACCTGCCAGTATAGCAAAATATTATTATATAAATATAATGAAACTGCACCTTTTGTATAAGTATATTGAGGTAAAAGTATGGGTAATAATAAATATTTAGAAGAACATAGGTATGAATGCTTTCAGCATTCACACCAATTAACAAAAAAACTGAAAACACCAATTTTCCAGAAAAACTTAAAGGTGTCTCAAAATTTTTTTTTTGACTTTTGCATAGCATAAATGAACTTCGAATCATATGGAATGTTTAGCAAATGAAGACATTAAAAAATACGGGGATGCAGTGATGATTATACACCTAACAAAAGGAAGATAAATCAGAAACCGAGTACTATTCAAAAGGGATGTAAATCAAACAACAACAACTCACAATTCAATTTGATTCTGATTTTTGGGGTGACGAATCAATTCAGAATCGATTCTTGATTCAAACCAATGTTTGATTCACAACCATTACAAACAAAGGAGGCCAATTTCACGAGTAACTACATTCTTCTATAAGCTAGGAACAACTCTTCTATAAGAAAGAAAGAGATTATATTACTAGATAACTGGTTTTGTAGATGTACTGATCCGCTTTGCTCGGTCAAAGTTGGTTGAGAGTTTAGTGAAGTGATGGAGTGTGCGTTGGTCAGGAGTTGGTCGTGCTGCTGCTCCTGGCTTGTTTTTTTTAGCTCCGGGTGATGGTGTAAAATGTGGGCTCGTGGATGTGAAGTGTTCCCGAAATACTTGACTTTTATTTTGCACATTTTGCACATGGCATGTCATGTCAAGCTTTTTTTTACCTGGAAAATTCGAAGTGAAAGAAGACGGCGCTGACTGTATTTCTTTTTTCCTCATCCATGTCAAAGTTAGGCTAAAAGCTACCGTGTTTCCCCGATAATAACACAATGTCTTATTGAGTTTTTTTTCGGTTCAAAAAACACCATAGGGCTTATTTTGGGGGTGGGTCTTATTTTAATTAACATTAACAGCAGTTTCAATAAACAGGTAAAACACAAAACTCTGCCTAGATAATAGGCAGAAGATAGAAGATAATACAGGTGAATAAAACGATGACCGTTACGCTCCCCCAGTCCTGCTTTTATCCCCATCATGCCCCTCAGTCTTGCTGAACAATACTTTTAGGGTTTTTTTTTCCTTAACTTCCTCTTTTTCTGTCTCTTCTCCGCGGCGCTGCTGTAAATGGTGGTGGCGCACGTGCCTTCGCAGAAAATGAGGCGATGATGTGAACAAAATATGGATTTAGCTAGAACTTATTTTCGGGGAAGGGCTTATTTTGGACCGTTCTGCAGAAGAAAGAGTGGGTCTTATTATCTGGGAAACATGCTAGTTCTGGAGCCGCCGCTCACTGGAACAATTCTCGACGGAGGCCGTGTATGGACAAACGGTACACGTGATCTTAAAAATCGATTCTTGAAAATTTTAATCGATTCATAATGCTAATAATTAAGAGTCGCGATTCAGATGTGAATCAATTTTTTTAGGCACCCCTACTATTCAAGCATTTATTTCATATTGAACCATATTCATGAGAATAAGTAAACCAACAACAGTATATAGTAATAAAAACAACAACAGTCACTTTTTTGAGAAAAAGTTCAATATTTCATATGGCCACCCTTTACTTTGATTACAGCATTTAACCTTTCAGGCATAGAGTTCACATATTTTTTTTATTTCTTCACTCGCTAAACCATACCATATGGTTAATACTTGTCAGAATGATTTTTGGTTCTTGTTGCCTATAGTAGCATTGTTCAATACATTTTCACCAAAAAATTATAGAGAAGTCATTTTTACTTCTTTTTAATCAGGAGCCTTTCAGACAAAAGTGGTGGTGTATAAATATATTTATATTTACATATTTCACTAAACTGTATAGTTTCACTTCAGTGGGACACTTGTATACTTTTTGATGCTCATGGAGGCATAAAGTTGCAAAACTCCAAACTTGCCATTCAGCTTTGAACTGTACAGGAGTAGGGTAAAGGTCAATAATGTAGTGAATGTCTTGGAATAGTAAGTCAGGGCCCCAGAATCAAAGATAAGTCACATATGAGACAGATTTCCTCAGCCAAGAGTTAATTATGAACTCATAAAAAGGAGAGGAGGAGAGCTTGGGGATGTAATCCTTTTGCAAATTAAATTATCCCATCTGGAGAGACAAATATCTTCAGTCTATATAATGCAGAGTAGCGTGCGAGACAAACTACACTCTTGCTCTCTAAGTGCAGAAACCTTACCCTTGTTCCCACGATCATCGCCCCATGAATTCTCCACTCTCCACTTCTTGTAGCATCCGTCCTTCCCATCCTATAAAGACAAAGAGGGTTAAAAAAATAACAAACTTATCCTATGATGTTTAATGAAGTTAAATGATGTTAAAATCGGTGAGCTCTACTAACAATTACAACAAAACAGAACAAAACAAAAACCCTATTCAAGACACATTAATTAAACAAAATGATCCAATGATGAACAATTTCAGAAAACACTTCGCATCATAAAGAAACCAAAAGTGTCTCAGGTATTCTAAATATACTGGCACAATTTCTACTTCTGCAGTTTTCAGCATGAATAACATTAACAGGAATGTATCAGTGTGAAATACTCCCTAAGCTCACACTGGCTCCTCTGGTTCATTGTTTCTTTTTCCCTTAGGGTTTTCAGAGCAAAACTTCTCTCCTTAGTGCCTGCGGTTGTGGAACGGACCCTAACCCAGCTATTAGTTTGAGAGAGTGGAAACTCTGGACACAGCTGTCGTCATTTATAGGGGAAATTGACAGTAATTTCAAGTACTGGAGATTAAAAGAATGGCAAACAGAGGGGAAAAGAAAGGAAATACAAAGGGAGAGAAAAAGAGAAAGGTTTGTTTACACAGAGAAAAGAAAGAAAAAAAGAAGGGGGGGGGGGTTGCCCCACTGGGCAGCATTACTCCATTTTACAAAGGTACAACATTTCACAATACTATAATTATTAGTGCCTCTAATTTTGTCTTTTATATATATATATATATATATATATATATATATATATATATATATATATATATATATATGGTACACGCCACTGTGGCCACCAACCAAACATGAAAGCCAGTGGTCCATTCCCAGGCCATTTTATGTCTAAAGTGTTGTCTAAGTGAAGCTGTTAATGCTTTCAGTACCTTGTCAGTAACTGCAGTAAGGACCATGGCATGGGTCATCAAGGAATCTCCATAGATCAGCCTTTCTGACTTATTCAGGTTCTTTACTGATACACCGAACACCAGCTCGTGGTTAAACCTGATATACACACCAGTATAGAAAACAAAAACAACACCATTTTTACAAGCCTATAATGTAATATCACACACATACTCACAGTGACAGTTTCTTACACTCGTTTATCCCATTCAGGAAAAAGAATACTGATGAAACTCACACGTTCATGTCATTGATACCCAGTTTTCCATGGAAGTGCTTTCCCACATCACAGCCAAACCACACGGCCTGCCAGGAATCAAAAAGAACACAATAACAGACACCTGTAAGTAGGACAATGATTACAAAGGAAGAGAACAGTGTGTTAACAGTAACAATTGTCCACTGTGTTTGTCTTATTTTTGTTTAAACCTGAGGACATACAAATGTATTTGAATAACACTTCTTACAATTGATACTGTATTTTTTTTTATTAACACATTAGGGATTTTACTATATAGTAATGGCATGGTAGTGTAGTGGTTAGAACATCTGCCTCACAGCAAGAAGGTTGTGGGATCGAGTTCTGCGCTCCACCGGGTACTCCGGTTCCCCCCACAATTCAAAGACATATACATTAAGCCTAACTATCTGTTCTAAATTGCCCATAGGTACAAGTGTGTTTGTGTGCGTTGACCCTGTGATGGACTGATGAGCTCAGGGTGTACACTGCATTCGCCCAGAGACGATTAAGATCCAGACGATTAAGTCCCCATGATCCTAGTAGGATTAAGTAGAAAATGAATGAATGAATGAATTTTAACGCATGATTTGAAAGATTTCTTTATATATATACATGCGTAATGAGCAAGTCTGTGGTGACGGTGGAAAGAAAAAAAACTCCCTGAGACACCATGAGGACGAAACCTTGAGAGGAACCAGAATCAAAAGGGAAACCTGTCTTCCTTTGGGTGACACCAGATAAAAGTACACACTGTGAATAGGTCATCAATTAGAATTGACATGAATACTGTTTAGCTAATAGCAATAGCGTTTTTTGTTTTTTTGTTTAAAGCTAAGGTGATCAAATTGCCATTTGATGATCCAAAACTAAGTGAAATTATTACACATATCTGACCGTAGATGCCAGGAAACAGAAGCAATAATAAGCTGCAGCACAGGTCGTACCTCTCCGTCCTTAATGGAATCAGCAGCGGCTTTCTTCAGGAGCTCAATGGGTTGATTATTATAATTTGTGCTGCGTCCGCCCACCATGTTTCCTAAATACTGCACACTGTACAACTTCCCAAAGTGATTCTGAGGCCTGGGGTCATTCACAAGGCACACCTGAAAAGAGAAGAGGGGATATCACAGCCAGTAATTAACATTACCGATCAGGAAGAAATGTGGAGGAATGTTTAATTGATCAGGGCTGTACCTTGTCTTGAAGGTTGTACAGGGGCTTGACATGTTGTATGTAAAACTCCTTAGGGGTCAAAGGCCCTACACGGTGGAAGTTCTTGTCCTTGTCCCTGTACTCCCAACAGATATTGTCTGGAGGACTACCCAAACACACGCTGACTACTCGAAACACCTGCACCAAAAAAATAAAAATAAAAATAAAAAAAAGTAAAAATTGAATGAAAATCACAGAATAGAGGTCTGAGACAAAGTTCATATGGTCCTGTGTAGATCTGGTATTTGCATCTTCCAGCCTTGGCTCCTTCACTCTGCAGTGTTTCATGCGTTTTCTAATGAAAAACAGGAGTTCATTAAAAAGTGCTTTTTGAGCCAGATTGGGAAGATATAAATCACAGCTACAACTCTACATGTTGTGCTCAAGCTGCTTTGGTTTCTTTCAGTTCAGTACTGTTTTCATGAATTCAGCCTCCTAGAGTTATCTCTGGCATTTCCTTTCCTCCCATGCCTAAGTCATGAACTATATGTACTGATAGTGCACTTCCTTAAAGCAGAACATAACTCATCCATAATAGGGTATGTGAGAGTGTTACCAACTGCTATTTTCTTTATTGTTTTTGACTTTTTTATTGCTGCTTTTTTTTTTAGGTCCAGTTTACACATGAAAAAATAAAAAGTAGCTCTAGAAATAAATCATCTGTCTCAACTTTGCCAAAGAAAGACCAAGCCCACTCACTGCTCCATATAGACATAGGAAGACGAGAGAAATTTCTACAAAAAAACCATCTTGGGTGTCCATTTGTCCAGCTCCAGCCTTCTCCTCTAAAGTAAGCCATTAAGTTTCTTAGTTTGTTTTCACTGTCTAGTCTCCTTGGGAGAAGGGTAAATGCTAGCAATACCCATACATTTTTCTTACTGTTGACCCAATGTTGGATCCAGATGCTCCAAATGCACAAACAAACTCATGTTCCCCTCTTCTCACCCTTTCTTTCCTCTTCCTTGGCAGATTAGATAAATGTCTGGATCCATCCAAATACAACACTGGCATCTGAACTTCTATATCCCTGCCCATTGAAATGTGCTGTACTACAGAACAATGGCAGAAGCCTGACTGACATCATAACACAGTCACTGAGTCAATACTGAAAGACCTTCCTGTGGCTGAGTGGTCAACAGTGAGGGTTGATGATTGCAAAAAGTCTGTAGCAAATCTTTTATTTCTTTTTTTAAGCATGGTCTTCAATCTTTTCTAAATACAATCTCTGTTAGCCAACCTACAACAAACGCCTCTAAATAGGCCCCTAAAAACTGTACACTTGCCCCTGTGGTTTTCGGTGAAATCAAAGTTAAATTTAGTTTAATCACAGAGGTGGCTTGATAGTCTGCTGTCACACTGCAAGCTAAGCCTCTGACATCTAGATTTCTTTCTGTCAAAACAAATTGACAAGTGTATGTGTGTACTGTCTTTAGAAACTGTTCAGGGTTATTTAAAGGTGTGACCACCTCCTTACACTCTCTAACCAGGCACAACAATAAGAAACATTGTAGAGGATGAGCTAAAGAAAACAGAACCATAGTGGGTGGCATGAGGATGGCTTTGATCACAGGCAGACAAGGCCACACACGTTTCTGCTTTTCTTTCCAGCACATCCAACTTACTGCATTATCTGTAATCACAAGCACCTGCTGCACAAGCCACACACAGCAGAAAGTGTTTGTACGACCAAAAATGAAACCGTTTTTATTATGACTATTCATGCTGCCCTCCAGCAGCAACGTTTGATTACGCCATCTGTGACTGGCTGACAAACATCACTATTGCATCATGGAGATTGGACTTCCTAATACTTCATGATAACAGAACTGTCGATACAGTCATGGTTGGAAGTTCTCCTTCAAGCACTTGATGTGCACCATTTTTATTGGGTGTGTGTGTACTTACAAGACTCAACTTGTGCGATATTTGGCTGTCCAGTTGTCTCTCCTCCTTTTCAGGAAGTCATAAACTGTGAGCTATTTGGAAGTTGTTCACAAACATAGCATCTTTAGATAGTAGGAGCGTTTTCATTACACTACGTCTGTATGGTGCTCACATCTGGAGTGCAAAGAACTTAAAAAGAATGCTTGAAAGAAAACCAAGGACTGCACATACACTTATGTATTTAGCAAGAGCACTGTATGCCTTCATGATAAACAGATCTGAACTTTTCAGCTTTTCCTTCAGCAGTTTTGATAATGATGACTATGTTGCTAGTTCAAGCAACACTTTAATAGAAAACCCAATGCCTGTGAAGCTAAGGGGCCTAGTTTGGGAAGCTAGAGTGTGGTGTGCTTTCACAGCTTGTAGGAGATTATATGGCCAGTTCGGATAGTCTGTGCAGTAAACACCATCTACAGGCCATTTTTCACAACAACTCTCACATTCTACAAGCCACTCACACACACCTCATCTGTGGGTTTGCTTCAATTCCCCAAACATGTCCTCAGTTTAAAGGGAAGCAAATAGGTCAACAATATACAGTGCAACATTGTACCATGTGTTAATAATTCTCTAAAGAGTTATACACTCCACTCATTATGGGGGCGATATGCAAATACACTCAGACTGATTGACAGCACTGCCAGAAGATATATGGAATTGAGATCCAAATAGGTGTGTGAAATTACTTGTATGAAATACCTTCAAGCTTTAAACAGAACAATACAAGTGCAGCTCAGCTGAATTAGAAAATGCTTATTTTTTGATGGCTGACATTAGTCCAGAAAATTCCTCAAAATCTAATTAGAATAATTTGCCCCAGAAGCTGGCCAACAACCTGAATATATTCATTTAAAATAAGCAAAATTTATTTCAAAAACAAATAAAAGAGTACAGAGAATAGACAATGCCCTTAAAATGTGTAAGACGGGCTCCCGAGCGGCGCATCGACAAGGTGCGCGACTATCAACCTAGAGAACCCAAGTTCGAATCTGGGTTGATGCCACAGCCATCAGTGACCGGGAGTCCATGGGAGCTAATTGGCTGAGCTCTCACGGGAGGGATGGCATACGCTCACTTCCCTGTCACTCACAGCGATCACCAGCCAATCATGGGCGTCTGTGAGCTGATTTGTACGAGGGGGCGGATAGCGCTTTCCCTCCGAGTGTGTTAGGCCGCCCCCATGCGCATGCGCAGCAGTTCAAAAAGAGGCAGGCGGTAGCATCGCATGTCACGGAGGGGGCGTGTGCTTGCTTGCGCCCCTCCCTAGTCGGTGGTGGTCCTGTGATAGGGAGGGCAAAAGTTGATGGGCGGGAATTGGAAACGACTAAATTAGGGAGAAAAATAGGGAAAAATCAAAAAAAAAAAAAAAAAAAGGTGTAAGATGACCAACATCATCTTTCTGCACATTTAATTTAAGAAAAGCACCAAGCCTGACTAAATAATAAACAAACCCTAAAGCCTAGCTCACATGTAAGCAATTACAACCGAATGTACAAGCGAATTTTAGTTCGAGAGTAATTCAATATATTTTTGGAGGTAGTCACACGAATACGAGGTAAATGGGTCGTTTTCGCGGTCTTGGAAAAAGTTTTGGACCCACTCAAATTCAGAGTGGCTTGAATACGAGTGAACAGCTTCGGAAGCAGTTCAGTCCTTTTTGCTTATTTTTGAACAGCTCAAGCGACTGATTTTTGCACGTCACGTGAATCCACCCATTTTGACAAAGAAAAACCCATGAAATTATGACATGTCCAAGAATCCGCCCCCCTTTTTTTTTTACAAAGAAAAACCCGAGATGATGCCCAGGTCACGTGAATCCACCCTTTCTATAAAGAGGCGGCCAGCAGTATTCTTGTTTTAGCTTCAAACCAATAGTACAGGCTGAAATAGCGGCTGTCCAGTAAACCAAAGCTGAGCAGCTCATGCTGGAATACTCAAGTAATTCAAGTGGACCCACTGGATTCGAGACAATCAAATGGAGGCTACATGTAAAATATACAGAGAAAAAAAAAGCAAAAAAGTCATTAAAGAAAGCACTTGTATTTGTTTTATTTACATTTTAAGGGCAGGTTCAATTACAATACATGACAGACAGCCAATGCAGGGTCACTTGATAATTTATATTATATTAAGGTTTTAGATGAGACCACACATTTTTCTGGCCAGCAATAACCAAAAACTATTAGTATGTGCAGATTAAAGAAAATCAGTGAAGCAGGTACGACTGTGCCTGGCGATGTTGATTAAGAATATAGCCTGCATTCTGTACCCTCAAATGGAATCTGTGCAACATCAAAACCTGACTCTGCAACCAGGTTTGACAAAACAACAACAACAACAAAAAAAACCCCACTTAACCTGGATCAGCGCTGACTAGCTTTGATCTGCATGCAATCTTAAACACACTCACATGCGTCAATAGATTCAACAGGGGAAAGCAGATGGTTGTGTTTTGACTGGGCGTCCATCGTGTCACAAAGAGCCACGCCACCTTTTTAAAAGATGCCCACCATTCGGAAAGAAGACGGAATTGATGCCCCAGCCTTCAGGGTATTTGTTTTCACACAAGGGCCTACAACACCCCCTTTTTAAAAGATACCTTAAATTTATAGAGATGTCATGGTACCACCCCTTAGTTGATTTGAGATAGAATATCCCAATTCAGAACAGCCAGTTAGCCAAATGTTACTCTTTGTGGGAGGAAACCGGAGTACCTGGAGGAAACCTACGCAAGCACGAGGAGAACATGGAAACTCCACACAGAAACGCCTGGGCCCCGGACTCAAACCCAGGACCTTCTTGGTGTGAGGCGGATGTGCTTACCAGTACACCACTGTGCCACCACATATTTAATAGACGCAAGGAAGACTAGGCATATTCAGTGTTAAAGAAAAATCAGCTGTCCATACATTTTTATAAATATTTAAGTCGTAAACATGCTGAATAATCAATAATTAATAATCAATAAGTTAATGAGATAAGCACTTGATAAATAAATGACAAAGAAAGAAGCACTACATTTATTTTAAACATTTCTCTTCCGCTCTAGTGGAATGACAGAAAAGACAGAGGCTAAATGAAGAGCCATACTGTACAAAATTTTTGACTGTTTTTGTTACTAAACAAATGATCCTGTCTTGTTTCCTGATACAAGCCTGTGCTCGCTCTCACGTATGACACTGCCAACCACAAGATCATAACAAATTGAGAAAAACATCTCTCAGCAGGCAGATCACACGCTCTGACACATGTTCCAAAGGGTCTTTTATGGGAACAGCAGCTAAACAATACTAACCCACACCAGGTGGACAAACAGTCACCTAATCAACAAATAGGAACATGTCAGGAGCAAATAAGCCAGGTGACAGAGCCTGGCAAAATAAACTCGGGATACAGGGGATTCATTTGGAATGTTCACTTGCTCGCCCACTTTCTAGGAAGTGTGTAATACATAGGCCACTTACAAGGGGATAAGGGCAGACGACTATTGAAATATTTTTGGAGACTGGGGAAGCTACGCTCCAGATATTTACAACGATCAAATCAATTCAAAATAGCTTTACTGGCATTAATGTTACAGCTGCATCATTGCTAAAGCCACATACATAAGTTCATAAAAGTGTTAACTATGTAATTATGTACAGCAGAATTTAAATAGAGTATTAGCACAAACTAGAGCAGCATGGTGGTGTAGTGGTTAGCACATTCTCACAACCAGCAGGTCCTGGGTTTGAGAGCTGGGTTCGGTGAGGGCCTTTCTGTGTGGAGTTTCACAGGTTTCCACCAGGTACTCCGGTTTTCTCCAACAGTCCAAAGCCATGCGCATTAGGCTAACTGGCTGTTTCAAATTGCCAATTAGTGTGAGTGAGTCTGAATGGTTGTGTGTGTGTGTGGGCCCTGCGATCGACTGACGAGCTGTTCAGGGTGTACCCTGCCTTCGCCCTGAGTCTGGGGCCTATCTTAGCTAACAAAGGAACTAAGGAAATTCTAATAATTATCACAAAAAGCAATCATGTTGGTGTTTTTATTAGGGGTGACCTCACTGGCTGCTCCTTAGGTATTGCTGCCAGAGTGGCCAAATCTGTTCCTAAAATTGATTAAATCCATGTTATTATTATTATTATTATTATTATTCTGACTATCTTTGTAAACAAAAAAGGCCTGAACATGGACATCAGCATTGCTATTTTTGGATAATAACAGTCATATCTCTTAACAACACTGAAACACATGTACCTTTACTTACAACATACTTTGGCAGTACTGTATTCACTTATCCAAACATGATGGAGTCTGCAGCAGTAAATATGCTGTTATATACTAATCTTCAAAAAATGATTTGTGAATGAACATTACTCATGCATGCCTGTAAAGCAGCAGTTACCCCATTGTTTCATTTATACAGCATTTGCTATAGCTTCTATAACAGATGCTATATGTTGTTAGGTATATATCATATCTGATGCCTCGCCTTTATGTACAATTCATATGAAAGGTTGCAGTGCATAAGGGGGACCATTGACCCATGTGGGGAACACCGCACACACTTTGGCGTGGCTTGCACTGATTTTGTAGGTTATTAGAGTGCATAGGGGTCCAACTCAAGGCCCGTGGGGCAAATCCGGCCTACCAGCTCATTTTATGTGGCCCATAAGAGCTTTCAAAGAATATGATTATCGTACATTCTTTGCATCGACCATTACCATGAAAACTAACTCATCATCCTTCTACTAGGTGGCGGCAGCCTATTTCAAGTAAGCAGCTAGTCATTTATGACTCAAGAAAGATCACATGCTAGCTTGTTGCTGTTAAGTGTTGTCAGAAAATGCAAGTGAATAAAGTATAAGAGGACAAATGCCTAAACAAATCGTTTTGCCCTGCAGATTTCATGGTTGCCCTTTTAAAATAGATGTTCATATTATTCTGCCCTCGATCACCTTTACATTTAGTGATGTGGCCCTCAGTGAAAATGAGTTTGACACACCTGATATAGTGAATAAAATCTGCAGTTGAGAATTTCAAGCACTGCAAAATGGCCAGCTGGGTATATTTTAGTTTCCATAGTTGGCAAGAGGATCTTTCTGATGTAGCAGTGTAGGAGTAGTGCTGCTCGACAAAGTACCATTAAAGTACTTTATTTGTGAGAGGCGTCTCACTTGGTAGCAGCTCAACAACGTTGGTGTAAGGCATCTCAGCTCTACACAGATGGTGCAGGTGTAATAATACTGCCAGTGAGATTGTCTCTGCCACAGTGTCAGATGCTGAGAGATAACAGTCTTGTTTGTGGAACATTCTGTCATCAAACCCTGGAGGTGTGTGTGCTCATTTTCAGTCTCATTCATACACATACAGCAATATCACTGCCATAAAATGCAAACACAAGTCCCATAACCACCCAACACACAGCCTTTTTTCCCTTTTAACTGAATTTAGCTAAAGCAAATTTCATAAGCCGTGCATGACAATTATATCTGGACCTAACTTGTTATTATAATTAAATTATATAATAACAATAAATAAAGTTAATTAAACAGATAAGTAATACAAGGAGGCTGGGTGGCGCAGTGGTTCACTTGTTCGCCTCACAGTAAGAAGGTCCCATGTTTGATTACCGGGCTCGGGGCATTTCAAATTCAAATTCAAATTCAAATTTATTTGTCACATACAAATTATACACAGTACAATATGTAGTGAAATGCTT
>JAOUQZ010000049.1:16200994-16211684 GCA_028564935.1 Neosilurus hyrtlii | reverse complement strand
ATATATAGAATGCAAATGTAATATAGAATGTGATTATTTTATTGCAGTGCGACTTTACTAGTAAAGTTAAAGTCAGTTAAGTGACTATGTGCAAAAAGTGGCAAAGTGTCTCTGTTACTCAGTCAGTAAAGTGTCTGAAGTCCGTAAAGTGTCTCTGTGCAACAATCAGTTGAGGTGGAAGGTTTTTTTTTTTTTTGTTTGTGTGTGTGGGGGGAGAGTCTACAGTCTACAGTGGACTTTAAAGTGGACTTTAAATGTTCACCCCATGTTTGCGTGGGTTTCCTCCGGGAACTCTGGTTTCCTCCCACAGTCATAAAAACATGCACAGCAGACTGATTGCTGGTTCCAAAATGTGTGAGTGAGTGTGAATGGTTGTATGTGCGTTGGCGCAGCAATGGCCAGGCGAGCTGTTCTGGATGTACCCCGCCTTGGCCCAGATTCAGCCTCCCCACCTGTGCACTCCTCGTAATGTACTTGCCAGTTGGCATCCACTGATGTCCAGTGGATCTGACTAGCAGCTGGACTACTGGCTGACATACACTAGTTGAACTGGAGGTGTGGCAGACATAGACCGCATGTTCAGCGGATGATTACTGATAAGGAACGTATGGGAACTGATGAATAATGGATGTCTATGGAGTGTCCACAGAACAAAAAGATTTCAGTATTTATAGCCACCGTACATGTAAAGGGACTTCACCGGGTCTGAAGCGGACAGCAACGTACATCCCCAGGGTGTCATGAGAACCAGGAGCAGCAACTGAGACGACTTTCACTGGGAGATGATGTTCTTTTGGAAAGTTTATATTCATCCGACATCCAATTACGATATTCTTCAAGGTGTGACTGCTATCCAGCAACGGAGACGACTTTTACCACTTTTTTAGGACTATACAAGGTGCAAACCTAACACAGGCCATACCTCAAATAATACTATCCTTACACGAAAATATGGTGGTGGCAATCCTCAGAAATTTAATTTATATATTTCCAATATAGAAAGGAGAATGGAAGGTGCAAAACATCGACTAAAACCATTTTTCACTTATTCTACTGTAGATAAAGACAACATGGGAAGAATAAGTTTGTAATAAATTGGTAATAATATGAAAATTATAGAGATTGCATGTGTCCTAATTTCCAAAATATGGATCCATGAAATATAGAATGAATGCATTGTACCATTTATTAGGAAAAAATAAACATGTCTTTTAGTCTGAAAGAAAGTTTTTTTAAATAGTTTTTCAAAAGAGGATTTTAGACAAATTAGATATGTTATGTCTTGTAATGTAGAATAGACATGAAGTTCATCTCTAATGTATTGTGTAAGTTTCTTTTGTTCCGGACGTGCATACAAAAGGAGGAAAATCTTATAAACCGTTAAACCTGGAACCAGCTCTTTACTATTTTTGAACTACATTCTGTAGTTGTAATAACTATGTCAGAACAAAGTCTTGTCTCTAAACTACCATGCACACTGTGTCTGTGGTCAGGCATGTTTAGTGTTTTGGCGCCATCATGCGGCTGCTGGACGGAGTGGCTTTTAACCCTTTAATTTTGTTTAGTCTGTTTTCTACCATAAACAAAAACCACTGACCTCCTCAATCATAGTGTCCATGGCTTCATTCAGCTCTGCTTTAGTGGCATTGCTTGCCACCATATTCCTCAGCCTCAGACAATACTCTCTCAGCTTAAAAAAAAAAAGACAGAAAGACAGACACATGAGGAAACATGACAACAATAAATGGAAAAGATAAGGTATCTTTATTACTGTTGTACAGGTACAAGATATAATTTGGAGCAAACTTAAGGAAGTAAATAGTGAAATACATTAAACAATACATTTTCCTTATAATGCTCAGTGTTTTCTTAACTTTAGTTAAAATGAAATAATTGCATGTTCTTAGACTAGAAGATGAAGTGAGAGGTATTTTAACAATACCCATATCACCTTTTAATATGTTTATAGCTTTGCTAATGGAACCACAAATTGGGACACCTAGTGTAAATTTTCAAGTAAAAAATTTTTGTGAGTTTCAACTGCTGCACAAAGGTTTTTGATAAGCACACAATGTTGGGACACATGAATGTGGAACAGATTGAAATTTGTTCAGTCTGCTAGATGTGTTCTGTAATGTGTGAAAAATCGTAAATCTCATGTCCAAAGAGATAGATTTAAAGAGTGTTCTTGTATGGACACCGAAACTCACAAAAACAGAACGTAATCCAAATAGAAAATATTGTCTAACATTTGTGATTCTCTATTAAACGCTGCTTGTATTGGCTGAATATTAATGTTATATTGTAATTAATATATACGGAAGTGATACTGTTATGGTTTTATGCTTTACACCAAAAAAAATGGCAAATATTTGTGAGTTTATAAGACAACAACTTCATCTACACAGTATACATTTTTAAAAATTTTGAAAATCTGTGGGGAATCCTCAACGCATGCCTACTTTAACGTCTCAATGAGTAAACACACAAAAATTAAACACACAATTCCTGTCCTACTTTGTTTTATTGTAAATTTTTCATGCATTAATGATTGCAACAACACTTGTAGATACCGAGTGGTTTATTTAATTAAATCGGCCCGCAACGGTAGTTTGTAAAACTATAAAATTTAAGTGTAAAATTATCCTATAAAAATATCATTTCCGGGTTTGTGATGTTTGGGAGCTATTTTTTGTTCCATTTGCGAAGCTGTACACATACATCCACATACAAAATAGGGAGCATATTAACAGGAAATTATACAAGTCTTTTCAAGTCCACTGTCTTTATTGGACAAATGGCAATCCAAAAATGTTTTTATTTATTTAGTATAATAGCACTGGTTTCGATCACACCACTTGTCCTTGTTTGCTATATAAATTCCAAAATTTACTAATAGTTCATCGTATTTAAACTGTTACTACACTTACTACATGCTGTCAGTGAGTCTGTGTGTTGCATGGCGACATGCAACACCATTGACACACAGAAAATAAATCAAATAAAAATGTTATTAAAAATGTTTGAGTCTGTCTTTCACACACTATCCATTTGGTGAACCAGATAACCCTATAAGGGTCATGGAGAGGCTGGTACCTATCTCAGCCAACACTACGCAAAGGCAAGGTACACCCCAAACAGCTCACCAGACCATTGCAGGGCAACATACAGAGACAACCACTCCCAGAGAACACGACGAGAACATGCAAACTCCACACAGAAACACCTACACCGAGCCCAGGAATCGAACCCCTTCTTGCTGTGAGGCGGACATGCCTTGTCTTGATGACATAAATGTTAAATGAATGCAGTATCATATTTGTTATTGTTATGTACTGAATATTACATGCAGCATTTGGAAACCATATGCTTTAACATCATACTATTATGACTGTAGTATATATCTCTCTACTCTAATAAAATCCACAATATACATTATTGGACATTATTTGCAGTGGTGGAAAAACTACAAAGCACACTGACTTGAAGAAAGATATTGCTGCTATAATAACGACTTATTTGAAAAAAATATTTTGATTGACAAGTTGATGCAACTAACAAACTGTCTCAAAATTTAATTCTTTAAAAATAATAAACACAATATTTTCATGGGCTTGCATGCTTATTATTATAGTCAAATTACTTTATTACTACAGATTAGTTTATCTAGTTAAAAGTAAAATGAATTATGTACTCGAGTTCTGTAAAAGAGCACATGCAGTTTATTACATTCCATCCCTCATTATAGGTCAGGTTGCCCTCAAGTGAACCTAACAAGCCTACTGCACTCTGCCTTGGGGCCATGTTTACAACTACTGTACTGACACACAAGCTGACACAGGAACAGTTTGTTTACATGGAACAGACAATATGGCATTTAATTTTAGAGGAAATCCACTCTTAATATATTTTAGATAGGTTAGCCAAATCAACTGGACAATGTTCCATGCTCTCAAGCTGTAGACGGTAGCTCATCAAATTCTCAATCCATAAATATTGGCATAAATTGTATACCTTGTGATTGAGAACATCGTTCATTCTGCGAGAAGCCTCAGAGCTGTGAGACTCAGGAAAGCACTTCTTTGGGATCACACCATACTTTTCTGGAAAACACAAATACATATCATCATCCTTCTATATGCTTAAATATTGTTCTTCAAGTTCAAACCTAATCTAATCTACATAAAATACATATTCCCCCACCCCTAGACTTTAACTTTTACTATAACGAAACGCTGTACACTGTATTACTTAATAACTATGGAAATGCATCCTGTCAGCCTACTGTTGAACCCTGCTATCTATATTTTTGACTTTTTCAGGAATTAAAAAAATGGAATGAAAGTACAATTAATGATAATGTATGTACCCTAAAACAGCTAGATGAAGCCACCATCTTTTTCTAGTAGATGAAGGGGATTATCTTAATTTATATTCATGCATAATCTCATTTTGACCAAACAATGGAGATAGCAGGTTTTATCAAGAGGCTGTCGATACTAAGATGATTAATAAGACAATAAGCAAAAAGGTGACAGCATTATAATTCAATGACATGAATAAGTGTGAAATGAATGGGGCCAGTAGGTAAAAAAAATCTGAAATGACAGAAACAGTTGTTATTTAGTTTTTAAACCTACAGTCACAAAGCCTTCAGCTGAGATAAAAAGGGAATATATAAAATTCATATAAAGTTCATATAAAGGGAAGAGCAGAAAACCAAAGGATAAATAAAGAACAGATTCATTGTTCATTCATCTCCACTAATCATTTCATCCCAGTCATGTTTGATGTCATTGTTAGTCCAAAAAAAAATAATAATAATAAATCAAGAAAAATTTTTTATTTTCATTGTAGCAATCAGAACATCATTGCCTGCTGCAGCCATGTTTATTGACTTAATACTACATAATCCTGAAACATTTTGTTCCCCACATTATTTAGTCAAAATACCCTAAATTTCAGGGATTTACGCTCAATATTTTTAATACTTATTAAAATTCCCATAAAAGAGCTGAATGGAAAACCCCATAATGCCCAAAACCAGTAACTCTGACATAAATTCAGCACAGAAGTACTATTAAAATATACAGTGTAGCAACAGGTTTCACCAAAAAATACAGGAAACCACATGAAAACTTGGGACTGGATATGTATGTCACAAACTGACCAATGAGGTTAACCAGCATATCCCATTGTCCACCATCATTGGTGGGATTGGAGAGCAGAAACTGGACCAAACGACCATCTACTGGCTCGTTCCTCTGGGCAGTCTCTACACAGCTGTGCAAAAAGTAATAGCAGCGTTCCACCTGAGAAAACCACACAGCAAGAGACAGACAAAGGAAGAGAAACAGAAAGATAATGAGTATTGATGAGTTAATAAAGCCAAGAGAAAAAGTTTCACAATATGCACAGATTTACAGAGCCACAATATCTGAACAAACCAATATCTTATTAACAGGAACAGCCTACATCATCAAAACATGTGGTAATCTGAGAGCAACTGTTACATCAGCTTAAGCTGTATTGATACAAGCACCTGTCCAATGTCATACAGCCATGTTTACTCTCATATACAACTCACACTGGGTTTACACTGCGGCACGATGTGTGCGATCTCCATGACTCGAGAGAGTCGTGATGAGCGTGGGGTGTTGTGGGATTGAATCGTGAGGGAACTTGGTAGATTTGTGATGAATGTCAAAAATTTGGCCACGTTTATTATGATGTATTACGATTTGATGCCAAATTCTGATAGATTTGTGAAAATCGTAGTAGAGCATAGTAGAACTTAACGGACCTGTAACAGAGTGTAACAGGCTTACACAGGCCATTGCAGGAGATCTTGATGAACTTCGAAAGACAATTTCTTCAAGTTTTATCTCTTGGATGCGCCCTCCCCAGTCACACTCCAGGCATGGTCATAAATCATGGAGCTTCATGCTTTTTTGAATCGCAGACATCGTGCCCCAGCGTAAACCCAGGGTTACATAAAACCTTCCATAATTAATGCAGTTTCTAGCATCTATGTATCATCTATGTATGATCTGAGGAAGATCTGCAAGGAAAAATGGTTTCAGTCTTTAATGTTTAATTGCATTTTGTTAGTACCCAGATTAACATTAAGATTTAAATAAAGTTTTGTGCTTAAATATAGGTAGGCTTTCAACCTGGAGTAAAAACAGAGAGCATAAAGAAAACACTGGAAGAAATCAATCATACCAACACGAACAACAAATCCTGTCTGATGAGTGTTTTAGATTTGATATGAAATGATGTAATAACCTCAAAATGCACAGCGTAGTGTAAAGTACAGTAACATGGACTTACCTTATCCCAGAAAAAGAGATAGGACTGACTGAACTCAAACTCTTCTATATTGAGCTTCTTCATAAAAGGAAGTCGCATGACATTGAGGCACGAGAAGATCCAACATCTCCCTAACAGAAAAAACAATTGGTTTGAAGACGTGTATTTCATCAGGCGTTAGCTTTTATTCCAAGGACCTGGAGGGTTTCTTTAAATGGAATCGATTTGCTCGGTCATTTTGAAATATTTGTCCATGTGAATGAACGGCCTGCAAATTGCTTGCATCTACTTTCAGAAACATTTAAGATTGTTTCATGCTCATCTTTATAGAGACCACTGGAGTTAGGGCTGAGTAATATAATATCCAAAAATTACCATTTCATGATACTCATAATCTTAATATTGTCAAACACTTGAACATCATGACTATGGGTGATATGAGACCATGAGTATTTAGCAGAAATATCACCTTTTATACAGTAATCACACACCTTTTTCATGTGTGTGTGATTACTGTTCACGTGTGTGTGCACACATTGAATGGGTTACAAAATTTAGGCAAATTTCCCTTGTGGGATTAATAGATTATATCAAAATCAAAAAAATCTAATCACAATCAAAATATCGGCCAGCCCTATCTTCTGACATTATCATCATGCTCCTCAACTTGACAGCATTATTGATTTATATACTGTGATAAAATATCAATATTAATCAGTATCAATGAGCCCTAATCTAAAACAAAATTAACCTGATGACTTCCTCACATCTCACTTAGGATTATAAAGGAAGCTTTAATCTCGACTAAAACAGTGTTTTGATTTATATGAGAATACATATTAAGTGTGACGTTTTTTATTATTATCATTGCCCAGCCCTAACACCTATAAAGCTGATAAGAGACAACGTTAAAAGCATTATATGTCTAAAATTGAATCAAACAGAACCTCAGTAAGAGAGCAGCTGTAGCTTGAGTTAGAGTAAGTTGTAAGAATAGGAACAGGATCAGACAACTGGACAAAAAACAAAAAAGTTTTTTCTTGGCTAGTTGTGGTTTCACTAAATCCAGTTCTGAGATTTTGCTTCATGTTTCGGTTACCTGAGTTCTTCTGGTTAGTGATAGGCTTGCCCTCGGCAGGAATGGCATGCTGGAAGATATGCACGGTGTCTTGGACTGTCTGCCTGTGCAGGCACACTTCTAGAGGGTCGATGCACGTAGACACATTTTGGGCCAGCAGATATCGAGGTTCGCTCCGCAGACGCTTAATAAAAGCAGATACTTTCTCCCCACTCAGGCCTGTAATTAGATATAAAGAAGATTGAGTCAGTATCTATTTAGAGGACAGAGTAGCTTTAAGTGCATAACCCTTCTGTAAACCTGAGAACATGGACAAGAATGCACAGAGCCAGAGGCAACCCAGAGTATTTTCTTAAGTATATTATGAGAAAATGTATTCCAGAACATTCTCTGGATCCATTCTTGAAAATTTAAGTAATTTTAATTCACTATTACCTGCTACTTGCTGCTCCGATCTTGGTATTCATTCATCATCATGTTTAGGTTATGTTTTTCATGAGGTTTGTGTGTTTGTCAGCAGAAATATGTGAAAAGTTATGTGTAGATTTTCATGAAATTTCCACTAGAGGTGGGGCACTGGACAAGGAAGACGCCATTCAATTTTAGAGATGGTCCGGATAAAATTCCCAAGGTTTTTTTTTATAAACATTGTGAGAAAGGATGACGTTGTGAAAGTGTACTATTACAGCAGGCCCAGCAGGGGGTGCTGTATACCTTCTGTTATTAATTCGACTTGGTGGAGGTTTGCACTCTCTGTCTGTTTGTTAGCTTATTTATTTATTTATCGACTTTCAATAATCACTTGATCCTAATTTGAGGCTTATCTCAGGCATGCAAAGCATGAGGTTGGAACAAACCATTAATAAGGCACTAGTCTTAATCTCTATTAAAAAATACTGCATCTGTGCATCCGTCTTGGCAGCCAATATCATAGTGCTGATGCTTGCTGTGCAGATACAAACACACAATATAAAGTTGAGCATCCTCATTAAACAGTGCATATTTTATGTGAAGTAAGCATTATAGACAGTCTTGATTTGTGCTTCCGCAGCTGTTTTCCCATAAGTTAAAACATCCCTGTGATCAAATAGCTCGTGTTTAATTTTTCACAAAATATCTCCAGATTACAGCATATGAATTCAGCCTTTCAGTACGAGGTACCCAATCCGTACATCTACAATCATCAAACTGTATATTTGATGCTGTTATGATGACACCATATCCGAAGACCCACTGGAAACCTGCTTAAGCATGTATAGAGGATCGGTGCTCATATTGCTAAAGTGTATGACAGTAAAGGTATCAAATTAATGCTGCAGGGACAGAATAGTGCTGGTGTATAAATAACACCAAAATCCTCACAAAACTATCTTTCAGCACCCTAGCCACTACATCACGGGCCCCACATACATCATAAGATATAGAGGTTTTAATGTCACCATAAGAAAACTATGGAATATACTTTCTCTTCATCTCCATGCTTGTACTTTCTTTCCTCATTATCAAACATGTCTTTAAAAATGTACCCTTTCTGCCATGTTCATTAACTCATCCAGTGAGTCACAGGGACGTCTATTGTGCCTCCTGTTGAGTTGTCGGTTTCATCTTGTAGTTATCTACACATGCAGATCTTTTTCCTTTAGGTTTACATCATGTATAGTGTTGTATCACTTTGCACTTCTTGGTACATCTACACTAATCCCAATATCAATCACAAATAAATAATTATCAATCTCAATTCTACTAACAATATCTATATGGTTGACTGTGTACTGTCTCTTACGGTGTCTATTTTATTTATTTATTGGTTGATTGGTTGTATGATCGATTGTACTGTCTTAGGGTGGGACGTTGGCATAGTGGTTAGAATGTCCGCCTCACAGCAAGAAGCTCCTGGGTTCGATTCCCAGGCCTGGGTATTTCTGTGTGGAGTTTCATGTTCTCTCCATCCTTGCGTTACCATATGTGAATTGATCCTTTCTGGCCCTAGGTGTGAGTGTGAATGTTTGTGTGTGTAGGCCCGGCAGGCTGTTCAGAGTGCAGGGGTGGAATTTAGCAAAACTAAGCTTCTGGCCAACAGGACTAGTGAAATTATGAAACTACTAGTCCTCCTTCATATTTACTGGTCAGTGACACTACATCTTCTTTGCCTGTTGGATTTGTCAGGTCTCCAGCAGGATGACTTCCTAGCTAATTTCACTCGCCCTACAGATTTTTGAGTTGCCACGGGCCAGCGGACTAGTGTTAATTTTCACCCCTGCGAGTGTGCCCCACCTTCGCCCAATGTTGGCTGAGATAGGCACTAGCCTCCCTGTGACCCAAGCAGGATTAGGCGGTTCAGCAAATGAGTGAGTGAGTGTTCCGTCTTGTGCTGGTTGCACACCTGCACTTTATGTAACTTTATTTAGTTTAGCGTTATGTAGTTCTGGGTATGTTTATGTTGACCCATGGTCCTAGAGGAACAGGGTCTCCTTTTTCTTTGTACTATCCTGTAGTAACAACAGCAGTATTAGAATTTAAATACGTACTACTACGACATACTGTATCTGTAATGTTTTAAGAGAGCTTTAAATTAAATCAGAAACTTTGTCATTATACAAAGGTATAACTAAATTTTGAGCAGTCCAATTCAGTACATACAAACACAAAGATTAAAAAGAAAATTACTAAATAAATAAATAAGGTGAAGGCAAAAATAAAGTAAAAACATTTATAAAATTAGAAAAAATAAAATTGAATATCTGATAGCTGTGAAAAACAGAAATGTAAAAATACACTTACGCATTAAAAAAAACGATATGCACATTGTTAAGTGAAAGCATGAACTTGTACAATGATTATATTACTTTTCAACAGAAATAACCAAAGGTTTACTGCTAGTGTGACTTGCAACTATTTCCTTTTAACACAAGAGTTTCATGTTCTTTGTGTTCAGCATGATGCGCATTAATGGCTCCTACTCTGGCTGAAACATCTACTGAATAGATATACTGGACTACTGAGTGAGAGTGAATGAGATCAATTATATAAAGGTGTGGACAAGTTGATGCTGTTAGTATGAAGAGCAGTGAGCAGAACTAAAGCAGTCTGACTCCAGTGAAGTGAATGCGGATCTGGTTCTAAACCTCTGCCTGAAACACCACTTCCTGAATCAATAAGGTTTCACTGTTTATTCCTTCATGTTTTCCTCATTTTCTTTGAAATGAAACGTACAGTCACTTTGTTCTCTCTCTCTCTCTCTCTCTCTCTCTCTATATATATATATATATATATATATATATATATATATATATATATATA
>JAOUQZ010000049.1:16180190-16191047 GCA_028564935.1 Neosilurus hyrtlii | reverse complement strand
CAACCCCTTCAACGTGTCAGCAGCATCGTGCGCAGTGTGTGCAGACATGTCCAGTTCTGCTCGCTACACCTAGCCTAAATCAGGCCTATCTTTTTTAAAAACAGGCCTTCACAATTAATTTAAGGTAAATACAAGATTCCTTCTGTAGTCGTCATTAACCCTGTAATCATTATTGCACCTTTTCCCTTGCTGATGTTTACATGTGAGGAAATCAATGTTCTCTGCACCGGCTGTAAGGGAAAAAGCCCATGCTTCACCCGTGGGAGGCATTACACACAAACACCATCCATTTGACCAAATGAAATGGCTGTTAGGAAGGTAACATCAAGGCAGCAGCACCAAGCAGGATTATCTGTTTAATGTTTGGAACAGCCATATTATCCTTCAGAATAATTTCATAACCCTGAAAGCTTACTAAAGAGTAGAATTTATTGTTTCCATTAGGATTTGTTGTTATGCAGGCTTTGTGAGGATATGCTGATAGAACCATACATTATTAATGATATGCATACTCAGACCTGTTTATGTATACATTATGATAGCTATTGATGATATCAAGATAATCCAGAATACAGACATACTTTTAAAATAACGAGCGCATGTCATAATTTGGTAAATAAAATACTGCACTAAATTAAATAAACAATCATGAAATACTTTATACTCACTGACATCATTAAAAGACAATATCAGTGGAAATATATTAAATCTGTAGATTGTCCAATAGTTAAGACCAACTAAAATAATAGACCCTGTTTTTATATTAATTTTGCATTGCAAACATCCTTAGCCTATATTAGCATCAGTCATCTTTCAGTAATGTTTTAATGTATGTTTTAATGTTTTTATAAATTTGCCCTTTTGAGTATTTTGCATATTATTCAGGAAAGGCAGAATCAAAAATGTAACGTAAATACTGCACGATTAAAAAATGCATAATTTGGTTTTATTCAGTGTTTATGTAAAGTCTGTGTACTCCATATAAACACTTTTATATGTGATTTATAGTATTTAATGCTGAACCCCTATATTCAGAATGGTACCTGTTTTATTTTCTGTGTCCAATAATCACATTGCATTTGTAACAGCATGGCATTGTCTGATTTCAAATAAAACTGACTTTCATAAAATTGTTTGAAATAGGCAAAGAGCTATGAATTTGCTTTTAGTTGATTTTATTCTTAGAATTAAAAAAAACATGCAATTATAAATTATAAGTTACCAATATATAAAATGTTATCACTTAGTATATGTTACGTTCTGTAGAATTTATATTTATTTATTATTATTTTGGTTTTTTTAGAAAAATAATGATAATAATATGAATTACCTTTGGTTCCTTACTAAAAAAATGGTGACATCATGTCATATTTTATTGGATTCCTATATAAAAATTTTTATGCATAGTGAGAGAAAGTTGGCAAAAAAACAGAGTCGTTTGCCAGAAGATCATTAGGGGAGTGGTGTTGTTTTAGCCCCATCATCACTAAAAAGCTGCTCTTGGTTTTCCACATGCTGTGCCCTGAGCTCTAACTGCATATAAGGTAGAACGTGGTAATCTTGTAAATGAAAGCGCAGGCACAGGAGGCATCTTGTATACTGTTTAGGGGGTGCAGGTGTCCTTGGTGAGGAGCATGAGGGGACGGTGACCCTCTTACTGAAAATGGGACAGGGGAAGTGTGTGTGTGTGTGTGTGTGTGTGTTCTTGTCAGAGAGGAAGAAACACTTAGGAAGATGGAATAAAGGTAGGAATCCTGGCACAGGAAATGTATTGTTAAATGGTCTATAAGGGACATTTCTGTTGGTATATGGACTTAACATAATTAATACTAGCTCATCATTTTAAGAAAGAAAAGAATGTCTCCTGCTAGTAAAAGACAAGGCCTATGGAGCTCTCTCAAAAAAAGATCTTACATAAACATGATTTGCCAGCTGGGTTTGAAGATTTTCCCCAACCCCCTAAGACGTTTACATGGAGTACAAATAGCTGCTTCTTCACTATGGCCCTCTCTATTCAAACACAACTGACAGAGCTGTACAGCAATCCTAATACAGCTGTATTTGTGGCCAGCCCCCCCGATTAATCATGCGGCAAGGCTGCTGCAGTTATTAATTTCGAAAGCCACCCATTTAGCATTTTACCACTTTTCCTACTTCATCCTCTACATCCTAACTAATTCCTGCTGTAGTCCTCTCGCATCCTTTTCCATCTCTCCATCAGCGGAGGCCATTCATTACCTTCCAAACCATCACTGTGTCTGTCTATTGATCTCCGAACAATTTAACGTAAAGGGGGCGCTGTTCTTCGCCTCCTCCTTTTTTCGAAAGCACTGCGTCAAAGATTTAAAAAAAATGTCTGCAAGGGCGGGGGACTTTGGGTGGGCCGCGCTCTTGAGAAGGCAGCACAGGATTGGACGAGATGCTTGTCTCGCTCTGGCTGTCTGCACCGGAATGGAGCATGGGGCTCTTGATGAATATGAATGAGAACAATGAAAAGAGCGATCGAATAGAGGATAAGATTTGGTCCCGACTTTATGCCATTTCTTCCTGCCAGGAAGGGAACAGTCGCCTCACACTTGCCTTAATCTATGCTAAAAGAATGAATATTATCTAATATGTTTGTGTTTATTTTGTTCAGGCGGTTTTGGAGACAGACCTATTGTGAAATCCTGCCACTTTGCATCACTGTGTGAAAGCTTGATTCCCCATGGTTTAAAGACAATATAAAATAAATGCTGAACACAATTAAGCAGTTATAACACAGATAGAAGCATGCAAAATATATAGTTTATATAATAGCAGCCAGGGTTTGTCCTCATCATGTTTCTTACTCATCTCATGGGAACTATATTTGCCCTTATTACTCTCTAGCCATAGTCTGGTTTGTTGACCCACATGGCTCCTGACACAAGATCCCAGGATTTGAACCTTCAATCCCCAGGTTGATGCTACCTATTCTGGGCATCCTATCTCTCTGAATCTCCTAGCAACCAGTACCTCTGTTTATGCATGACAGATTTTTACCTTATACCTAATTGTGGTATATATTGTGATCAACTTTTAAAAAATGTGTATACACAGTAACTTTTCAACCAAGATATTTTGTTCCTTCAATATAATGTGATGGGAGTACTGAATTGGGGACATTGCTTTCAGTTACAGTATAGCTGGAGGAAATATGTCGAGATTTTCCAGGCTGGGTTTTGTAGACATGTGAGAGGAAATTACGTTGTTCCTGTTAATACTTGGCCTGCAGAGTCGTTGCCCTCTGATGTTGGTGTAGACTAGGGAGTCCCTGTGATAACACACAGATCCAAACCAAAGATTTTCTGTATTTGCCAGAAATTAAACACTACCTGGGAATACCCAGGGTAATCCTGAGAGGCAGAATGCCGGACTGAATGTTTTAGCACAGAGGGATCTGGCATTCTGTTTTGACCTGCAGTGCAGTGCGCTGGCTTCTGTTTCCAACAGCCTGCTGCATTTGGTTTAATGCACCTGTTAAAACACTGACTGTGAAAACCATTATGATTTTTTACCTTGCTTGATTTTATGGTAAGGAGATGATGAAACTAAAAATCTGGATTACTAATCATATGGTCAGAGTTTCAAGCCCCAGTACCACCAAGCTGCCACTGTTGGGCCTTCAAGCAAGGCCCCTAACCCTCAGTTGCTCAGTTGTACATTGCTTTGGAGCATCTGCCAAATGCCTTAAATGTAAAGTATAAGAATAAACTGTTGGGCTCTGCTGGCACCTATCTTTTTTAAATAAATTAAAAAAAGATATGAGTATGTTTTCAGATGTATTTCCTCGCATATGAGATGGGAACAACTTAATAGATGTGAGTGACAGGTCTTTTTCTTTCTGATACCCACTTTAATCAATTTATCATTTTAATTATTCATAAATATGTACTTTAAAAAAAAAGAGGATGATTAAAATCTGACACTTGTAATATTTTAAACTTTATGATTATGGTGTGGGGTAGAATGGGAATGCAGCGGCATTTTTCTGTATATTTGGCATATTCTCCCTGTGCTTGTGTGGGTTTCCTCTGGGTTCTTCCATCTCCTCTTAGAGTCCAAATGGAGATAATGGATGCATGATTATGGTGTGATGTTTTTACTTTTAGGATGAAGTTTTGTAAGGGAGTGATTTACTAATTCTTTACAAGTTTTCAAGGTACAGTCAATAGGAAACTGAAAATCACTGTAGACTGGAAGTAAACCAAGCATGTAGTATTGTCTCTTTTGTTAAATATTTATGAGGTAAAAACACTAAAGTATGCAGAATGCACAATGTTTATGAAACCTGGCATGTTAATTAGGGGTGATTAAATTTAGATGCATCCAAATCAAAAGGAGGGCGACCTCAGTTCGGGGAAATCTGGGTCATCGCAAAAAAAAAAAAAAGGAAAAAGTACTTGTGCTAATTTATGGGTAGAGTCAAGCCATAGGGTCTTGAAACAATGCTGATGCTAAGCAGGGAAACAAATATCATCCTTATGATCCCCAAGGTTTAATTCATTATTTTTTCACTCTTTTTCATCTTTGAATTATGATTAGACCTGGTTAAAGCCTGTAACAGTCACGTATGGGGTTGTTTTTAATCTAAGATCTTCACAGAGTAAGCTTCTCATACTTATTGATACTGTAGATAGCCTGGTGATGCTAAAAGGATTACCACAAGACAATTAGATTATTAGGAGACTGTTAAACCGACCCAGTTATTAATGCTAATCCGAGCACAACCCGCGCTTACGTCCCAAACTAGTCTGAGTCTGAGCTTCTTTTATTCTTTATCAGATGGACTGTCCTTACTGACTCTTTTTGGTGCCAGTGCTTCGTAGGCAGTATTATGATTGTTACCTTTTTTCACAAATCCGTGTACACCATGCTTGTTTCTATTGTCACACTGTTTCATCAGCTGTGCCTCTTAATTAATTGAACACTATTTTTTGCCAGCAGTATTTGGTCGGTAGTGTGCATTGCTTAGCTTGCTCAAAAGTATGACTGCAGAACTAAATAAGTCTTCCAGAACCCCAGTCCAAACTAATGGACCCGTCTTCTGGGAGCCAGCATGGATTAATAACGGTTGGATTTTAGGTGTGTCCTCAAGTGGCTATAGTGGTTGGATACAATGTCATGTTAAAGTCACAGCACTGAGTATGTGCACACAGCGACTCACCTGACCCAAAAAAGAAACCTTGCACACATTAACAGTCTTTTCTAGGCCTGTATGTCCTCTTTTCTAACGGATTTCATTCTTCACAAAAGGCTTCTAACTGTAAAGACTCTACCTGCCTCCAAGCCCTTTCCATGCTGTGAATGATAAATATTACATACTGTGTAAATAAATGTGTAAGCACTACTGTTTGATCCAACATTGCCTTATGCATCTAAATTTGAAAATTCCCAAAGCTAAACTCATGTGAAAAGATATGCAGGTTACAGTTGGGGCAAAGTTAGCATTTGTACACCAGGAGTCTGAGGTTTCACTTAGAGAAAATCTTTGCGCATTCACATTAGTATAAACATAATCTGAGATCTTTTTGGGCCCCAAAACAAGCTACGATTGTTCTTTACAATCCTCGTTTCATTAATATCAGCTACTTTACTTAAGAAGTTAATAATTATTTAAAGTTTATCTTGATTTCTGAGTTTTATGTACAAAGATGCTTTAGATGAATTTATGATAAATGTATGTTAAGGTAGATACATCATGTCTATTGGAGGATTATTATTTAACGGTGGTGTTACATGGTCTTGATTTTCTGTGCAACTCCAGGCTCGGCAACATGTTGCAAGTTTTTAGATCCAGGTCAAAAACTCATAATGTGCTGCTGAGCCCGAAGTTTTCAAAAAACTGTCCCCGGTGACATGTTTTACAGGGATCGATTTTCACGCAATAACAATGTTCTAGTGTAGTTTAGCTTTGAGAAGAACACGAGTGTGTCTGTTAAACTCACCATCCCCCTGAATCATCTTTACAGATTGTGAGGTTTTCTTGTAATGCCTCAAAAAGTTATGCCTATTTTATACAATCGAAAAATCCCAAAGCACAGCAGCAGGTCCAGGTTTCTATACTTTCCTTTTAAATGACTGAATAATTTAGTGGGCAGAAAGTTTTTTTTACATTAAATTTTTACATGTAATTACAAGCATTCTGTGCCCTTATTGATTCCCCAGATCAATATATGATTACATTTGCGATAGAAGAGCCATTACTCAGAGCGCATTCCACTTAATGTTCTGATCAGATGCCATAACCTTATTTTTCTTTTTTTTCTTTCTTCAGAAGAAGGCGAGTACTTCTTAAAGGTGCTGATTCCAAGCTATGCTGCAGGCTCTATTATTGGCAAAGGAGGCCAGACCATTGTACAACTGCAGAAAGAGACAGGGGCCACCATCAAGCTGTCCAAATCCAAAGACTTCTACCCAGGTGAGTCTCCTAAATGTGTCAGTCCACCCTTAGTATCTATTTAAACCTCTACTTTCAGTCTGTCATGTCAGCTTCCACACGTAGTGAGATTATAGGTAATAAACACTTGCATATAATTTTTGTTGTATGTATAAACGTTGTTTTAACTAAGAGCTACAGTATGGTCTTTGCCAGAGGCGCTCAGCTTCATCCTCAATGAAAATCATATGAGAAGGACGTAATCTTTGGCATGTGGCCACCACACATGGCCTTTATCGAGGCTTAGGTTGCACAGCGTGGCAGATCAAGACAAGCAAGAATGCAGGCTGTTGTACAAAAGGAAAACAAAGTTGTAGAATGCAGGTTGTGATCTTTAATTCCCATGGTACAGTGGGCATAATAATTAGTGGATACCCTTAATTGATGAATAAATATAATTTTAGATTGGAATCTGGCATATTTATTTTTTCTGTTTTAATGTGAGAAGTTGCCAGGAGCTTTTGGGCTCCTTCTTAAAAGAACATTGTGCTATTCATGTGTCCTGCCACGGTTACTGTGACCAACAGGGCACCTCTGTCCGTTTTCCCCCTGAGACACTCATAAGAACAGAGCAGATGCCAGATCCAGGACACCTCTGTAAACAAAAAGCTTTCATGTATATGCCCTTTCAGTGGCTTTATCGTCTTTGAGGATTCCAGTGTTTCACGTGGTGCTGTTAAAATGGCCAATTAATTAGAGCAAGATAGCTCAAAAGATAAATAGAAATGCGTAGGGAAGAATATTCTTAAAAGGATGGATGCACTGGTGCTGTGTTGATTTGCTGGAATGGAGTGTAGTGTTGTGGTAGGGGGTTGAGTGGGTGGGGGTGGGCTTCCTCTGCAGTGAAGGGGGCATCTGTATGGAAATGAGCCTGAGCTTTTCCTTGGATACAAATCAAAAGATCCACCTGCTGTGAGTAGGGGGGAGATTTTTTTTTTGCTTAGGAGCAGTGTCCAGCATTCCTGATTCAGGCAGATTTGAAACCTCTCAACGGAAGTACCACTATCCCTCACCAAAGACTCTCTTCTTACTTCATCTTGGCTAAGTGCCTCAGCAGCATTTAATTTAGAGGCAATTAGCTGGCTACAGCAGTATTGGTCTGCAACTGACCAGCATTCATTATTGCAAGAGAAAAGATTTATTAGATGCCTTCACTCCAAATATAAGCTTGTATAAAGTTTACAAGGAAATGACACTCATAATTTAGTGAAGTTCAGCCTGTAGAGTATTTAGCCACAACTTACAGAGGCTAAAATGTAGCAATCTCATATAGCCAATATTAAACAGTATAACATAATATTATGAGATAATTTGGTAATACTGTGCTATAGGAATTCATGCTTAGGGCTATATATTAATTTAGCATTAATATGTGAATATGTATAACAGGTAGTGAATACAGCAGTTATCTGGCAATGTTAACAGTTATTAGTATTGTATGAGTGCGATTCTTAAAATCTTAACAGTATATTATATTGTTTCAGAAATGTTTATAAGAAATTGAAATTTGTATACCTGTAACTAACTCATTCACATACCACTTCATTTTTTTGGTAATGTCCCCTTAATTATATAAAAAGGGTATGTCATTGAGTTTAAATGTTTTGCTCCTTAGCATATTCTAATTTTGTTTCACTTATCTCACTTACTCATTCATTTGCCGAATCGCTTAATATTATTAGGGACAAGGGGAGGTTGGAGCTTAGTCGATACTAGGTGAAGGCGAGGTACACCCTGAACAGCTCAGACACCCACAAAAATTCATAATCACTTACAAATAGGGGCAATTTGGAACAACAAATTAGCCTAATGTGCATGTCTTTGGACCGTGGGAGGAAACCAGAGTACCCGGAGGAAATCCATGCAAGCACGGGGAGAACATGCAAACTCCACACAGAAACGCCCTCACTGAGCCTGGGACTCAAACGCAGGACCATCTTGCTGTAAGGCAGATGCACTAACCACTATGCCACCATACTGCCTATTTTTGTTTCAGCATATTACTCTTCAGAACAGCTATTTGTGAGATATTAACACTTTTTGTGTATTTTGGTGACACAGCCTGAGCGCAGATATTCATTTACTAATCATTTATTTATGTATTTATTTAAATAGTCTTTGACATTCCCAGAAGCAGTAGTCATCTGGAAGATGTAGGTAAAACATACTACATTATATCCACACCCACGGGGAAAGGAGCAATCACATGCTCTGATTGGCTCCTCTACTACAAGGATATCAGCTCATATCCATGAGTACAGAAAAACAAAACGGAGAAGCAATTTGCTGAGCCAATAGAACATAAAAAAAATTACTATATAAAAAACAATTTTTAAACCTAAATTTGTAATGACAGTGGGTGGCATGGTTAGCATGTCCACCTCACATCAAGTAGGCCTGAGTTTGATTCCCAGGCTTGTGGTTTTAGTGTGAAGTTTGCATGTCCTCCCTGTGTTTGCGTGGGTTTCCTCCGGGTACCCCGTTTTCCTACCACAGTCCAAAAACATGCACAGTAGGCTAATTAGTTGTTACAAATCGCCTGTGGGTGTGCGATGCCCTGGCGAGCTGTCCAGGGTGTACCCCGCCTTCACCCAGAGTCGGCTGAGATGGGCACCAGCCTCCCCGCGACCCTAATATTTACATTGTAATTACAATTACAATGATGGTGATGTGGGTATAATAATACAGTTATTTCTTTCAATCTTGTCGTACATGACTGATATCAACTCATCGACTTGGTTTCGTGGAGTAACTAATAAATATATCGTAAGAATATGAGGATAATAAATAGAGAACAACAAAGCTGCTAATGTTGTCTTATGTATTTCTTACCTAAAAACACACACATTAGTCTTAAATTAATGTCTAATGTGCGGCCCCCTTATCTAAAGTGTTTTCGAATATATTTGATGTGAACAATAGTTATTGTCACGTATAATCATTCTCATTTACAATGTAGAAAAGATTCCGATTAAAGAATTAAGACTTGTTCTGAATAATAATGTATTTAATTACAGTACTCTGTGACAACATAATGTCCTGATTTTATCCTGGGAAACAAAGAGCGAGGTGGGCAAATGAGTGAGTATTGTGAGTCAGTGAGTGAAGGAGTGAGTGTGTGGGAGGGAGGAAAATAAAGTAATCCTCACTCATGCCAGATACCCAGGTGTTTGCTGCTTTTGCCACTGATATCAGGTCAGAGTGGGAGTTGACTAGCTCTTAGAATATGTCATGATAGCATGTGCTAGCATGGCGCCATATGGTAGTGTGTGTGTGTGTGTGTGTGTGTGTGTGTGTGTGTGTGTGTGTGTGTGTGTGTGTGTGTGTGTGTGTGTGTGAGAGGTGGGGGGTGAGGGTGCACCTTTGTGGTGGATGCAGACTGTCCCATCTCACACACAGCACTATATGTAAACTTTTGAAATGTAACCATAAAAATATAAAACCAAATTTATTAAAATTATTATTATTATTATTATTATTATTTGAAAGACCTCCACAGTGCTGGGGTAAAGTTAATTTAAATTTACATTTCCATAATTCCACAAGCAAGCTATCAAACCATTTAAAGGATAAACACGTGTACAGCTAAATTCTGGACAGACTGGATATACTGTCCTTTGTTAAGAGTTTCATTACAATGCAAGATGAGGTTTTGTTTCCCGTACGTCCAGGTAAGACATGACTTTATTCATATTTATAACACTGCCACTATGCATTTATTGCTTGTTTATTCATTTCAGTCATTATGTATGTATGTGTTAGTGATGGGAATTCCAGCTCTTTTTAGTGAACTGGATCATTAGTCTCAGCAAAAAATATAGACTCCCAAACATTCAGTATAATGAAACTAAGCCTTAAAATTTACTGAATACCACTATTTTAGATTACGGTTGGCATCAAATATTAATGTGAAAACATCAAATACAATTACACATGTGCATTTAAGATGTAATTGATACTGGACGTTATAAATTAGCACTTCACTCAAAACATTAAACACAAAGCTTCTGCTGTATGTGCGTAAATTTACACAACCATTTAAATGCTATCGAGATGTCGATATCAACTAGAATAATGAACTACATAATAAACTATCCAAAACAAACCATTCCAAACAAACCAGCCTGAAAACAGAACATGGTGGGCTACGTATCATGAATAATATATGTGCAAAACAGTAACATCGTCCAGTACACTGTAAGATTGTCTTTATGGCAAATAGCCATTAAGAATTCTGATTGGGTTAGAATATGTCATCAGTGAATATATAGGTTTATTAAAGTCATTAATAAAAAAAAAAACTTTGTCGTGACTAACATATCACTAGTATGTGAGCTAGTCTCTCTCTCTCTCTCTCTCTCTCTCTCTCTCTCTCTCTCTCTCTCTCTCTTTCTCTC
>JAOUQZ010000049.1:16159226-16180090 GCA_028564935.1 Neosilurus hyrtlii | reverse complement strand
TCTCTCTCTCTCTCTCTCTCTCTCTCTCTCTCTCTCTCTCTCTCTCTCTCTCTGTGTGTATGTGTGTGTGTGTGTGTTTACACCTTGAGCATTGTATATAAAGTAGAATTTCATAGCTAAAATAAATGTCCATCCCCTAAAACATCCTCCCGCCTGCCTGGCACCAATAAATACTTTACTTCTATTAGCTAACCTAACAGAAATACCTCCTAGACCTTTTTTGTTTTTAGCTTAATTCTTTGATATATTTTATTCAGTAAATTTAGAAAGGCACCATCTATCAGACAACCAAATCATTTCCAGACCATTGGCTATGAGATACATTATCTGTCAGCAACATCTCTGATTTGTTGAGTCGTACCTCGAATTGGTTAGATCATTGAGTTTGCTTTTTTTTTCTTTTCCATTCTTGACCTCGCACAGCTAAAGCAAAGGCTAGGTGTAATGGTTGTCTACAAACATTATTGTCACTGATGCTGTTGGAATATCTGGTAAAAGCGGGTAGGAAAATTTTATCTGTAGACCTTCCAAGCCAAAACTTTTTATTAACATCAGTGTAGATTGTTTAAGAATTTTGCAGACAACCATCATCTATCTATTGTCTATACTGTTTATCCGTCAGGGTCATGAGGTAGCTGTAGCCAATCACAGCTGTCTTTGTGCAAGAGGTGGGGTACTTCCTGAACAGGTCCCAACTGACATCATACAAGATAAAGACAACACACTCCATATTGTAGTTGTTACAGAAATTGCACAGCACATCCAGTATGCTGAACAAGGAGGACATAATAAACCATTTTCTTATGTGAAAGTGTTATTATGTTCAAGAATGAGTGTTGTCCAAAACTATACTGAAAAAAAATGCTGTGAATCATAATTTTTTAAGTTTTCCATCCATTTCTTGAAGTTTAGTTCAACCTCACTCTGTACTGAGCAGTGTGTAGATATTTATTTTACGTTATCCAAACAACCAAACCTGTGTTCAGTTGCTGTGCCTTAGAGCAGAGCAGGGTACGATATTAAAACGTTGTCTTAATCCTGCACAATGATTGTGGTTTTCAGCAGCTAATTCCTAGGCAAAAGCTCACAACCCCCTTAATGCAGAAGCACACACACACACACACACACACACACACACACACACACACACACACAGACATACACTCACCATCATCATCATCATCATCCCTCCCCCATGCATCAGCGACATTGTTGATTTCTCCCCAGTAATCTTCTTAGGTCTAAAGCTTTTTGACTAAAAGATGAAAAGCCACGGTGTTACATGTCTGGCCTGGAAATTAGATGCCCGTATTTTTTGCTTCCTGTTCAGTGGATGTTGTTTAGCTTTAAGCATTTTGTATACTGCAGAGATGTGCAACTCTTTTGTCTGCCACTTATTGTGTGACAGCGCAGTCATCTGAGTCATCATTATTAGATGTTATCAATTTCAAAAAAGGATCATTCGTGCAGTAACCAGAAGGATAATTAACACCAACTAGTGAGGACTGAATGAGACATGTTTAAATCCCTATACGCTGTAGAAAAGTATTAGTCTGGAGTTTGTGATATGTATATTATATAAGCAAGTATATTAAACTATGGGAATCTAAATTAGTCCTAATAAGTCTTAACTAATGAGATTCTACAGTTTAACTCTGATGAGACTGTTTAAATTGCTGACCATGTTTTTCATTGGAACAATCGAAACCGAATTAAGCCTTGATAATCAGTGATATCTGAAAATCTCCAAAATATTGTGACATACAGATGCATCTGCTTCGTTTGGCATTATTGTTATTCGAGTGTATAAAAGCCACATTGTTTGAGAAGGCTTGTCAGGGAGCATCTGGGGCCTGGCTGAGTGTCTAGAGAAGAAACGAGATTCCCTTAGTCTCCCGTGGCTTTGTTTTCTTTCCATGTGACGTTATACAGGCTGGCCGCTGCCTCAGTGATGCCCTCAGTGCCAGTCACTGCCTTAGACCCCCATGTTCGACTAGTCCTTACACAGAGTGGCGCAGATTAGAATCTTCTTAAAGAAAAGATACTGACAGGAATTATGATATCTGTCCTACTGACTATTATGTTGTCCTAGCACCCTTATCTCTCAGACTGCTTGGATATTCTTACTGAAATATCAATGTGGAACCGTAGTCTAAACATGGCATGTACTGTCCTTAGTTAAGGTCATTCCATCTGTGTCTTCTCCACTTTGATGTCTCCTGAGGTCTCGAGGGTGCTGTACTTTTTCAGTTCAAATGTAAAGCCTTTTAGTCGATTAAAATGAAAAGCCACAAAGGGACTTGCCATAAATATACTGATGCAGATTTTAGACAGTGGATCAATTGGGGAAAGTTCAAGCGATGCCTCCTACAACAAACTAGCCCACCAGCTCAAACCCTCCCTTATGGGCGCAGTACAAATAGTATTGATTTGTCCTGAAGCACTTGAAATGAGATTGTGGTTAAATGCGCCAAAGAGAGAGAGCAAGAGAGCAAGGAGAGAGAGAGAGAGAGAGAGAGGGAGAGAGAGAGAGAGAGAGAGAGCGCAATCCACTCCCTGTGTCTTTCCTTCGGTTTTTCATCACTCTTTCCTATTTGTCCAGCTGGTCCCCTGCCCAAGTCATTTTGATAATTCACACTACAGTCCTCGCCGTCCTGGCTGCAGCACACGCCACAGTTCCTTTAAAATGAATCCTCAGCTGACAGGGTGACCTTCAGCTGCAATGATTACAATAATCTTTTGAGCTGACTTTCCAAACACATAATAAATCTAAGGAGAGAAAAATAGGAGGGCTTCTCTAATTTGTATTGTGTAGTAGCTGCTTTGCCAACTTCCTTAGCCACAATTCAATGCTTAGTTTCTCTAATTAAGATGGCATGTAGTTAGATAGATCAGACCTTTTATAAATCCTGTCTTAACTGGGCTCAGATATGAGCATCAATTAACAGGGTGGTATCATTAGCTCAAGCATCAAAAGCTAACAAGTACAGAGGATCAGAATAATGTCGACTGCGCCCCTCTTTGGGGGGAGGATAGAGAGCTACAGTCAGCAGGAGGTCTTGGATTACGGGCCAATTTTATGTGTGGAGGTTCAAAAATAGGAGAGCCTCAATCCCTTCTTTGTGGCATGCATGACAATGGTTTGGCCCAGCTGCGCTATCTTCGTATTCATTATCAGAAACAAACATGTGCTTTAGACATCATTCTATCTGCATGTGCATGTGAATGTTTGAAATAAACACACCCTGTACATACCAGGAGGAATACAGTTGTTGTGAATTAATGTGGTGTTTTATTGCCAATCAGTGTCTGAACTGCCCATGACTGTCTATTGTGTCTATTGTGACGAAGATGCAGTGGTAGGCAGAGAAGGAAAGAATACCAGAAGGCGGAGAGAAGTGATTGAATATCCAGTCAGTGGTCAATGACTGGCCCGAACCGTCCGCGACAATAAAGATTGCTAGGTCACTTTTAATGACAATAGAGCCTTTGACATCACTGACCCGCACAGGTCCTCAAGATTGGGGGTGGGGCAAACAGGCTGGCCTCCCATCTGCCCTCAGAGGTGTGTGCCTGAATGTGTGTGTGAGAGAGAGACAGAGACAGAGAGAGAGAGAGAGAGAGATTGAAAGTGAGGAGGAGAAAATGTTGGGATTTGACAAGGGAAGATTAAATTTGAACATGCAGATATAATTGATGCACACTACATAGCATGTAGTTTATATGGCAAGCTCAATAAAACAGTAGTAGAACAGAGATATTATATAAAATCATGCCGAGGGATACAGCAAGTTCTGTTATGTTACATAACTAGGCCAGTTGCTACATTTTCGTCTCCCTTTGTGAGCGGACGTGAGTTGATGATTACATTTCGAGAAGAAAGCCACCCACCTTTCTCTTTCTCTGCGGTTTCTGATGAGCTCATCAGTAAATCTGTTCAGCCCCCCTCTAAGTTCAGGAACGTAGGGACTTGACAAAATGTATTCAGGAAATTATATGTTTACTTTCATTAAAATCTGCTTCTTGATGAGTCTAACACACACCGGTGCTGTCATGTGGACTATCCATCACATAAACTAGTGAAATGTGTTTAAATGCAACTCGGCTATAATTAAAAGATGCTGATTAAATGAGCCATGGCTGCTAAATTTATTGTATCCTTTATTAGCTGTGAATTTCTGTCATTTAAAAAAAATGATTTAAATAATTTTATTATTCTGTTTCTTTTAATATATTTCATGTAGGAGGAATTACTAAAACATTATTCACTGGAGGTGGCATACTTTGTAGATTATACTGTCATTTATTTTGAAAGTTAAGCCATTCAGCTTGAGGTACGTGGGTGAGAAAATATTCCTCAGGTCCATGTTCATTCTCCAGACTTTACTAACTTCATTTTAAACATTTATAAATCATAGTCATTATTTAGGAAGCCCTAACCTCCACATCCATGCCGACAGTTTACAACGGATTTGTCTCCAAAGTGATGGTGACAATCCTATAATAACATGCTGAAGCTGATCCTATATAAGTGGGCTCATATTGTTTTTTTGGTGCAGATCTCGGGGGGTTGAGAGGAGGGGGGGTGTCTTTTACACACCCTTCTTTACACGCCTCTCCTTCCCCCACACAAAAGGCGCTTTGTTTGCATGCACGCACACAGTCGCCTCGGAGATGCAAACTAAAGTGACGTCTCCAGAGGCGAGAGGTCCCCCTCTATCCTGACCATCCGAGCACTCCACTGTCTCTATCCTGTCCTCTTGTTCCACCATCGAATCTAAGAGAGATGGCGTGTGGCTGCGTCACTCAGCTGCAGGATGGATGTGTGATTTCGAAGTCTGGGCACGTAGAGAGGCCCTGTTATTTTGAAGCCAATCATAAAGCAGCAGGGCTGCCTCCATTTTGAAGTATGGAAGAGACAAATGAGCCAGCAAGGGATATCTCGTTTTCATCGTACTTTATAAAATATAACACAAAGGCACTGATGCTGATGTTTCATTTCTGAAAAAAAATTTATATTTATGTATTACACATGCTCTGATAATAGGTTATATGATATATACTAATATTTGGTATATAAAATAGTGCATCATGGAGCAATTACCAGATCCCAAATCAAAATTAGACCTAACAAGAGTGACATGAAAACCTGGAAAAACATTGTGGTCAGAAATGACTGTTGAAAGAATAAGTAGCAAATTTAAATTATGTTCCTTGATACTATTGTAAACTGTGACATCAGCTTAAGTGAAGATATTTAGGACAATATAAAATGATTTTTTAATTGGCAAATGCTGGACGCAATTAGAATATTTAGCATGTTTCCTATTTGTTTATTTGTAAATCGGTTGTCCAACATGCGGCAAGAGCATTACACTCAAAAAAGTTAGCTATTACAGAAGCTTCAGTGTGAAAGCTTTAAGCACGGTGTGACAGGTCACACAACAGCGGCCTTTATGCGGACATTATTCTTTGAAGGCGGAATAATTACATGACTGCGAGCTTTGATGAAAATCAAATACAACTATGCTAATCAGGCCATCTGCTTGCCAGCCCTTTTTGGCCTGTGCTTGGTTAGATCATTCTGCAATCACAGCATACAGGGGTCTCAAGCACCCATCTCTGATTGCGGATTCACTATCATGACACTCAGGCTCTTTCGGGTACTACAGCAGTCGCTCCCATTGCAGTAATGTATAATCATTTCATAGCTAAGTCTTAGTTTCGAGAATGTATGCCCAGGCATTCAAGGCATTAAGCGAGAAACGACTCCTGCTTCAGTCATGACAATGGACAGCTGCATTGTGTCTTGCAGGGGGCCACCTTTTTTGTTGTTTTTTTTTAAACCCAACGTGGTGAGTTGCCACAAAGAGGTGCATTGAGGGCAAGCAGTGGGTTTCTTTTGGAGTGGACCCAACCTTCTAGCATAAGGGACAAAGCTCCCCCTCTGTGTCCCCATAGCGCCCTAAAAGAGACTGAGTTCCACAGCTGCCTCCTGCTCCTCCCTCTCACCCCCCCTTTTATTTCTCTAATTCTCACTGAATGACCCCGTAACTCTCTTTCTCTCTCATCTCACATACACTCTATGCCTTTCTCTTATACACCCACGAGTACAAACATCCCCCATATCCTACCTCTAGCCCATCAATCTCTAATGAATCATTTCTCTTTCAGCCGAGAAAGCCGTCAGCTGTCGGAATGTCGCCTTCAACATGCAGGCTGTGCGCTTTACTTAATTGCAACACATCAGCCAATGCAAATTATCTTTGACCCCACAATAATGCCAGTGTTTTCTGTGTTTATCCATGGTTATGTATAAGCCCGAGAAAGAAATGATGTGCACTGCTGAAATGGTTTTGCCGAAAAACTGATTTGTTGTATAAGAAGTGCCAGGGATGTTGTAGGTATTCTCCTCCACTGCTGGTGATGAAGGATATGAAGGATGGCAGCAACACAGCTGTTTTTCATGTCCAGACAGCAGGACTACACTTACATGACAACTGGAGAGGATTAATTAGCAATTATGCTAGGAGGATATTACTGAATAGTTCCCAATATGAGACGCCAAGGGGACTATTCAATTCAGTGACATCCACCGAGCCTGAGGCACATAATTGTTTCAGTATAAACTACACAGAAACCTAAAAAACAAACAAAAACAATATTTTATTGTTGGTTTTTTATTTTTAATATCTTTATTTGTTTATTTATTTATTTATGTACATATTTTAACCATTACAGAGGCAGGCCAGAGCCATGTGCTTCAAGCAGAGCTAAGCTCTTTAAAACTATTCAAAGTTTTAGTATATACTATATGGAAACACAAGAAAAACAAACTGAAACAAGATTTTATGACTGACTTTTTCCATTGTAAACATGATTATTTTGACACCACCTGCTCCAGGTCACACACTGTGAGTGTCTGTCATTTTGATTCAAGAATTATCCACTTGGAATAATGATATTTAAAGGTGTCCGGTGAATAGCCAGTTTATTTCGGCTGAATACAAAAGGTTCCTGGCAAAACCACTCCAGCTTACAGGCTTAGTATCTCTTATCCACCTGTTTCAACTCTTGCTTTGGTTCATCTTTGAGACAGGAGAGAAAACAACAAAGCAGCTTACTCATAGCATGTTATAAGCATGAAGCATGAAGCTTATGATGTCATTTAATGCCTTTACAGAATATTTTTGGCACTTCTGAGTGAATATTTTCCAGGTGTAAAGCAAATATCTTATATAAAATGTTTGTTCATATTGACTAAAAGTATAGTAACATCAGCATACCCCTTTTGTTTTGGCAAGACTGTATGGTCCTGCCCTTTCAGACACATGGGGATAGCTAATTGCTATTTTGCTGATTGCTAATTGCTATTTTCTTACCCAGCTTTCATCAGATTCATTCAAATACCCCCCAACCCATCCAGCACACACAGCAGACCTAGAGCTGTTAGAGCAAAAATGAGAGCATGTGAACAATAAAGTTGAGCACTAATGCAAATATGGACAAAAAAGCTGTGTCTTTTAGTTTAGGATACCCATCCCAACTACATAATGGCTGTGGTTATTCCCGTGTTTGTAGCCAGGCCTACAGAAGATGAAGAGAGCAGGCTGCACGTGCATCCCCAGCATCACAATCAGAGCTTTCAGAGCTCTTTACCCACAGATTCACCTCCCTCTCCCACACAGGGCAGGTGCAGCCAGAGAAGCTGGCTTTTCAGAAGGGCTTCTGTCACAAAAAAGCTACCGTCTTCTTCTGCCGTCTGGCTTGCTCAGTGTACTTAATGCCAAATCTCAGGAAAGAGGAGAAAGGCCAAATTTCAGTTGTGAAAAGACTCCTACACTCATACACTGAGTTAGGAAAGAAACACTTCTTTTCGGTCCCTAATGGGGATGCTTCTCATTCTGACTGGAGTGCTGCAACTCCTGAGTCTGTCACTTCCTCCTCAGGCTCTGGATTATAACATATGCGTTTTTGGCAACTGTCCTTAAATAAAACTGTTCTTGACAGGCAGAGCTGATGAGGGTTTTTTTTGTGCAGGAGCTGTACATACACCTAGCTCAGCCTAAGGGAGTGTGGTCCAAATGTTAAGCACTCTGCAGTTTTTGTCCACGAATGCACAGACTTTTCACCCTGACGGCTCCCTCCGGCTCTTTAGGGCTGGATAATGAGTGCATCTACATCCCAGCTGAGGTCCTACACTCCAATAACCCATTACACAGTGTATGTCCAGGCAGTGACATGGTGTGCATGCTGTTCATGGATGAGCTTGGTTCTCATGCATGTGACTAGGCAATTTTGCACACTCAATATTCAGTACATGTTAAACTAAAGACTAAATTGTTGGACAGTGCTGATGCTCTTTAGCCTGGCTTCCTGGTCGTGCTTGCTTGGCTCCACAACCTCACTGCCTCACTGAAATTCCAGCTGTACAAAATAGGGAACAGATTGTGTGTATGATGTAAAACGGCAAGCATTCTCTAGTCACCATGGAGAAGGTCACTGTTGAAGGCAAAGCAAAAAGGAGCAAGCTCAGGAGATAACTCATACACATTTCAATCACAAGGATCTCCATCCCATTGGTCTAAGGACCACATCTGTTTACTTCAGGATGGAGAAACAACTGGTCTAGGATTTGAAGGCATAGGTGTACCACATGTGACTTTGCTGCTGATGAAAGAACAGACTGTAAATGGAAACCTGGCTCAGGGCTTAGAGGTGCTGGAAGGTTGTGATAAAGAGCCAGAGCTTTGTACTGGCTCTCTACGCCTGTCTGGCTCCCTTTCCCTGCCTCGTGTGTATGACTCATTGCAAGTCCAATTTTGAGACAGAGAGGGAAAGTAAAATGCTGGACTCAATATGAGGAGAGAGGCCCCGTTATTTAGCCTGCTTTGGAGGCAGAAGAGCCCATGCCAATGATCGAGTCTGGCTGTCCCCCAGACTGGCAGTGTTTAGACAACTTTGATAGACTGCGGGTGAGGAAGGACAGGTGTGTGTTGAGTTTGGAGCACTTGAGCGGAACCCAACACCACCACTGGGATATGCACTCAACGAGCTGAGGACAGCAAGGTAAAGGCATCGAGATCCAGCAGAAGGGAGGGAATAATGCTATTTCCCCCTCCACCCCCACCCTTACCCCTACCCCTCCTATACTTCGATGCAGGGATCTTATCATGCACACAAGCAGGAATGCTAGCCTTGTTTCCATCTGTGAGAAAAGCCGCTTCCATTTGAATAACACAATCACTGTACTGAGACAAATTTAGCCATTATGATCACAATACAAACACAAATTTCCTCTTTTTTAGTCTTTATGATGAGCAAATGCATGGCTCATCTCAGTGGTTTGAAAGGAAATCTCATCACGTGTATTATGTTAGCAATGTTGCTGTTTTTAGAAACAAATAGCTACAGCATAATTCTTAGGAAAAAATGGTGCTCCGAGTAAGACACAATAGTGGGTTTGCTACTTAAAGGTCTAATTGTACACTATGTAGAAACAAGCAAAGTAGGATACCAGATGTTCTTAAATAAGCCTGCTTTTGATACTAAATTTTCCTTACTTTTAACTGGTGCACTATATACGCATTATGATTAGCGAAACATATTAATTGCAGTTGCTCCCTTTCTGCTGTGATACTAATTACCTCTGGTTTTGTACAAATTGGGCAGCTTCATTATGAGTACAAGTTTTTGGAATAAATTTCATGCACAGCCAGTTGCAGAAATCCCTTCTAACATACATAATGTGTGATGACATTAAAATAGCAGTTGAATGGAAATTTGTGTTTTGTTTTGGGTTTTTTTTTTGTGCTAGACATCAATTACTGCTTATAAGATTGTTGATATAGTGCTTGTGAGGACAGTCACCTGTGGAGGAAACTGTGATGTGTCTTTTCAGATTGGTCTAGGCTGAAGTAGACAAGTGCAGGGTGTGATCTGTGTTAGCAGGGATCTAAAGGCCCTGGAGGAGGAGCCCAGCTGTGGAGACAGGCAGTGTGAAGAGAGAGTCTCAGCATGTTCTTTCCTTCGTCCTGCACACACATGCACACTCACACACCCACACACTTTCTGACACTTTTTTGTCACTCCACAACTTGGGCAGACTGCCTCATTATTCATATCGAGCCGGGAGGGATCTTAATTAGGTCGCCTGAGCGCCCCCGTGGATTATGATGGGGTACTGGAATACAGTGAATTAAGGAATGGCTCCTCCTCCTTCTGTTTCTCAGCCTAATGCAGGATAGTGCATCAGTCTCTGTCGGAATCAGCTGTGCTGACCAGGAATTCACACCAGCTGCATTTATCATACAGGCCCTCAGAGAACACAAATAGGTTCAGGGATGTACATTTGTGTCCATAAAACAAACGTGTGTTTACATGCATTTGTTCATTGCATCATGCCTAGAGCACCATACTCATGTAAACCTTCAGTGGTCACTATAAGAAATTAAACAGACAAGATTTGGATGGGTTGTGGTATATAAATGTGAGCAAGTTGACCTGCATGTACATACATGTAAAAAATATTGCAAGACTAGAAAATAAAATTCTGTCTAACAAGGAGCGAACATTAAAGAATTTATAATTATTATTATTAATGTTACTACTACTACTACTACTACTACTACTACTACTACTACTAGTTATATTCTAGTCCATGGGTCACCAACCTTTTTGAAACTGAGGGCTACTTCATGGGTACTGAGTCATACGAAGGGCTACCAGTTTGATAGGCTCTTCTGAAATTACACATTTGCTCAGTTTGCCTTTAGTTATACATAAGCAATAATGATTAATGATACTCATCTATGTGAAGACACTGATCAAGTTAATGATTTCTCACAATAATTATCAACAGTAAAAATCAAAAATTAATTTTAGACGCAGCTCACTTGTGAGTTGTGCTATTTTTAGAACAGGCCTGCGGGCGACTTATGTGGTCCTTGGGGGCGACCTGGTGCCCGCGGGTACCATGTTGGTGACCCCTGTTCTAGTCTATATTATAGTATGTATTACAGACTTAAAAAATGTATTAGTACACATCTTATGATGACATGGCAAGGTTTTTGGGTGTCATGCGTGTCTGGTATGGATGTTTCTTTGCAGCATTTTAATATAAAATGTAATAATTCATTATGCAATTAATCAAGTTTCCGCACATGTGAAAATCAATACACAGCTCATATTCAATGATATTCAGGTACTCGCTTTTAAACATTCTCAAAAGCTATTCTTTGCTTTGATTCATAGCTCCTGCCTCCTGAACAGTACAACCCAGTGATTCTGCATGTTGTCTTTTTCCTTAGCCAAGTGTATCGTATCAAACAAATATTCATGCTGAATTTGGTTCTCTTTTTTGTTGGTTACTAAGCAGATATATGTTCATCGTTTTGGAAAGGATTGAAAAAGTATGAAGTTTTGCCATTGTTTCTAGTACTACTGTTAATGCATAATAATTGGGTCATTGATGGCTATAGAGGTATCAACAACAAAAGGAAAAAAAATCTGCAAAATTGCTAAACTATGGTATAGTGGTTAGCTTAGTGCATCATGAATGAAGATATAATCATGTCTTAAATTTGGATTGACCTGTTGAAATTTAGAGTATTGGGAGAATTAGAGAATTATAAGTACATGTAGTAGTGGTGAATGGAGTTAAAGTGAATTAAGTAATTTAGTATTAATCAATTAGAGCAAGCCCAAGTATCCTGCCTTGGGGTTTTTTAAATTGATGCATGAAGGCAAATTATTCAGGATTCACTCTCGAGATTGACTGCCTTAATTGGTTAGGTTTGCCTATGTAGTAAACTTTATTGGTGATTCTATGAAATTTAATGGTGTTTCTTGCTTATCCTCAAACCTACGTAGATGAAAGGCACATCTCTTCATGACTCACACAAATTCACCTCATAGCAAGGTCTTGGGTTTGAGCCCCATGCCTGGGGAGAATGTTTCTCTTTGTAGTTTGCATGTTCTCCCCATACTTGCATGGGTTTCCTCCAAGTGCTCCAGTTTCCTCCCACAGTCCAGACATGCACATTAGGCTAATTGTATATTCTGACTAGGCCCAGGTGTGAATGTGAATGATTGTGTGTTTTGGTACAGGTTTGGGGAGCTGTTCAGGTTTTGCCCTGTCTTCGCCCAGAATCGGATGGGTTGGTTCCAGAAATGTTTAATTGTAACCTTTGTGTGTACGAAACGTACCCATCATTGCTCCGTTCACTCCCATGCATTCAAGCAGTGCTCAAAATGACGCATTTAAAGTTTTTAAGTCTATAGAAGCGCCTCAGTGTGAACGTCAGTTAGCACTGTGATGGAGGCTTCAAATATTTTCATGCAAGCTGCACTGCTCACCAAAAAACAGTTTGAGCTTAATGAAAGAACAGCACGATATTGCAGTGATCATTTGATTTGCTAAAATGTTGAACTACACGAAAACTGATTAATATTAGACACACTAGAAACATGTTATTGCATATGCATTCTATTGCAATTTTAGGGTTAGCCAGGCTTCCCATGTAGTCTTAAACCAATCATCACTTCCCAACAGCCTCCAGAGGATTACGCATTTTAAATGGCCACAAGCACTCAACCAATGCACAGCTAGTACTTTATTCAGAAAGACATATACCATGCATCTGAGTAAAAATAAATAAATAAATAAATATTTTTAAAAAAGAAAAGAACCCCTGTATGCCTTTGACATCAGCAGGAGATTTACTTCCTTAACCCTTTTTTTTTTTTTAAATCTGCAAAGCATTCCCATCTGGTTTGCAGCACTCTGCTTTTAAGTCACTTCCTCATCATCCTATGAGTCACCAAAGCACTCTCCGAAATTTACACGGTTACATGAGGTGAGACATCAATCACATGCCGTGTTTGCTCACACTTGTGTGCTGCTCTAAAATAGTACTAGTAAGCTCAGATTATGTATTTTGTGGTAGGTGTTCTGAAAGTGCGATGTATGGAGCAGGCTAACAGGATAAGTTGCCAATTAGTGGGTCATCAAAAATGAGTTTGTGAGACAGTGGAAAGACAAGTTTTCCTGCTTTCCTGCTTTTTTTGTCTTTCTCTTAAATATATAGAATAAAATAGAAATAGAAAATAATGAGGAAAATCCTAATCCTTTTTTTATCGGGTTTTTTTTCTTCTTCATATTTTTGTTGTACATTTTATAATCCCCTCTCCTTCTGACCAGGCTCTGTCTATTTTCAAACCTCCCAGTGGATTGTGAATTCAGATTTTGGAACGATGAGAGAAAGAGCATGCTTGTGAGCAAAGATAAAGACAGTTTTACACAGTTATGATTCTCCAGTAGTTTCCTACTATGGGCCCCACGTCGATATGACTTTACAGTAGGGTGTGTGTGTGTTTGGTGGGGTGGGAGTTAGGGGATGTTGTGGGGGGTTCAGGATTAGGTTAAACTAAAGAGAGAAACCATGGGGAGGTAGGGACATGAAACCCTCAATAACCCTGACATCACTGAATAGGAATTTATTCTTTCTTCCAAGGCTTTTGTTATTCTTTCGAGACTTTCTTATCCTTCCTGCACTGTTTTCCCTGTCTGTTGCATGATGCAGGAAAAGCTGTGCTGCATAAACGAACATGAGAACAAAGTAAAGGTCACAGGATCCTTTTCCCCGTTGTCCTAAATTAAAAGTCTGCAGTTCAGTCTAGTCAACTGAGGCAGCATTCACAAGGGAACACAAAAGTAAACCGACACATTAACTGCATGGCCAGTTTCAACGACATGAAGTGATTTGTGTGGAAACCATTTGCAAACCTCTTTAACAGAATGACCTAAGCTCATGCAATGCTGCTTCGCAGTTATTGCCTTGCATGCCGCCTCTTTACTTTAAATAATAACACATTACATCATCTGCAGCTGCCCCACAATATTTTCAGGGGGTCTGCCAGTTACCATGGTGATAGAGCTATGTCATAGGGCCTGGACCGTCCCCCCACCAAAACAACTGGACTGGACTGCATCAGACATCCCACTCCTTGTTTTCAACGGCCATCTCTTACAGAACCCATCTGGTTGGTGACTGCAATCAACTGGCTTGTATTAGATAGACAGGAACATACAAGAGGAAGGGTGATTGCGCTTCTTTTTTTTTTTTTTTCAGACCCCTCCTTGTTCACAGTATATCCTGCACATTTTTTCACTCTCTCATGTCTGATTCGAGTGCAAAGCCAGGAAACATCTGTAAACTTGTCCAAGTATAAGGGCCTATGCACCAGAGCTCCCATGGGCCTCAGTTGGAATAGTTTGAAGGAGTCAATCAAGTACGAGCTAAAATGTGCTCAGATAATCGGCTTCGGCATGGAGAACGTTTCCTGGATACAGCATTCACTGTGTATCTTCAGAGACACACAGCTCTTCCTTTGGTTCCAACAGTTGCTCTCATCTGTTACCATGCACATGGCATTGTAATTGGTTATTGAGTTTTGTGTGGTTATAATTTGTGGTTTAGTGCCCTGTCAATCCACTGAGCAATCCATCTGCCTGCCTCCTTGACTGAAATGAGATGTTTAGTGATCAGCACTTTTTTTCAAAAGACATTTGTCTCCTCTCTCTAAGGACAGGTTTTTTGGAGTATAGTGTGCTAAATGAGAACAACCAAAAGAACCAAAAGAACCACTGCAGGAACTGAATTTGATTAGTAGATCATATCTTATTTAGCAATCCTGCAGTGATTCTTGAATGTCCTGTTTTGAACATTTTTATTTGCATAGCCCTAGCATGTTGCATGAATTGGGGCTTGAAAGGTATAGTCAGTGATTTTTTATATAATTGACTCTTTTTAAAATTAAAATGTAATATATTTAGCCCCACTCTTAGTATTCCCTCTAAAAATCTGTTGACAAAATATATGCCTGGTTTTGAAACATGAATTATAGTTCAAAGGGGATTTCCAGTTTTACAGGTAAGATAATTACCTTACTTTACCTTACCTTATAATTTACTTTCAATATATAGATTTTGCACCATTTTAAGTGAAATTAGTCCTGACAATTTCTCACTTACTAGTAAGTCTTCAATACTGTCAGTCTTGGATTGCGAAGGTCAACATGGTCATCCTTAAAGACACATAATAATATCCACTGCATCCTTCATACCTGCTGCTGATCCAACCATCTTTCCTTATACATGACTCACGGGTGTTCCCAGCAACCAAAATTAGCACAGTGTCTCCAGTGGCAATATCTAGAATCCTAGAACAATGCAAGATGCAAATAAAACCCAGAATAATAAAGGCTTGGCAATGGCATGTAACACACTGAACAGTGTAAGGACTCGTAGTCTGCTGTGGCGGTCATAAGAAACCCAAAGAGTCGAGATGTGGACCCCTAAAATGCCACTCAAAAATACCAAATCCGCAAGATTCAGTTTAAAGGCAAATACATGGAGTAGGTGGAAATTTGTGCAGAAGGCTTACTTGAACAATACAACAGTCCTGACTGACCTCATTTATTTTATCTTCCAATGTAGTATTCGGCAAGTGGTGGGTGCCAATTTTGGACCTTGGGTCTTGATGATTAGCAGTTGGTTGGTATTCAGGCTTGCACTGTTTCGTCAATAAAGGAAATTTTTACTGTGTGTCATTCAAAAGCTCAAACTCAGTACCTTCATGTTCTCACTGGTTGAATGTTGATGGTCCATGCCATTTGGTCATCCGACCCCCTTCATTTTCATAGCCTTCACAGCAGTGTAAATAGCAGTTTACTTGTTTATTTATTTATTTCATCTGTGCTGATATTTTGTTGAGAGTGGCAGAGATGGTTCAATGGTTCACATTATTGCCTCATGGCTAGATGGTTCTGGGTGCACCAATTTCAACCAACAAACCAAAGACATGAAGTTTAGGTGGAAATGAGTGTGAACAGTGGTCTGTGCTAGCTCTGCAATAGGACAGAACCGACGCCCTGTTCAGGGTGGAGTCACCTAGAATTTGCTTCAGTTCCCCCCACAACACTGATGTACAAGTAATATAGATAATGAATGGAAATTTCAGTGAGTCTACTGCAAAAGAATTAGTAATCTGTCACAATTTTTTGATTAGCATCAAATCATACTCTGTGCTGTTTTTACTCTCCGCGCAATCCCATAATTCCATAAGTCTAAGTATGTGATTTTTTATTGCGTACACAGAGGTAGTCCAAAAGCGTTCACAAAGTCAGGTTTGGTTGCTATACTGCTTCTAAATCAAGTGAATATTTTGGAGGAGTAAATCTAATTACACGTGTGAAATTTTAGGCATATACTCACCATAATCATGGCTGGAGCCTCTGTCATACATGTCAGTAATCGCTCCAGTATATATTGTTTGTGCAGTTGCCAAAATGTTCAAAATGTATAAGCAAAGAAGCATGCTTAGTGTGGGCATAGAAAAGGTCTCCAAAAAAAGGAACTTGCTTCATGGAAACAAAAATATTTCAATTCCAATGTCCATAAGAAATGCTCCTTTAAGGAGAACTTCACCAAATATTACAATAAAAACATATTTTCTTAATCAGTGTCCCACCTTTAATGTGTGCAGTATTTAATATTGTAATGATTCAAAAACCCTGTGGCCGGTTTAATCTCAGTCCTCTATGATGCATCTTATTTTGTGAATATCACTTCAGAATTTTTATTTATTATAATGAGTGTTGGGTTATTTTAACAATATTTGTTGTAAAATGTGTAATTGTTCACAGTAGCAGAACTGGTGAGGTGGAGCTCCATATAGCCCCTGCAAAGGAGGAATGCATGACTCAGTTAACGACTCCACAAAAACAATTTACCATACAGCCACGGTGGCATTCCCTCGGTGACTGTATAAAACGCATGAACTGGACAATACATTTTTATGGCCTTTTTTTCATACTGTGCCTGATGCAGATGATATTTCCTTGCACACATGCTGGCGCGTATCAGATGGGGTTGTGGACAAATATGCTGGAGTGTCTTTGCTCCTGGAAGGTACATCTTGCTGAAATGAGAGAAAAAAGCAGAGCCAGAAGTCCACATTGTCACCCACAGGACTTATATCTGTATCCAAACAGCTGAGGTCTAGCTGGATGGCTTTTGCAAACTGTCCAGAACACATTGCTGTTGTTTTACACCCTTTCAATATGGAACTCTAGAGATCTTCTTCTTCCTTTTTTTTTAAGACTGACCAACTTCCCACAATGCATGGTCCACTGCATGAAGCAGAAATCCAATCTTTGTCACTATGCAGCGCTACCGAAGTGACGGAGGATACCCGCTGACCTTCTCATGCCCCTCAGTGCCATCTATCATACTCACTTACCCTGCCAAGGCCTTTTATATCAGGCTGTCATCACTTCAACAAAAAACAGAATACCAACATGCTAACTATAATAGCACATTTGTGTTCATGTTTAACAAACTAAGAAGTTTGAATGTGTTTGGCTGTCATGTGTCCATGGACTTTAGCTCTTTCTGACATGTCGTCCCCTCTCCACATACCCCTTCTCAACTTGCTGCCAAAACAATGGTGATCTCTGCTTCAGTAATCTGCTTCCCTGATTGGTCTGTCCCAGATTACTCTTGGGCCACCAGCTGTCAGAAGATTAGCAAAGCTTTCTTTTCTCTTTTTTTATGAACATGAACCATGAGTGTGATATTCCTTCAGTTAGGTTTATTTATAGAAGAGCACTCTGCAGCAAGGTGGGAACCGACCCAATCACATTCACTGCAGAAAAACAATGGCAGGCTAGAGGAAGTCGGAAGCCCTTACTGCAAAGTGCTGATAAGGGTCCATTTGCATGCCACCCTCCCAAAGGCCAAGAGAGTTTCTGGCTGAGGATTAGTTTATATTTTTTTTGTTCCTCACCCTAATTCTCTCTCTCTCTCTCTCTCTCTCTCTCTCTCTCTCTCTCAAGCTATCACACACACTCATGTTTATTGTTGTGATTTTGGAATCTCACACCCACATTCCTGGCTGCTTCAGAAGCATGGGTGACACTTCGTTATCCTCTCATGTACAGCCATCATTTTGCAATGAAACCAGAGGCTTGGAGTTTTCACTGGAACAATGCCGAATGTATGAGACTTCTTGTTCAGAGTACTATCTATTGTATATACAGACATGTACACTACTACACTAGTGCTCTGCTAGTGACAAACTCCTGCTGCCCCTTAAAAACATGTTGAGAGCTGATATCAGATCAGAATTAATTAAACTTGGAAACTTGGGCATCTATCTAATGGAAGACCATCTGTGAGTGCCTAGAATAGTAGCACTGGTAGCGCAGCTGTTTTCAGAAGTCTAGTCTGCATGTACACTGATTCATAGTATGTACATTTGCACATGTCTTAATTCTAGATCTTTATCACTAACATGGAACTATTAATCATATTTAATTGTGCGCATGAATTTGATGCAGCCGCCAAGAAATTTCATACTGTAAGACTAGTTGATTAAATTCTCTATGCTGGTTGTGCCAGTAAAGGTTTCTCTACTAGGGTTGATTGTGAAAGCTTGTAGGTTAAATATGCTACATCACTGTACCTACCACTCCAAAACCCATTAACACCAAGAACCTGCTAAACACTAGTAAATGATTTATAAAGTATTTAAGTTATTGCTGACTAACAGGCTTACGGAATGACAATTCCTGGCTGAATACATTTTATTACAGTGTAATAGCCATTCTGGATGAGTTGTGAAACTTCAGAATTGGAGGTGTGAAAGTGTCAGGAATCATAATGGATTTTCCATGGAAACCCATTACGATTTTTTCATACAGATCATTCAGTATTCACATGCAGTTCATCTTTTCACTGCATCATCATGTGGCCTAATAAAAAAAAATGTGTCTTGCTTTTCTCATTCTCTGTCTTTGGCAGGAACGACTGAGCGAGTGTGTTTGATCCAGGGCACTGTAGAGGCCCTTAACAGCGTCCATGATTTCATAGCTGAGAAGGTTCGGGAGATGCCTCAGAGCGCCTCCAAAACAGAGCCTGTCAGCATACTTCAGCCACAGACCACAGTCAACCCAGACCGCATCAAGCAGGTGAGACCCTGCATCATCACATCATGCTCCTGTCCCATCACGCTCACACTTCCATTTCCTGTTTCATTTGCATCACAGACGTTTTCAGTTCAGAACACAATGACTAGTTGCAGAACTTTAAAAAAGAAGATTAACTCTAATTCATTATATTATAGTGAATACTCATTTTTCTGAGAATTCACAGCTCGGTTATTGAGATTCAGCACTGGGATTCAGTGTTAGATTTCAGATGCATTTAATTTAGAAGTGATAATTTGGATGCAACTGTCCAAATGACCTTAGGCCTGCTAACATCTGCTAAAGAAATCAAAATCTTGTAAACACATGAAAGAAAATCAGGAGCAACATTCGGATCACATTAACTCACATTAACTCACATTGTAAACCTTGACGTCCTTGGTTATAAAAATGAACCAGTTGGTTTGGCCTTTTTGTATTACAAGCAAATAAACAAAGATTGCAATCACATGGCTCGATTATACACATCATTGATTATGTTCCAGCTGCCTCTTTAAGCAATTATTACCACTAGTCAGCTTCACGATTACGCACGATCGATCCTGAAGGCCACTGCATTTTCCGGATTGATTGGACTTTCTTATTTCTTGTTCTCTTAATTAAAATGACCCCAGGCGAAAGAGCACAGGGGCACTATTTATGCATAATTTAAAATAGTGATATGCCTATTCCCGCAACCCTGAGCACATCGCACATCACATTATACTTGTGTTGCAGTCTCTTCAGAGCCATAACCTGGATTCATGGGACAAAATGGGGGGGGGGGGGGGGGGGGGGGGGGGGGGGGGGGTGTTTGGCTGTCTGTTTCTGTGTAGCTGCTGTCCTGTTTATTAATTCACATAATTACAGGAGCTATCAGAGAGGCAACACAACTCTGCACTGATGCGATGGTATCTGTGCTGTCTGTTCATCTCCTCACAAAGCTATACAGGAGCCATAAGAGAGCAGATCGTCTTAGTGATTTTCATGCACATTCGTTTTATGGCTTCAAAATGTAACCTCATTGAGAGAGTTGCTACAACTGATTCACATGATTAGATAAATGATTAAAAGTGCATAACTGTGATAAATGATACTGAGCACATTTGCAAACTGGTGCCTCTGTGTAATCTTTTTGACTACCAGACAGAAATGGGTGGACGATGAAGAATAATGCTGTATGATCCTGTTTCTGTGTTACATTTTTTTCTGCATATATTGTCAGAAGCCCGGCTGTTGTGGCATGTGTCTCATTACTGCAGGCCCTTGGGGGCACACTGACCAAGGGATGTAAGATAAGATGTGAAGCCATGTTAAACAACAGCTGCCAGCCTCATGAAAGGATCGACAGCCACTAATCTTGTGGCCAAATGGTGGTAGGGTATGAGGACAGCTAACACCAAACTTCATCTGAAGCCAGTATAATGGCAACCTCCACCTCCTCATGCCAACTCAACAGCATGCAGTGAACGTACTATGGATTTCATATGACATGATGGATCATGATATTTCCTAAATGCTAAATCGGATTCATTATCATAATCTGATGATCATCAAAATGATACTAAAAGGTTACTGACGCATTAAAGACCCAGCAAAATGTCAGTATTCCTTTATAAATAATCTATTGCTAAACGTTATTTTTATTATAGACTAAAAAATGCTTAGCATTACATAATACAGCATAGAAGCATTTTTACAAATGTTCTGTCATTAAAATGTGACAGTATAACAGTATACTTTGTTATTCAATTCAATTCAGTTTTATTTGTATAGCGCTTTTTACAATTGACATTGTCATAAAGCAGCTTTACATAGTAAAATTAAATTAGGGA
>JAOUQZ010000049.1:16131348-16159126 GCA_028564935.1 Neosilurus hyrtlii | reverse complement strand
TTGTATAGCGCTTTTTACAATTGACATTGTCATAAAGCAGCTTTACATAGTAAAATTAAATTAGGGAGGAATCTAAAAATTTTTCTACAACCCCTACACATCCCGCGGCGACAGTGGCAAGGAAAAACTCCCTCAGTTGACACAAGGAATAAACCTTGAGAGGAACCAGGCTCAAGAGGGAAACCCATCCTCATTATTCATTTGCTGAATCAATTATTCCTACTAGGGTCGCGGGGAGGCAGGGTTCAGCTGACTCTGGGTGAAGACGGGGTACACCCTGAACAGTTCTCCAGTCCATCATAAGGCCAACACACACACAAATATTCTCATTTGCACCACGGGCAACAGCCAATTCACCTAATGCGCATGTTTTTGGGCTGTGCGAGGAAACCAGAGTACCTGGAGGAAAAAGCATGAAGAGTACATGCTTACTCCACAGAGCAATGCCTTTGCCGAACCTGGGACTCAAACCTAGGGCCTTCTTGTGAAGTGGATGTGCTAACCACTATACCACCATGCCACCCATATACTTTATTGTGCAATTTGCATTTTAAGTCATTCTTAATGATCTAGAATACTAGCTAATTGCCAGGGCTGGCAGTTCTCACAGGTAGAATAAGTCCATGAATAGTGTGTATAAGATTTGAGCCTTAAGATTTATTCTCATATTCTCACTGATTTATAGTTAAATCTCTCAAAATAAACAATTTCCTGTCATAATATACAATTTTGTTAACCATTGAAATTATCCAAGTTAGCAGCGCTGCTCCTGCTCCTAAAGTACCTCACATTCGTCTCAGGTCAAAACAAGTCATATTTCTGTTTGCAGTGTCATATTCTTAGGAATTTATTTAACAGTCATTCAAATATCATAATTATCTGTACTATTTTTCATCTCTTAAGCTAGGTTAACTTAGCATGAAGGTTCTGTGAGTAAAGGTTTAAGGATCATCTAATGAGAGGCTTATTGGACTATGAGAAGTTAAAAGCTGTTGAGCCAGAGATGATTTTGTGATATTACAAACTGTGCTCATTAAGAAAATAGTTTTATGTGAGAAAGTTTATAGAGAAATAAAATTCAGAATCTGCTATGAAGTCAGAACATTCTTACCCAACAATTCCTATAACTTCCATTATTTAGTGTTGTGTCACGCAAAATCCTGATTATGTAGGACAAAATTATTTCATTATTATTTACAATATTTTGAGCGTTTTCAATTTTTTTTTTTTTTTAACATTATGAAGTGTGATAGTTTCAGATATGTCAAATATTTCAGATCATCTTTTTAGAATCCTATTAATTTATTACCTTTTTCCTGATAATAAAATTCTGTGAAGATTGTCCAATAGAACAAAGATTGCTTTTGAAGTAATTTCCCACCCAATTTAATACACATTTCAGTAATTCAGAAACAAAAGTGGACTTTCAGTTGAAACTCCTTTAAACCATCTTGCGTTTTGCATGTCATTTTTAGATAAACAAAAGGAAGCGATTTTAAGCGAAAAAAAAGGTGGCACTCATGGTAATTTAAATACAGCCCAGTTTTCTACTCCTGCTTTTTGTTCTTCTATTTTCTCTCACCCGCCAGTGGTTCCTCAGTAGAGGCTGAGTTTCCTCTAACCTCTTCCTCACTACTGCAACACCTGCTTCCCACATCCTGTTATTTCTTTCTCCCAACAGGAAGTGCCCTATAAATGCACAGGAAATCAGAAGTCCTTGTGACTCTAAGATGGTTCTGATTGGACTCCCTGGAGGAGCATTTTTTCCTTTTTTTCCCCCACAAGACCAGCAAAGAAACTCTTAAAGCTTCTGAAATGCAGCATTTTTAATTGTGTGTGCCGAGGGATCTATGGTGTGATTTGAGGAGGGTTTTTTTAATAGGATGAAATTAATTTTCCATATTTTATAATCAGTTTCTGAAAACATTAAACACAAATAATTGGATTTGTATTTAAATTTTAAAATACAAAGAACCCCTGGTGATGATGATAAGATCAGGCCAGTGTGGTCACTTTAAAAAAATGTATATATCAGAAACATAGCTCCTGACCGGAGCTCCATAGGTATGGAACATGAGTTTCATAGTTGTCCTATGTCCATACCCGAGTTGGATGTTGTGTGTTGCTGATTTGTATAATGATGGGCACTAATACAAAAAACAGATTTACTCGAAATGAAACTGAAACTGAAAAAATAGAGGATCATACACCACCGCTCAGACTTGCACAGAATAAAGAACACACAATATACAAACTTATGCTGAACAAAACAACACAAAACATGAATGGGAACACGGAACATGAACTCCTAAAACAAATAATTTACTGAAAGGACAGGTGCAAATGAATGAGGAAAACTCAGAGTTAACCTTTCCTACTTTTGGGAACCATAGGGGAATGTTATTTATTTATTTCTTGCAGGGCAAAAGTTAATTCAACCATTAAAAGAAAATGAAAAGAAAGCCTATGAAACTCTCCTGCTACACTTAAAATATGTATATTTTAATCATCAGGTGGTTTTTACTTACATTTACAAAGTTGCAATCTGCGAAAATGCATTAGCCTGTTCGAAAAGGCCGCCATTTGTAGTTCGATTCACTCTCGCGACAGTGTCAAATTGTGAGAATAGGACATAGTCTCATCAGTTCGAGTAAGGCAATATGACAGGAAAGATAACAAATCAGGTATAAACTAGTGAACTTCTGAATATAATAAGGCTGGGAATATATGCACATAATACTACATTACATTTACATGCAGCAGACAGGCATCTGCTGCTTTACATGAATGCATGGTGTATATATCCCAGTACATTTAATGCACAACACTTTGGCAATTGTTTCTTTGATGTCACTTCTGCTCCAGTTTTCAAAGTACAATGCCAAGGTTTTGTTAATCTTTTTATTGCATGAAGAAGGTTGCAATAACAATAGCATGTTTTGATGTGCATGGAAATATACTACGTATGCAAACTTTTAGTAAGATTGGGTTTAATTCCCCTACAGTGAAGCTGCACTACTCTAATAACATCAGGTTCTGACACCTATCAATAGACATATCTATATGGAGATCCACTGTTAGGCAGTGCCTAAACCTATATTATATATATAAAATCCCCATTGAATTAATGTTTCTTAATTATGCCGATGATGATGGTTGGGGAGTGACTTCAGTGGTGTTGTTATTTGCTACATAAACCACCATTTCCCACTAGATTCCTCCAAACACTAGCCTATTTAATTATCTTGCATCTTGAATCTAATAAGAGTCCTCATTGGAGCGAACACATACACACACACACACACACACACACTCACAAAACACAGCAGTGTGCCACACTCATCCTCTAAATTAAAAGCGACATCAGGGAAATTGCTATAACATCGGGAATGAAAAAAAAGACTGTCTGACACTACCCACCCATCCTTTTTCCTCTCTGCTCTCTGGAGGGGGGCTGAAGGTAGCCAGAAATAATTTATGCCATTTTTAACCTTCAAATCCATCAACCCTCCACAAAAAAGGTCGCTCTCTTTTTTTCGTTGTATATTGATCTAATTTGGAGAGCAGCCAGTGCAGAGGAGAAACCTTACACAACACTGCTTGTTTAACAAGGAAATGCATCCCTCAAATGCTAGGCTCGGATCTGTTTTTAGAGGAAGGAATTACAAATTGGCGGTCAGAGTCGGAGTGTGTTTGTGTGGAGTTAGATGTAGGTCGTTTTGGGGAAAGACTTGGTAATGCATTTGAAGGAAGCTCTCATGCGGCTCTGATTGACGTTGCTGTCAGGCTGACTATTTTATGCATGTTTCAACTAACACCATTTTCCTCAATTAATATAAAATGATTTATTTTGAACATATTAGATATTAAAATAATATTATAATGTAATAATGTATTACATTTTGTATTGCATTTTTGCATATTTTATGGATTCAAACCTGGATGCTTTCTGTATGGAGTATGCATGTACTCCTACTGCCTGTATGGGTTTCATTCTGGTTTCCTTCCATTATCCAGTATATGCATATTAAGTCAAATAAGTTGCCTGAGTTGTGTAAATGTGAGTGTGCTGTGTATCTCTCTGTGTTAAACTGCTACAGATTGGCAATCTGTCCAGCCTCTAACTGAACATCATTAATGTCATTCATTTTCTAAACCGCTTAATCCTAATTAGGATCATGGGGAGGCTGGTGCCCAACTCAGCCAACTCCAGGCAAATGCAGGGTACACCCTAAACAGCTCACCAGACTATTGCAGGGTCAACACACATACAACCATTCACACTCACTCTCACATCTAGGGACAATTTGGAACAGCCAGTTAGCCTGTGCATGTTTTTGAATGGTGGAAGAAACTGAAGTACCTGGAGGAAACACACACAAGCACAGGGACAACATGTAAACTCCACACAGAAACGGCTGAACCCAGGAATCGAACCCAGGCCTTCTTGCCTTGAGATGTGCTAAACACTGCGCCACGTGCCGCCCTAACAATAACAACAAAAACAATAATAATAACTTGTATTTAAAACTACACCAAATAAAGCTGAAATAACTAGACATCATCAAACAGTTTGTGTATAATTTGTTTTCTGCTTAAATACCACATTTTTCATTCTCTTAATTTTGGGTCACACTGTATGTAGACTTTAGAACATATCAGATATCAACAACTGTGATACGGCAGTGCCGAGGAATATGCACGTCTCATTACTGTCATTAGTGTCAGAGTTACAAACACTGTGTCTCATCACACCTTCTGATCATCTCTGACCCCTGGGGAGGCAAGTTGTGGAATGCTTTGATGAATGTAGTATGCATTCTGTCTAAAATGCAAGAAAAGTTCATAATAAATCAAACTATAAAATATGCATGTATAAAAAGCATAATTTGTGCTATGTTTTGGAGTGTAGATGTCTGCAGGGAACAGACTCTGCAATAAGTTGCTACATGAAGTTTTGTTTATATTTAGGTACACCTTATCATTGAAGCTTGATTACTCATTTGCCGAACCGCTCAATCCTTAATCCTACTAGGGTTGCGTGGAGGCTGGTGACTATATCGGTCGACACTGGGGGAATTCGGGGTACACCCTAAACAGGTAACCAGGCCATCGCAGGGCAACACACACACACACACACACACACACACACACCTAGGGGCAATTTGGAACAACCAATTTGCCTAATGTGCAAGTCCCTGGCCTGTGGGAGGGAACCGAAGTACCTGGAGGAAACCTGGGACTCAAACCTAGGACCTTCTTGCAGTGAGGTGAACGTGCTAACCAGTACGCCACCATGCCACCCAAAACTTTATCACTGAATTTATTAATCATGAAGTAAAACATGCAGCACTGGTCAAAGTTTGACATATATCACCGATTATAAAGGCATTTTAATCTAAAAGTTTATGTTGAGAATATACAGCAGTCAGAATTTTATGGTAACACTGGGCGTTTAGTGGTTTAGATCGTTTTCTATGGTAGAATGTTTGTATGATGGGCGGTACGGTGGCGTAGTGGTTAGCATGTCTGTCTCACAGCAAGAAGGTCCTAAGTTCAAGTCCCAGGTATAGCAAGGGACTTTCTGTGTGGAGTTTTTACATGTTCTGCCCATGCTTGAGTGTTTCTTCTGGGTACTCTGGTTTTCTCCCACAGTCCATAGCACATTAGGCTAACTGGCTGTTCCAAATTGCCCCAGGTGTGAGTGTGAATGGTTTGTGTATGTGTTGGCCCTGTGATGGTGAGCTGCTCAGAGCGTACCCTGCCTGAATGAATGAATGAATGATTGTATGACATAAATCTTTAATAGAACAGAAACAAGAATGTGGTGCACAAGTTTAAGTATATTTTACTCACTCACTCATTTGCCGAATACCTGGGACTCAAATTCAGGGACTTCTCGCTGTGAGGAGGACGTGCTAACCACTGCACCAATGTGCCACCTAATAATATTTTAGGTTTATGTTGGAAATCAACTCAGGGTTATGTAATCATACATACAGGGCCAAAAATATACATACAGCACATTTAATATTTGGTTAAATGTCCCTTAGCATGTTTCAACTTGACCAGTCTGGTCAACTTTTCACCACTCTTCTTAAGTACAGTTAAATATGGTGGTTTGCTGTCACAGAACAGACTTCTAAGCACAGTCTACATACTTTTGATTGAGATCAGGATTTTGGGAAAGTTTGGGAGGCGTGTTGTTAGCCTGCTCTATCATGTCCTAACCAGTTTATGTATTTTATACAATTGTATATTGAGAGTCATTGTCCTGAGGGAACACCCAAATTTGTTGAAGTATTTAATGGCTTGAGATGGTTTGAAGTAGTCCTTATTCTTCAAATTGTCCATTCACTTTGTGCACTGCATCAGTTCCTGGAACCAAAAGAGCCCCAATGTATGATGCTACTACCACCATGATGAACTGTTCAAAAAATGTTCTTAAATTTTAATGCCTCTCCTTTACCTCTCAAAACACCTCTGCTTACTGTGGCCAAACTTTTCCCCAGAAGATTTTTTCTTTGTCCACAGGGTCAGTTGGAAGGTCAAAGGTATCGCCATCCTCTACTCACCCAAATTTGTATACCACTTTTCTGTCAGGCTCACTGGGGGAAGCTGGAGCCAGTCTCTGTTGACCTCGGGTGAGAGGCATTGTACAGCCTCAACAGGTCACCAGCAGGCTAACACAGACTATTTACACGACTATTTACACTCACATTCACACATGGTCCATTTAAAGTAGCCATGTGACTTAATGTGCATGTCTTTAGAATGTGTGAGGAAACCAGATTACAGAGAAGAAACCTACACAAGCACAGGGATAACATGCAAACTCCATACAAAAGCCATTGCTGATATTGGAATCTATAATCTTCTCACTATGAGGTGACAGAACTAACCACTTAGCCAACAGGAATACTTAGACAGTGTTCTTCCAACCTAAATTTATGTAGACTAAATATATAATGAAACAATTTGGACTTTACTTGGTTCGGTGTGTTAGTTCATAATTTTAATATTAAAAATAGACAGTAGGTCTATGTCGAAATGTCTGAGTGCTATTGTATTAAAAATCTGAATTAATGTGTCTATGTATTGTAAGTCACTAATCATCTTGTTTCAAGCACTGATCATGCATTAGTTTGTCAGATTTTTATTATTCTTCTTTTTCTACTGAATACAGTAACATCTGTTCTATATTCAATTATCTTCTATTACTATCTTTTTTTTATTATAGACTCCTTAGAATATAAAAAGAATGAGTCATACATTGCATAAATGAGCATGCCATGACTGAAGAGAAATTATTATTTGTTAAGTTAGTGTATAATCTTTTGGCTGTGATATTGTGTTCAAATTAATTTAAACTGGTTTGAAAAGAGAACTGTTTACTGACAGTAATTAATTTATCAATGACTACTAACTTTTAGCACAGAGACAGAGGTTAAATCCCAAGTGGTTTCTAATTGGACATATAGTGCTCTTTAGGGCACTTGTATAGGGTGTAGGGAGACATTTTGGATATAATCAAAAGTAAATTTCAGACCACTACAATGAAAAAGCCCCTGTTTTGGCAAAGTAACCACAGGCATATCAATGATGTTCAAAGGGATAATCAATTGGGTGAAGTTTTTGTTTTAGAAGAACACATGTCCACAGGAACAGTGCATTCTTAGTGAAAGTGTCATCAGGTATAAGATTCTCCAACATGTTTCAGGTGAGATTCTGTGACAATGGTGAGAGATGAAGAGATAAAATTTTATAAACTAGCTTTGGTCATGTATAGATTCAGGACAGTATCTGTCGGGCCAGGAATAAACTATGATAATCCCAGAGATTTAATATCGCAATATTGTTTTTAGATCGGACTGCAACCCTTCAGAGAACAGTAGAGCCAATGTGGGCGTGGCAGCAGGTGGATTTGGTCTTGATTTGGTGATGCTATAGGCCAAACTATTTTTGGACACTTGATTACTTTCCGCTGGGTGAAAAAGTAAGTTCGGCTAGGGGTTATTGGATGTACAGCTTGATCTGGTTTGAGCGTATCAGAAGATATGCTAATTCAAGTTTCATTTAACAGTGATACATTCCTAACAAACAACTGAGTAATGAAGGATAATCAACAGACTCAGTGAGTCCTAATCACGTGCTCTTAATATGTGATATTTATGGTCCAATAATTTCCCCTCCACTGCTCCTCGTTACTTGTCTTCACTTATGTCATTTAAACAGAGGTTGATGAGAAAGGAAAGAAAAGGTTAAGTAGTGTGACAGAATAAGAGATGGAAATGACAGGCGAGTGTAATCCTCCAGGCTAGAGCAAACTCCTCACTGCATGTGGAATAAAAAACGACAACAAAAGTCAGCAGCTATTTGGATCTTTTTCGGCCCAAAAGCATGAGGCCTGTGAATGTGGGTTTGTTCCCTCACTGGAGAAATGCAGCCTTAATCAACCTTCAGACTCTGAAGGTGAGAAAAAGGACAAGGTGTTATTTTTAACCAGCTGCCAGTTTTTTCTGCGTTAATGCCAGTGGTCAGGGCACACAGATGCAGCACAGGGATGGGCGATTAAGCCTGGGATCAGGAGACAGGCGATTATCCTACAGTCAAGCGCTTAAGACTTCAAAGTGCAAACAGCTTCGGTAGTGGAGTCACACATCACTCGGGGGTACAGAGACAGGGGTGGAGGGGAACAGTTGTTGTTTTCCTTGGAGGGTCGGGTAGGGCCCGTAAATGCCTTGTAGTATTGTCCAAATCCTTCTTCACACTGTGTGTTTCAGAGAAAGCTCGAAGTGAGATTTGGTTTTAATCATTCTGCTGTTAGGAGATAAATGCACATTTAGGTGTTGTAGGGTGAAGTATTTCCAGAGGATCTGTATACGATGCCGCATGTATCATTGTGGTCTGTTGGAGAGCATCTTTAGATACGTGATTGTACAGGCTCAGAGGGACTCATTTGCAGCTTCAGCGAAAGCTCAGCAGAAAGAAGACTCTTCCTTTGTTGAGTTTGTGCTGGGCTCAGGCTCTCATTTTATTTATTTTGTTTGACTGAGATGTAATCAGAAAGCAAAGTGTGGCTTTGAAATTGAAGTAATCAATGCACAGATCCTGTATAACCAAGCTGCGTTTATTACCCATTACCCACAACCCCCTGTAAACTCCACACATGCTCAAAGTTCCAAGATTAGTGATTCCATATGAATGGAGGTCCAGGTGCAGATCTCACTCATATTCAAACATACATAAACTCATGATGCTCTTCTTCATTTCTCTCCCATGTTGTCTATTTCTTATCCATTCCCTGATTCCCCCGCTCACAGTTTGGTATAACGGGAGCGTAAGAAGAACAGGAGATATTCCTCCCAGCTTTGTGCTCAATGCTTTCAGTGCGGTCAGCCTGCATTATCTGTTCTTTTTTTCACCAACCTGTGAGCCTCTTTTCAACAAATACTTGCAAAATTAAATTAAAAAAACATAAAATTATAAAATTATAAAATAAAAAAGAATAAAATATTGAAATAAATTATCAGAATACATAAATTGCTATAGTAAACTCTTCTAAAGTATTATTAGTGTGTTGATATTTATTTATTTTTATTTTTTTAGAAAAACATCTTTTTTAGTAGCCATTAGTAAGACAGTAAAACATAAATAATATCCATTAATAAAATTTACAAATATAGTTTTTTTCTCTCTTTTTTTTGTGAGCTGTCGCAACAAGTAAATTTAGCCAGAGTGGGATGAATAATGTCTTTATTTTTGCTATACTGTATTAATCCCAAAAAGGAAATTATTGCCTCTGCACTTAACCCATCCAAATTGAACACACACACGCAAACAGTGAGCACACACACTTGGAGCAGTGGGCTGCCACACACATTGAGGCGTCCGGAGAGCAGTTGGAGGTTAGGTGCCTTACTCAAGGGCACTTCAGCCATAAAGGTGGAAGAAGGGAAGGTGCAGCTCACTCCCCCACCGCCACACATATTTCCTGTTGGTTCTGGAATCGAACCAGCAACCTTTCAGTCCCAAAGCCGCTTCTCTAACCATTAGGCTTTATCTTATATTATCTTATCTTATCGCATCTACAGTAAAAGTGAAATCAAATTCATTTTAAGAGTTTTATTTAGCAAATCTGTAAATACAGGTAAGATATATGAACTCTAAATTTAATAAATATTCAGTATTATTATGTTTGGTATATGACTAATGTAGAATAAATTTGCTCATGGGTAACAATGGTTTTCACTCCTTGCACAATGTGTAACTTTATTTTTATTGCACATTAATATATTGTATTTGGATATTTAAAAAAAATGCACATTTCTCCATTTGAACACCCTTCTACTTTTTCATTTAAGGTGAGAAATTGCATGTTAGTTCCTGCCCTCAATTTCTATGTAAATGTACTTCAGATAAAACCATGGCAGTGTAGCGCCGCAGCCTCTGGAGCGCCGTGTCTGCAGGCAGCGCACTGCAGCATAAAGCATAAAGTGAAAAGGGAACAAAACAAAAGAATCAAGTGCAAGACTGAGCCAATCACCCCCACACACACTCATACTTATTCCTCACTCTTTTCCTATTCACTTGGTTCACTCTGATACACACAGTCATATATTCCTTCTTCTCAGCTCGGTTAGCGTGCTACTCCCATCTTTTTCTGAAGGATTTTATTCTTCCTATCAGTAATTGTGAGAGTGTGCAAACACACTGAATTCAGAATTGGGTAAATGTGGTTATCAACCTGGTGGTTCCATTGTATTAAATGGAACTAATTAACTGGCATATGTTCAAAGCATCTGTTGTATGTGTGGTTACTCCATTCTTCATGTTATATGTCATATGTGTTTTATGCACATCTAGTCCAAAGGTTTGTTTTAATCACAGGATATTATTTAGACAAATTCTGGTTGTGAATGAATAAATGAGAAAGTCTGCAAAACAACGAAAGAGGCATATGTTGTTTTTTAATGTTTGGGACCATGATGTAACACTTGTATGTATTTATTCCTGTGTCTCTACAAATATTTTTTAAATGAAGTGGAACACATTTTAAGAGCACAGTGGTGTATGTGTGCGCAGGTGTGTGTGTGTGTGTGTGTGTGTGTGTGTGTGTGTGTGTGTGTGTTTCCATGTGCAGAAAAGGGTGGTTGGTTGCTATGCACTATTCCGACTCCCTTTTAGTCGCCCCTTGAATGCTGGAGTCGAGTTGCCATGGAAACACTGACCCCTGGGAGTCGATGCTTTTCACAAGGAGCCTCTTTTTACCCAGTGATTCACAGTGTAGAAAGCATGAGGACAAAAAACCCACACTCACTTGCTCACTCACTCACATTACTTTCTATACCATGTAATCTCATATTTGTTTTAATGATTTTAATGTAAAAGTCGTTAGGGTTTCTTTTCCGTAAAATCCTGAATAGCAAATTGTGTGTTTGTGAACCTAAAGGTGTTTTTCATGCTTTTTTCTTTCTCTTCTTTTGCATCCATGTGACACATGCCTTTTTGACATACATGTTTCTCCTCACTGAACTATATTTCATTTCGAGAGCACTGTTTGAAATTGAGAGTAAAGGGACATCTGCTACATAATAGGGAACTCTGCTTGTAGTTCATCCTCTCTGAACACAAACATAGCCATAACTGTTTCTCCATTTCTGACATCATTTCCTAAGTGACTAAGAATGCCTGAACATGTTTGTTATGCAGCAGAATGAACCGTGTTTTAATAAGATCAATATGCAGGGAGAACTTTGTGTACCCAAATAAATGTTAAACATTGCATTTCAAACTTACGATGCCATGGTAACCAATGTTTATGCCTCCTCTGTCTTTTTTTAAGACACGATATCCATCAGCATAGATATGAGCCAAGGAGAGTCAGGCCAAAACAGTCCCACACAGTTGAAAATAATTAATGTTAAGGTTAAATTCAGTTAAATAAAGAAATGTTGTTGATCTTGTAGTCAGTTCAGTACTCAGGTTTAGTGTAGCTGAATGTGATCAGTTGAATGTGTTGATGATCCTCTCTGCTTTGCTTTCTTTGCTTGTGTTCTCCAGGCCAAGCTGATTGTGCCCAACAGCACAGCAGGGCTGATCATCGGTAAAGGTGGAGCTACAGTGAAGGCCGTTATGGAGCAGTCGGGTGCATGGGTGCAGCTTTCACAGAAACCAGAGGGTATCAACCTGCAAGAGCGTGTTGTCACCATCAGTGGTGAACCTGAGCAGAACCGCAAGGCTGTGGAGATTATAGTTCAGAAAATCCAGGAGGATCCACAGAGCAGCAGCTGCCTTAACATCAGCTACTCCAATGTCACAGGCCCTGTGGCCAACTCCAACCCAACAGGCTCACCGTATGCTAACTCAGCAGAGGTGATGCCCGCTGCAGCTGCTGCAGCTGCCGCCACAGCCTCCAGCCTCTTGGGGCAGGCCAGTCTGGCAGGGGTGGGTGCTTTTCCTGCTGCTGCCATGTCCAGCTTATCAGGAAATGACCTCCTGGCCATCACGTCAGCTCTTAACACATTGGCTAGCTATGGATATAACACCAATTCCCTTGGTCTGGGGCTCAATCCAGCTGCTGCCTCAGGGGTCCTAGCAGCTGTGGCAGCCAGTGCAAACCCTGCTGCCGCTGCAGCGGCCAACCTGCTGGCCTCCTACGCCAATGACGCCTCCACCAGTACTGGCCACCCTGCCACCGGTCTGGGAGGATTTACACTGGGTTCGCTAGCTGCTGCCACTGGAGCTACCAATGGCTACCTGAGTGCAGCTTCCCCCCTAGTAGCAAGTTCATTATTGGCCACCGAGAAGCTGGCTGAGGGTGCAAAGGATGTAGTGGAGATCGCAGTACCTGAGAACTTGGTTGGAGCTATCTTGGGCAAAGGTGGCAAGACGCTCGTGGAGTACCAGGAACTGACAGGAGCCCGAATCCAGATCTCAAAAAAGGGAGAGTTTGTTCCTGGCACTAGAAACCGAAAAGTCACCATCACAGGATCGCCCGCTGCCACACAGGCAGCCCAGTATCTCATCAGCCAGCGAATCACATACGAGCAGGGTGTGAGGGCCACCAATCCGCAGAAGGTGGGCTAAAACAGGCAGAAAAAAGGAGTGGGGATGGATGAAAAGATACAGAGAAAGAGAAAGGAGGGCAAAAGATTTGAAGGAAATCATTCACTATGTGCTTCGTGCATATTTCAGTATTTAAAAAAGAAGGAAAATAGTCCACCTTTCAAGAAAAGGAATGAGTAAAATATGAAAACCAAGAAAAAACATGTAAAATGTATATATGGGTTTATTTCTTAAGTTTTCATCTTTCAGGATTTTTTTATTGGTTGAAAATTTGGTTTAGATTTTTTTTTAATTGATTTTATTGTTATTTTTTGAGGGTTTTTTTTCTGGACAGTGGTGAATGGTGTTTCAGACTGGCATGCTTGCTGAAGCTCCCAGCAAATGATGGGGTTGGACAGGGTGGATCAGTTGAACTTAAGCCTACCTGGAATAAGCCCTGTACCCATTGCCAGTCCTTTCCCAGCTGACAAGATAATTATTATTATTATTATTATTATTATTATTATTTTTATAACTCCTCAGTTTGATTGCCTACCCCTACGTCCTGTTATGTGGATCTGATTAGACAGCAAACAAGTGCTAGGGTTTAAGACTTAGGGCAGTTTCCCCTATGTGGTCAGTGGTACTCCATTGTCCAAGTCCCAACCAGCTCAATCCCTACATTGGCAGGCTAGGATGGGGGAATGAGTTGATTAGACTCTCCTCTTCTAGCTACTAGCTAAATAAAACCTGGAGTCCTTTGTAAACCAGGTGCATGCCATGCGATGCTATTACAGATTTAGCTAGAATTAAGGAAGTTTATAGATCTGGTTGGGGAGACAGGCCAAGCATAATGCACCTCCTTGGGTCAAGTTACTACCAGAGCAAACCGACAGTGTGGCAATATGCATCTGGTATTAAACTAAACTGTTAGTAGTAGTAGTAGTTCTACTCTTATTACAAAAAGAAAAACATCCTTACCATTGACATTATTTATTAATATAATTTCACCCATTGGGACTGAGGTGTTTTAATTTTTTTTTTTTATTAATCTGTGAAATCAGGTTGACATGAATGTAAAGACAATATTTTGGATTTAGTTTTTTATTTAAGTGAATTGAATAGTATGTCACAGTGTAATATATGTCTTATTTAAAGTCCAGTGACAACTGCACCGTCGGCACCATCAGAGAGAATAGGAGCAGGTATAATGTACTGTATGTTCAAATTAATACATGGAACACACACATGTACTCATACTCATATAGGCACATACATTAAAAAGGGAACCACATCTGAATTAAGGGTAGACAAATCAGAGAAACTAGACAATTATTTTTTAATTATTTAAAGAATTAAGGATATTGCACAAGCTTAAGGGAGTGTACTGATAACAAGAACAAACTTATTCATAAGATCAAATCCCTTCTGTCTTGAAATCTCATATAACGGTTAAAAATTCCTCTTTTTTGTTAAATGTGGTGCAATTGTATATTTAATTTCAGCGAGCTAAGTGATGACATCTGCTCAAGTCAGTTGTCACTGGCTGCGGAGAAATTGTGCAGATGTCTCATATATCAAACAGAAATATGTCTCTTTATGGGCAGATACTACTGAACAACTACAAACATGAACAAAACTTTAGTTCTGATGAGCACAGGGATGCTATTTATTAATTCCATATTAATAACCACAATATCAAAGTGGCAAGGAGATTAAAAAAGAACATCTTTTAAGTCTACTGATTTATTCAGCTGGATGATGGGTTGAGGTATTTGGTATCCATTAGTTTTGGAAACTCTTTTTACCTTAAAAAAATCTCTCTGTACTCATCAGAAGTACCTGTGTGCTGCTAAACAGCCCAATAGACATACCATTTTGTTGTTAGGATACACTGAATTTCGTCTTAATGCACTGTGAAGTGTGGAGGCCATGCTTGAAGGCCCAGAAGTCAAGGTTTTATGTCTGGGGAAAAAACACTAACAAAAAAAAAAGAAAGCATATCAGAAAAGTTTTGACTTTTTCAAGAAGTGTAGGGTGTCAGAAGAAACCGCTTAGTACAGACTGGTTTGCTACACACAGAAAACGTTGAACTAATGAAGAAGAACCAGCTTTTTTGTGCATCATATTGCTACTTTATCAAACTTTCACTTCCCAGCCTTGCTCTAAATTACCGCCAGCATTCATGGTTCCTGCTTCCATATTTAATGTTGATGATGGGAAGAAAATTCCATGTCCAGCGTAAATGACCATTATGGTTTCATTCCAAAGCTTGAATTGAATTTTATCTGAAAGGAGATTTTTTTAGCATTTACTAATAGCCTGGAGGAATGAAAGAAGCAGAAGAAAAAAGAAAAAGAAAAAAGAATGAGACCAAGAGCAGAATCTAGACAGCAGTGTGCTCTCTCTTCACTGACTAAGCATATAATTGTCTTTCTGTCAATTTCTCAATTTGGAATGCCAGGAAGCATAAATCTGAACCCATTGGTAAGGAGACTTCTTTATTCCCATCTAACACCATCAACCTTTCCTCACCTCTTCTCAATCCCTCTGTATTTCCGTGCACCTCCCATTTTGATACATCAACCCAGAGACCCCCTTCTCTCACATCTCTCCATGGGTGGCAATGTCTGGTGCTAAAGTGCATGTTTGCTTGCCCTTCCACAAAACAATGCCGTGACAGAAGAGAAGACATGACCTAGGTGTTGCTGTGTAAAGAGGACATGCTTGCACTAGACTCCCATTGCAGGGCCATGCTTTGAAAACACAGACTGTGTGTAGCGCCGTAGTAGGAAAACATGTTGCTTTTACTGATTAAGGGTAAATCCAGTTAGAATAAAGCCTTTAGGTGAAGCTATGGCTTTAGCTGACAAGGAAATAGTTTTGCATCTTATTAAACACACTAATGACGCTAGTTATTAATAATGCTAGCGGCTGCAGTAGACAGTAGTGCTAATGTGTTTTCCAAATGACTGAAGGCAATGATGATTTGTGGCTAGCATATTTTCTAGTAAAAAAGTGGTGAGAGTTGAGAAGTGGAGTGCCTCCGCATTTTAGAGTGCATATGTATCCCGCACATAGAATTACCTTATATACATGCGTACAAAGACACAAGATTCACGTCACACACCATGAACACCATAAAAACACATGCACCCACATGCACACTTACACAGACACTGACATTTTCTTTTTCAGGAAAAAAAGAGGAAAAGGAGAAATCATGAAATATGGAGAAATTTGATTAGTAACATTAAGAAACGCAAGATATTACTGTGAAATTTTAATGTGAACACTAAGAACAGGTGCCATGATAGTGTGCCTAGGAGCAGCTTCCTGTTTGTGTTTTGTTTTTGTTTATTTCAGTACTTAAAATGCATATTATGGGGGGCGTCTGCATTGTTCTGTTGTTAGTAACTGGGGAACTAGAAAAAAAATGTGATCAGTACTGGAAGCAATATACGTAGTAGCATGTCGTCCTGTCTTGTCTTTTATTCTGTCTGTGTAGGAGCTTTCGATTTACCTAGGTGTTGAGTAGGTTTGCATATTTAATATTTTTTAAGTTGTGAAGATGCTGCTATTGAATAAGTGACGTACTAAAATTTTAAATAAACATATCTGGTCAGTCGTTTAGCGAGGTGTGCTAGTTCTAAGAGGTGTAATTAATGCTACATGATAAGATAATTGCTATATAAAACAGAGTACATGAACGTGCCAAAATAGATCATTACAGATTCAGCAACTGTAAATGTGTTATTTAAACACCATTAGTTACAAGCAGACTTACTTTTATAAGTTAAAAAAAATGTGAAAAAGTGCCAAACAAACCACATTTAAGGTTTAACTAGCAAAGTGGCCGTTTTTAAAACTAGTATGAACAAAATAGATGTTAATGCTTTTAAGTTAAAGGTTTTCGGCCCCCTCGTGAACTAATACTAAAGGAAAGGGTGATGAGGGAATCATCTTGCTCATCTGACAAATGCATATAGTGCCATGTAGCAATGAATGCTACATCACTGGGGCTAGAAGACTGCCGTAGACTTAGGCTAGCATGAGTTTAATACGTTATCAGCATTCTTAATACAGCCTTTTCTAGTTCTGAAAATGTATTTTGTGAAAATAGATGTTATCTTTTTTTGCACGTCTATATTGCATGATATCAAAAAGTAACGTGTGGGTTTAAAAAATGAAACAAGAAATGAAAATCCTATAAAAAAAATAAGAAAGAAAACATTAGGCAATGTGCGTTCATTTTGAGAACAAATCTTTGCATGCCAACACAAAGAGCATTGGAGTTTTATTTTACGCACTCTGACCTGTCTTTTAGTTCTTTGACGGATACTAAACTGAGAATTTTTGCTGTCCATCTGCAGGAACCAAGATCATTCATACATAATCATTGTGCATTTCTTTTTGTTTGCAGTTTTGAGCAATAGCTTAAGATAAAAATGTCCAGATGTGGTAGTGATTTTCAAACTATCTAAGCAACCTAATTAAAATTGGGTTTAAAACTATGTTTTCTTTCTCACTTAAACTGAGGTCTTGTTCTTAAATGTACTCACCACTGCATAACTTTGCATATCACTTTCAATCATGACTTTTAAAGCATGATGTGTTTTTGTATATTGTGTGCCAATACTAACATCCTTTAGGCTACATTACGCCCAGTGCTTTCTTCTATTTTTGCCACATTATAACTCATATTATGCTCAAACCCATGATTTTGATGATACGCACTTTAAAAACCTTTTCGCCCAAATTCAAAATGCCAGTGAATGAGTTGTGAAACCTGAGCCCTCTGTCTCTGCTGTTCAGATTTTGTGACTTCAGAACCCCAAAAGCTATTCTGCTGAGTGAATGTTTTATATGACAGGCTAGCCGCTGATCTCTAATCACCATTAAGACATGATAAATGATGAATAAATTATAAGAATTTTGAGGTGTTTTTTTTTGTCAGGGTGCCACTAAGAGAATGCCACTCTTTAATTAAAACATTCAGATGTTGCAGTTATCTGAAGAAGATAGCTTACACAAATTTTAGGAATTGGAGACATACTTTATTCATTTTATTTGAGCAATAACAAAAGTAGTAGAGCTCATCTTCCAGAAAGTGCAGAACTTTTCTATTATGTCTGTACCAGTATATATAAAAGATCTGATCAAATCGTTGCACTGCAGTTAGCCACGCTTTGACGAGGACATTTTCTCGAGTATAAATGAAGGTTTTCTCTGTCTGCTTTGGACATGTTGTGGCACTTCTCTATTGGTGCTCTTGCATAAATGAGACTCATGTTTTGTCTCATGTAACAAAGTTTTGCAGCTTTGTCACATGCAGTAGTGTGAAGATTAATGTACATTTATGGTTTATGCGATGTTAAGAAGGTCATTGCTTTTAACACGGGCATACTGCTAGATCATTGCACTTTTCCAACTCCAATCCAGCTCCACCTGACCTGCAAAACAAGCCCTGGGGTCACTCTTATGCTTGTAACCATCAACGCACCAGCAAAGTTAGAACACATTTGTCATATCACTGTTCTTTTCTCTCTTTTTAATTTACCTGTTTTTGTTTGTATGACACTCTCTAACCTAGACCAAGTATAACAAAAATGTCATTCATATGTATCCTGTTTACTCTCCCTTTCCCCCTTTTGCACTTTCACTGCCCCTTTTTTCCAACCACTACCCACACTTCTGCCGAACCTCTCCCTCACACCCTCCCAGATTTCTCCTGAGTGCCAAATGACAACAGTACCATTCCAAACGTTTTGAGTTCTCTTGTATGTTGGACATCCATCGGACGCACCCATGAAGCCAGCATGTTACTCCATAACATGATGTCAGTCATGACGCCTCAACATTACCTAAAAAAAAAAAAAAAAAAAAAAAAAAAAGCAAGCAGTAAAATGCGAGATCTGGAATAACACAGTAAAAGGCTGGCTACCTCTCATAAACTGCTTTTTCCTAATTATCTGCCATCTCTTCAACCTCCAGGACATCACTGATTGTGTGCCATAATGTTGGGAGCACTTGTCACTCTCCTCACCCCAAGTCTCTCCATTTAAGTTTTTTCGATGGGAAACATTAAAACAACAACAAAAAAATTCATTTCAATGACAGCTTTTTTTCTTTAACATAGAAACATGCTCAGAAAAAAAAGCTGAGGAGTGTAAACGTCAGCTGCGCAGCCATCTTCTGTCTTCTGAACTTTGAACTTTTCACCCCTCATGAACTTTATTGACCTTCTTCCTTCCCTTCTGTGTTCATCAACTGTTTGGACTTAAAATCTCCATTCCATCTCCAAACCTTTTAGAGACTGTGCAATTATAGTTGATATGATTGGATTTATTTTTTCTTTCCTTTTTTTGTTTGTTTGTTAAACTCATCATTGGGGACAATTCAGAGATAAAGAATAAAAGCAAAACTAAACAAAAAAAATCTAAAAAAAAAAAAAAAAAAGAAAAAAAAAAAGATCCCAATTGCTTCTCCACAACTTAATTTTCTCTTTTTATTGTAAATATTTTTGTCAGATTTTGTTGAACTGTAACCAGAAGAACGTTCAACAGAATGGGGCTGGCAGCATAAAATCGGTTTTGTGGAGTTCTATAAGTGGCATAGGACAGACAAAAAAAACCCAAAAAACGATAGTTTGACATTGATGAAGCATGTTACAGCAACATCCATGATTCTTGTTGTAAAAGGGACAGTTTGCATAGAAAATTGAAAGGTTTCAAAAATACATGCGCATGCAAAAAAATAATAATACTGTTTTCAGTCATTAAGCATAGCAGTTGTTTTTAATTTATTAATTGAATGACAGATTGATTTCTTTTCCATTTAACTGTCACATTCTTGCTAAGATTCAAGCTTCACTTATGTATCACACTTCTAGCCAGTTTGTGGTTTATCATCTCTGAAAGCGGCTTTGCATATCAACCTCATAACAAGTACTGTTCACATCAGTCCATATCCAAAACATTTCTTGCATTTAAAACTCATAGTCCACATGTTTTGTGCTACTAACGCTTCCACTCTCGAATAATATTAGTTGTACATATCAGAGCTCAGTGTACATATCAGCTGTGTTGAGTGTAAACTGTGTCCATTAGATGTGTTTGATAGGAGCATGAGTTGCTATGTGCCCTGTTTTCCTGCAGGAGAGAAAGACTGACCATGAGTCCATGAGTCATAACCAAGCGTCGTGCTCCACATCTAATGTTTCTATGCTGCCAGCTTTCTTTTCGGGTAACCCTTCATGAACTTATTTATTTTCAAACTACTCTACATTATTAATGAATGAAAACAACTAGAAAAAGGGGAATGACTGGAAAGATGAATTAATTGTTTTGTTTTTAGTATTTTAGTGGATTATTTTAACACCATTTATTAACTGACTTAAAGAAAAGTATTGAATATTTAATGTAATTGTAGCATTGTGTTTGTAAAAATAGTGAGTTGTGTTTTTGACTTGTGGATTACCAGTGAAGTCAGCAATTTAGTGCTAATATATATTAAGTCGTTTTTTAAGATTTTTTTTCCCCCCGACAACAACAACAGTCATTATAAATGTTCATTTTAGCATCACCTGTCTTCTGTTGTCTTATTCTTCACCTCCCACTACACTCAAACTCATCAAGTAACACATTGCAAGTTTGTGCCTGAAACCATGTGCTCAATCTTGGAGGGACCATGATGCATGACTGTGTGCCTGAGAGTGAAAGAGAAAGACAGAGAGAGAGCAAGAGAGAGAGAGAGAGAGAATGGATGAGAATGACAGGCTTGGATGGATGGATGGATGTTCTGTCCTCTGTTCACAAAAGCTAAAATCTGTAGGGTTTCCATTTACCAATGGAACCTGCTGATGTTATAGCTGAAAGCCATCCTGTGAGCCGAGTTGATTTTGATCGTCCATAACCTCCCGTTTCCCGACCACTCTCCACCACTACCTTCTCCTCTCCAAGTCATCCCCTGCCACACACTTCACACCATGTGATGTTCTCATCGATAACATATTACTCAACCAAATCCACCTTAACACTGTTTTCATAAGGAGGTGGTTGCCAGTCAGCCTCCCTCCCCTCATAATTCGCTACCATCCTTTATTGGCTGCCAGGGCCAGGTCCAACCTGACAACTTAAAAAGGAAAAAAAAAAGAATAAAAAAAAAAAAGCAAGTTAAGATCCAGAACAGTGATTCTCAGGGTGTCTACTTTGATCTACCTTATGTTGTGGTTTGACAGAATCACAGTCCAGCTCTCCCTCATGCTTTCTAAGGAGCCCAAAGACAATTACAATGTATGATTGTTTATCAAGTCTTCGAATGATAAGAATGATATGCACCCGTCTAAAGGAGCAAAGCAAAATGCTGTAATGTTTACAACCTTACCGAGACCAACGCTGTTGAAAGAATGTGTAGAAATTAAAAGCAGTTCTTTAATAATGGAAAAAATAATCTAAAATGACTTAGTTTTAAATGATTATTTCTTTGTAACATGGAGTAATGTGATAATGACACATTTTAAAACATTGCATGTTACTATTTTTTTGCAATGTCAAGTTTTTGAAATGTTCGACTGGATGGTACGGTGTAAAGTTAAGGCTACATTTTAGTTGCTAATAATAAAATCCATTGGTGTCAGTGTTTGTCACGGTACTGGATGAACATCAGAAAATGTGATTGTTGCTGTACAGCTTTTGTTCATACAGTATTTGTACCTGGTGAAGGTGAAAATAAACAATATAATATTAATATTTTCAGGGAAACATGAATAGATTGTTATGCTAGGGTGTAAAATGGACCATCAGTCCTGTACTAAATCCCAAGGAGAGGTAAGTTAATTTATGAGAAACTCTATATGATCTTACATAGGATAGTGTGGGATCACAAGGGGAGAAATGGATAGATGTGGGAAGGACAAACAAAATAAGTATTGGCTCGTAGAGCAAAGACCATTGTCTTTATGAATAGAAGAAATCAAGGAGTATATATATATATATATATATATATATATATATATATATATATATATATGAGAGAGAGAGAGAGAGAGATTAAGGGAACAATGCACAAGTTCAGAAAGAGAGTAACGTGCAGATGCATGGTTTACTTCCTGAACCACCTTCACTATACTCATTACTAACTGCTCGGTGAACTAATTTTTGGGTCAAATACTGTACTATATACAGGATACTTGCATTAAATTTGAGAAGGTAAATAATGTGCAATAACAGTAACACTGTATATGTGGTTTTCCTTCTCATATCCATCCACTCGCACTTCTTGTCCACCAATCCATCCTGTCAGTAAAAAGCCACCATCACTTCCCTGACATGTCTCCCAAGCCAACATGCAGCTTGACTGCTCTGAAAGCCATCACCAGTGACTTTAAACCATGTCCTCATGTTGGTTTCCAACACACCGATCTGCAGTGGAGACTCCAGGGAAATTTACAGCATGACGTAAAATCTGTCTCATAAAACATCATTATGTAAAGAAGTACCTCCAGCGTTCAGAGAAGGGCTCTTGAAGGTTGTTATAGGTTTAAGCAAAAACGCATCTATTCTACCTATTATACAGAAGTTGTAGGATTAATCAATAAAATTATTAGGATGTTAGGATTCATTTCGAGAGCAGGTACATAACAATAATACTAGCGGATCTATATTCATTTGATGTCAAAGTTCTTTTACACAATAAGTGCTCCAGATTTCTTTACCATGCTGAATAATTAGGTGTTTCTGAGTAGCTGTCCTCTGAGATTAGAGCGCTAAACTGAGGCAAGTTTCAGTTCTATTGCTCTATTCCAATGTAGCCAATCTTACTAATTGTGCACTTTTTTCCAGCCTGAGGCCACACTGATTTCCCCTCTCCTACGCGGCTTTTCCCTTTCCTCTCATTCCTCATCTCAGAACGTCTGGGCCCAGCTGTTGCACAGAATACCTAGCTTTCCCACTGCCCTCCCCTTGGAGGTGGTGTGAGAGGAGACATGATTATGCTCTCAGCCTTCATAAATCCCCAGTGCTGGAAATCAGGACTGTGGAACATGTACAAAGATCTCCAGTTTCTAATCCAGTACTTTAACACAGAGAATTTTTACAGAAGCTCTTTTTCCACCTCTTGGTTCCCTCACTAAACCACAAACATATTAACATGTCCAGTAATTTCAGCACCAAGGGAGTGATGTGGGTTACAAAATGAACAAATCGGTACTTAAATGAATGTAGTAATAAAATGTCCCTCCTTTCTTATATAAAATAGAAAAATATTTTAAGCACTACAAAACAGATAAAGCTTTACTAATATGTTACATAACAGGATTTTTTTTTATTGATAGATTTTTTTTAATTAAAATTTAAAATCATCCAAAGGTTTCCTATGAAGTGGTATTTCTAAAAAAGCTATTTGTAGTGTAGGTATGTGCAATGCAATGCAAAGAATCATTCAAATAAATGCACTTAATTCAATTAAAGATACCTAACAAAGAGTAACAGGAATAATTTATTAGGATATATTGCACCATAAACATATGAACTCTCAGTTTCCAAAACTGCACCAAAACACTGCATGAATGCTTTCCATTCTGAGCATTTTACAGTATATGCAACTAAAAAATCTATTTTTCACGTGACACTATATATAATGAGATTAAATCACGCACCGATTACTGACGGTCTGTCTAAAAACTTGATAAAGACCTTTGTTACTTGATTAGCAATAAGAATAACGACTTCACAAGATACAGTTAAAAAAATGCAAAAATTACAAAACATCTCTTTATCTGAGCTCAAGCAGTACCAGGAAAACTGTGATCAAAGCTACTGTAGAATACTGCCTACTCATAGCAACTATATACATTTAATTTCAACTGCTTTGTGAGTAATATTGTTTTTAAAACTATTTAAACACTGTCCAAAATCTTCAGCTGGTAAAAGAATGGGCCCTTGGTTTCCAAGATTCCAAGCATCATTCCCAGGAAAGATTCCTCACACTGGGTAACATATTTTTACTATTAAATAGTCATCAATAATTGTTGGTATGAAGTAGATCATTCCTCAAACTCTACATCTAAACAACCAAAGCGAACTTGATGATCCACAGACGAGCAGCTGGTCTGGTGCACTCACAACATATACAAGTACAGAGATCCCGAATGGTCCAGACTTTCATCCAGCTTAATTACAACACATGCCACTGTTTGACAAGCATTTGTTTAACAAGTGATCTAGATGCTATCAATTTAGTTTTTTAAACACGTGGCTGATGCATATTGCTATTTGTTTCTAAATGACCAAACTAGCTGTTTATCTCTAACCGTGAAGCTGATCTGCAATGATGCCCGAGTTTCATTAAGTAAATAATGAAAGTGGTTGTAATAGTTTTATATGTTTTGGAGTATCTTGTTGTTGTTATATTTCTAACAAATGATGCTGACAAATTATACTTGTGTCTATTCAGAATTTTAAAAAAAATCAACTTTTAAAAATTTAAGAAAGTTTTATGCTATGTACAGAATAAAAAAAAATTAATTAAGGACATTTGGAAATTGCAATGCAAAACTGTGATTTTAAAGCACTGTAACATGTACAGTGATTTCTTTTATCAATTTTATGGTACTGATATGTTCTGCATTACTGCAGTTGGTTTTTTCTGTTCTTGAGCATATGCTTTAATAAATGCATTTTTACAGCATCCTGTCAGAAACTAAGCACTTCTTGGGAAATTATGTCATGTTATTTTCACCTTAATGATTTATTAGAATAATTTTTTTTCTGTTCCACTTTTACACTAGTCTGAGCATGGGAGCATAGAATTATATGATCAGTGGTAGAACTGTGAAATGCGCGCTTGTAGAGCTCACTGTAACTGTGCTAAGATTCCTATCCTACAACACCAGTTTTGTTCCCTGAGATTTAAAAACTTCTCTGTATTTAATTTAGGCAAACATTATAAAGCACCATAACAATGTAATAAGAAATTTTTCAAATAATAAATAAATAAATAAATAGTAATAATTAGCTCACAGCATGAAGGCCTGGGTTCGATTCCCGTGCTTGGGCATTTAGGCGGAGGAGTTGCTTGTTCTCCCCATGCTTGTGTGGGTTTCCTCTGGGTACTCCGGGTTTCTTCCTACAGTCCAGAAACATGAACACTAGGCTAATTGGCTGTTCCAAATCACCCCTAGGTGTGAGTGTTTTTGTGTGTGTACAGGTGTGTGTGTTGCCCTGTGATGGCCTGGCGAGCTGTCCGAGGGGTACCCTGCCCTCGCCCAGAGTCAGCTGAGAAGAAACCAGCCAGCCTCCCTGCAACCATAATTAAGATTAAGCAGCTAAGAATATGAATGAATAATTATTATGATGATGATGACTATTATTATTGTTATTATTATTACTATTATTATTATATTAGAAAAGTTCATACAGCCTTTCTATCATTGCTATCATTAACAGTTTCAGCAGTTTGTGCTACCATAACACATCTGTGGAATCAGACCTGCTGTACCTTCGCTCCCCACACGCTTCAATGAGCCTTGAAAACCCATAACACTTTTGCTAGTTCACTGGTTGTTCTAACTTGGACAATCTTTGCTAGATACTTACCACGAACATCCCAAAAGACCTGCTATTTTGGAGAAGAATAGCCCTAGTCTTTTATCCATCACAGTGTGGTCCTTTTTTGGAGTTACCCAAATCCTTATGCTTGCTCATTTTTCCTACTTACAACATATCAATTTTGAGGACTAACACCTCATTTTCTGCTGAATACATCCCACCTCCTGGCAGGTGCCACTGTAATGAGATAATCAATGCTGTTCACCTGTCAGTAGTGATAATGTTTCGAATGAAATGGCTGATTGGAGTCAATATACAGTACATACAATAAAACAGAGTACCTACAGCAAATTAATAACGATAAATAACTAAGTAATTAGTAATTAAAGACACTTTACAACACTCAAACCCTTTGGAATGTTCTCATCCTGAGGATCAGGTCTAATTCAGAAGCTGGCCTAAAACCAGAATATAGGCCTCACTAAGCTCATGAATTGCACCCAGTCCATAAATAGCTTTATATTTAATAGGAATCTTCAACAACACAGCAACAGCTTCATAACCCATACAAATGATAATCACTTGATAGGGATTTGGCTCTTTTAGTGGGCTATTCAGACTGCATCGGGCAGAATGCTCCTGACTGCTCACTGCCCACCGTCTGCCCAGCTGCTATAGTGAGACACAGAGAAGATTGCTTTAATACTGACAGGTGGCATCTATCTTTTAAGCGGAGCCACAGGAGAAAACCTGTCATGTTATGACCTTTCCTAGGAACGCGACCATAGCCTTGTGAAAGACCATAGAAGGAAGAGCTTGTAGGGTGCTGATGTCCTGAGGGAAGAGAAGACCCTTACTAGATCCTCCCTGAGTAGAGATAAGAAGCCAGATTATCTGAAAATGTGTGTAGCAACAATCCTAGTGCTACACAAACATCTGATAGCCTACAAGCCAGTTGCATAAAAGCAATCATAGTGTTTTTATGTCCTAGTAACCATGTCATCTGAATAAATCTCAAGGATATAATAATGCCACCAACTTCTCAAAAACGCTCTTAATATACAATACGCAAATAAGTGACTGCCGCTCTATGCCAGTCTTTTCATCAAGAATATATTCAAATTCTTTTTAATCAAAAGAAAGCAATGCCACATCTAATTAGCCTACATGCCTTTTACACCACAATTTTAGCAACAGCTAACACCTGAAGGTTAAATTCAACAGCATTACAGGGATATAAAAGGCTCGTTTTTTTTTTATGACCCATTTTTCTGCCAGCTCTTTCCCAATTATCTAGTCTACCCATGAGTATGAAGAGGACATGAAGACATCATCACTGCATCAGAGAGAGAGAGAGAGAGAGAGAGAGAGAGAGAGAGAGAGAGAGAGAGAGAGAGAGAGAGAGAGAGAGAGAGAGAGACTGTGTTTTTGTGACCCTTAGGCAGATGGCACTCAGCAGGCCTGGCAGTATCAGAGTTGGTCCACCTCGATGGGTCATACAGCTCATCTCCAGCACACTGAACCATGATCTCCAACAAAACGAGCCTCTGCTACAAGGTTTACTTTTGGAGCATTGCCTGGGTCTGGATCACACAAACATATTACGTAGATTCTTTATTAAAACCAGATGCGAACTTGGTGTCATTATACCAAGTACCAAGTCAAAGACATGACCAGAAGCCACTATAGGATTTTTTTGAGTTTCCTGAAACATTGCAAAAATGAAGAACACACCTCCTTTCAGTTAAGATGAACCTAAACTTAGATTTACAGAAACTTGGAATCTTTATTCTGTTCACACACACACACACACACACACACACACACACACACACACACACACACACACACACACACACTGACATTAAATGTCATTAAAAAATTAACCCTGTGCGTCTTGGTGCCACACCAAAAAAATACCATTGAAATGAATAGGGAGAGGTCAACAAATGATCATGAAACACACCTCATTTTGATGCCTCGCCAAGAAGTCATACTTTCACATAGAAACTTGGTTGAACTTTTAAAAGGTAAACAGTGAAGTTGACATTTCGATGGTCAAAACGGCATTTTGCTTCCTTTTTAACGGTTTCCTCTTAATCATTTATCAAGTGTCATAAGGATTTCTGAGTCTGTTTGTGTATTTATAATGGGTGTCTATTGCATGGAATGTTCTGGGCTAG
>JAOUQZ010000049.1:16118618-16131248 GCA_028564935.1 Neosilurus hyrtlii | reverse complement strand
TATTTATAATGGGTGTCTATTGCATGGAATGTTCTGGGCTAGAGTGCGTGATGTCATCTTAGAGTGTGAGAAAAGAGGAGATTATCTTGGAAAAAGCTTTTTTTTTTTAACTCGCTCCGACTCCCATAATTTTCACTCTACTCCAATAAGTTTTACATCAAAACGGAGGAAAATGTGTTTTGGTTCTGACTGTGTAATGTTCAAGTCAACAGCACTTGTAGAAGTGAAATGGGGAGCCTCTGACTTACAGCTGCACCACAAATCGCTCCATAGAGGTCAATACAAAATAGAGCTTTTTAAAATCATTTTTGATCATTTTGAGTGAAATAAGCTTTTTTAATCAGAAGTCCAAAAATGAGACGTGCACTATTGCCTTTCACTCAAAAATGCATGTGTAACTATCACTAGCTGCCAGCTTAATTTCTATGGCAACCACCAACTGTGTCCTGCATCTCATGCACACACCTGCAGCATGTTACAACACAATAACAAGTCATGCACATGCACATGCATTATCTCTTTGTTTGGCTCCACATAGTCAAATGGAATATGTAACAGAAAAATATATAAATATGTACAGATATATATGTGTATCTAAATATGTTTACAGCCGGGCTAAAGTAAAAAATATATATTAATAAATAAAAAAATATATTATATATACATTTTTTTGGATGGTTGTGTCACAACTGCTTCATATTTCACATTTACGGCATTTGGCAGAAACCCTTATCCAGAGCAACTTACATATATCATTTTTACACAGCTGAGCAACTGAGGGTTAAGGGCCTTGATCAAGGGCCCAACAGTGGCAACTTGGTGGTGCTCGGACTTGAAACACTGATCCACCATTGCCCTAGTAGTAAACATATTGGTTTGGATTGATTAAAAAAAGGCATTCATTAAATATAACTTAATTAGGTTGATGTATATTTTGAAAAACGAAAATGTACAGCTTTTGAACCAAAAATGTTTTTGTCGCATCTGTGATTTGTTTTTTTACTACAAACTACAAAGTGAAAGAGCTCAATGAACTTCCTAAAGGTGCAGTGATTTCACAATTTTCACAATTTTAGCTGGAAATATCAGCTGACTACAATAGGGTTGGTTTTTAGACCAACACACACACAGATTGTTTTTTTCACCATGTTTCCCCGCCTTACTTTGTCACATCCTGTTGTAGCGGGCCAATCTCCTTTTGAGGTATCTGCTCTCCTTCCCTCATTTGAGATTTTTTCATGACCTGGTCCTCATTCCAAATTAACTCAATAGCCTTGGTATAGAACCTTAAATCCCACCATAATTGTTACAGTATAACTTTATAATTTAAACTTTTAATTATAAAATGTTTTATGATTTAACCAATTTCCGCCAATTTAAGTAACCTCTGAGTATTCCATTTGTGACAAACAAATAAACAACATCAACAATAAAATGTAATATTTGAGCATTCTTTGTAACAAAAGCAGGGTGTTGAATGAAAGGCAGCGTCCTTGCACAGCTTCAACCTCCAAACTCACACAGAAAGGTGGGCAAGGCAACAATGGGGGCAAAAATGGCATTGCGGTTGTCATGGAGACTAGCAGAAAAGGGGCTGCTTTCATAGCATATGTTGGAATTGACTTGTCTGTAAGCGCATAGCAACAGTAGCATCAGCCTTCCCTTCCACACACACACACACACACACACACACACACACACACACACACACATATACACACACACCAACTAGAACATAATTTTGTTTTGTGATCTGAAATGCAGATGCCTCAAAATCAATCTACTTTATTTCTGGTTTAAATTAGCCTAAACACGTGACATATCTGAGGTTTGAACAAATCAAGGTCTGTATCCATGCTTAAGTAATTTTGTCTTCAGTTTGGTTTCCATTAGCTAGTAAACAGGAAGACTGGCTGTGCTGTGTCAAGGTATTAGAATGCATTTAGGTGACTGGTGCGTCACTCTAAAGTGTCTTCATGCCACACAGCAATTCTCAGCTTTCATGCGACCTGAAATGCAATCACACATTACACACAGTCTCACGCCTTCGTATACACACACGTCTTGTACACACTACAATCACATAAAAAGTGAAATAACAAAAGGAAGGCCATATGAGCATGCTATTTCCATGGTTTCTTTTATGTTTTAATGAGGGAACGCTTGCTCATGTTGGTGAATGCGACTCTATGGTCCTTGGCAAGTCTGCGTTGCTATGGTAACAAACTATCCACCCCCCACATTCCCCCGAATGCCGCAGGCCGTAAAGAGAGAGAGAGAGAGAGAGAGAGAGAGAGAGAGAGAGAGAGAGAGAGAGAGAGAGAATGGAAGACTGAAAGCAAGGAAAGATTGCTGCAGTGAAAGAGAAGGGATGGAGGAGGGAGAGAGAATGTGAGAGAGAGGGGAATGGATAGACACTGCATAAATGAGAAATTTATCTCTCTTTCTCTCTCTCTCTCTCTCACACACACACACCCCTCCAAACGTTATCGTTTGCATCAATTGGGGAACACGGGGCTCGGGTCTGCTCAGCAGTCTGGACACGTCGCTCCCAAACTTCAGACTGCATTCAATTATTTATCTGCCAGGCAGTAAGTGTTGTTCCAGAATCTCATTTCACTGATGGCTCAGCACCCAACATAAAAAAAAATAAAAATTATAATAATAAACCATAGCACATCCTTAATGCTGGACAGGAGAGTAACAGAGGCTAGAAAACCCTGCATCCTGTTGACCTGTGTGTGGGGGGGGGTATCTAGCTATTCCATCAACCAAGGCACTGACATTTGTGAATACTAATAATATACATGACAGTAAAACAATGAATCATATGCAGTACTGATTAAATGTGTACAAATATTGATTATAGTTCCACAGCAACCTTTCCATTGTATTTAAGCACACAGTCAGAAGACAAAAGCATGGGTACAGCCATCAAATAGTTTCAATATAAGCACAAAAGCAAAGAAAATTGGCTTTAAAAGTTCCTTCCAAAATCCAGTTTCTGTTATACAGTAATGATCATGATAATGATCATCATCTACCCAAAAGAAGCCAGTGTCCTGCACTTACTCATACACCTATTCAGAAAATCAAGAAAGAACGGCCCTGCATGTGATGGGAAACCTGATGTAGCGCTAAAAATGACTCCGCTGTGCTTGAATAACTTGAGAAGGTTTTAAATCAGCATGCATTGGATGCTCGATGCTCATTGAAAAACATGACCATACCTCAGTGCAGAACTCACTGCAAACCTCCAGTGTATAGTCATGGCCAGTGGTTAAAGGTGTGCAAGTGAACAACACCACCATCTATTGCTCACACCAAGCACTGCACTAAAATGCAGAACAAGACCTTGATCAAAAGCTCTGAGTATACCACCAGTGAGTACAATGTCATGATACCATAGGAATGGAATCATAAAAAAAACGTTAATACTTTATCTCTTAATCTTAGTAACTTTTATATAATATATATATATAAGATCTTGAGTCGATTATGCGTAAAACAGTGCTCGATACGTCGAAGTAGAGCTAAATATATAGCTACTGGTGCTACTCTCAGAAATAAGGGTACAGTAGAAGTCCATTTCTGTTCCCAATGTAAAATCTACACAATGTAACCCTAAAGCTGAATATTGGACCTCAAAATTAATGTGTGTACTTTTTAGGGCTGAAACGTTGCACACACACACACACACACACACACACACACACACACACACACACACACACACACACACACACACCTATTATCCATAAAATTAAACTCCCTGAGAGTTGCACTACCAGTCGTAGGGTATATTATGCAGCAACTGAGAAGTTGGTTCTCAAAGATAATGCATTGGGTGCTTTGAGCTGTGTTTTGGGTCATCATCCTGTTGGGAGACTATCTGTGACTGAGGTTGAGCTTTCTTTCACTTGGCAGTAGGTTTCACTCAAACATGCCTTGACAGTCTTGAGAGTTCATTGATTCAAGGTACCCCATGAAATTCCCAGGAATTCTGCAGCTTATCAGATGCATTTTTATCAAATTCTAATCGAACTGTTTTGTTTTTCTTTCAATAACATCATTCCCTTGGTTTTCTTCGACAGAGCCCATTGTTGTTAAAAATGCTACAGTTGATGTATACCTTGACCTTGGAGTTCAGCTTAAATGTCTTTGGATGTTTTCCAAGGCTCTTTGTCTAGCATCCGCACAATCCTTCTGATCAACCTAGGGTTGCATTTCCTCTTGCAGTCACGTCCCACAGACCGTACACCCTTTTACACCATCCCTGTTTAGTGAGGTGCACACAATGACACCAAACTACACACAGTGGCACGTTTTCTCCCTTTAAACTCACCTGGGATACTAAGTGAGGTTAAGCAACTACTTTAAAACATGACTGTAATCAAGGAATTTATACTTTTTTAGGGGCACAATCAAATCTGTTTAGGCTATTTTGGACCATCTTTGCAAAAGAATCAATTTAAATGTGTGTGTGTGTGTTGTGTGATTATGTGGGAAGTCTGAGTTGAACTAGTGATTCCGGGGAAAGTAACTAACTCACAGTTGAAATAAAAGTTCCTTGAGTAAACTGAACAGATTAGTGCACTGCATGTCCCGACCATATACTCCTTTTCCTCCCCTCTGCACGTCGTTCTCTCGGGTTTACACCGGGCCACGAGGTCCGTGATCTCCACGATTTATGAGCCTGATTGGGGTATAAAAAGGAGGCAGCTCTCATCCAGGAAACAAAACTTCCTTCCTTAAAAATCGTGTTTCCAAGTTCATCAAGATCCCCCAGGGTGGCACGTTAAAATCTGTAAGGTCTGTTACTCTGCACTGCGCTCTTCCTGCATTCTGTCACGATTCCTGTCTAATCCTAACACATCATCAGAATCACCAAGATCACCAGCTGATCACATGTGTCTGTACAATATAACACGTGTGTGAGATGGCGGGAGGACACTGCGTGCACGAAATAAGTGGATGGTTTTCTTTTGAAAATGAAAGTGAGACGGAAATCCAGACGGCTAGACAGACATCCAGATCTAACTTGTACCAGCATCCAGATCGAACCTGTACCAACATCCAGATCGAACCTGTACCAGCATCTAGTTTGAACCTGTGCCAGCATCCAGATCGAACCTGTACCAGCATCTAGTTTGAACCTGTGCCAGCATCCAGATCGAACCTGTACCAACATCCAGATCGAACCTGTACCACCATCTAAATCTAACCTGTACCAACATGTAAATCTAACCTGTACCAACATGTAAATCTAACCTGTACCAACATCCAGATCGAACCTGTACCAACATCCAGATCGAACCTGTACCAACATCTAGTGCTTAACATGTTAAAACTGCTGAGAGTTCAAACTAAGCATACATCACTTCACTTGACTATTTTGTGCAAAACGGTGCTGAGTGCTTTACTGCACTGGTGAACCGAACCAAGGGGAGAATTACAAACCAGTTACTGCGAAGATGATGGGACAGGAGGGAAATTTCAACATTTCGACGGTTTACTGGTATATCTAAGTCCAAGTTTAAAATATGCTAAAAGACACTGGCAAGTTTTTTTAACCCAAGCATCCCCTTCCGAAATTAAAAAAAAAAAAAAAAAAAAACTAAACAGGGAATGGTCATGATGGTTGGTTGGTTGGTTCGTAGGTAGGTAGGTAGGTAGGTAGGTAGGAAGGAAGGAAGGAAGGAGATTGGTTATCCATAAAGTCAGTTCTAGAACTAAATTTCTGGCCCGTAAATCAAAGTTCCTTGATGGAGAGACGAAGTTCTTAGCCAGCGATTTGGTTCGGTGTCACTTTAACTACTTATGTTCATGTTGGTACAGTGGTCTTACTCAAAAATTAAAACACAAACTACAAAATGGTCAAAGTAAACATATCCAAGTTGTTTTGAAACTTCATCCCCGTACCCATATTGATTGTAAGCACTTCATCGAAATAAACTGGTTGCCTATTGAAAAACGGGTTGTTCAACTAAAAGTAAACCATCTACATCACATGGTAAACAACAATCTTATATGTATACTTACATCGTATCTTTCTTAAATATTACTTCTTTTTTTACCGCTGTTAACCAAAGCCATGACACAGGAACTAGTCAGGGGTCTCTTGTCTTTCTAAGGTTTAAAACTATGCTGGGAAAAAGTACCTTTAAGTTCACTGGTGCTGTAGAACGGAACAGGTTACCTGTCCAGTTCAACACAAACAAATTCGTTTTTTAAAAAATCTGTAAAAAAGTTTTCTTGTAAAATCTCTTGAGTCAATGTAATTCACTTCAGGTTTTATTTTATTAACATTTTTTTTTTTACATTGTAATTATTTGATGTATAACTTATTTTTCTATAATCAATTTATTTATCTTAGTAACTTATACCTTTTTTTGTTTCATTATGTCGTCATAATTATTTCTTTTGCAAGGATCACAACAGAAATAAGTCTTTAGACTTTCTGTGTAATCCTCTGGGTTTTATATGTTTAATTACTTTATTGTAAATGTGGACCCCCCCAAATCAATCCAAGCTGGAGTTTACACTCTGATTTCAATGACAAAATAGGCTTATGACATCACATTGCTTTATTCTTGCTACAAAAGCAGTAAGCGTTTTTTCCCCCACTTTATCAACTATTTGATTTAAGCTTACAGATGAAAAACGTGCACAACAAATAATATTGAAAATCACGCGAAGTCCAGTAGTAAATCCAAGTAAATGCTTCCTGTTGCAAATTCTGCACCTACCAACACTCTGCACAATTGTGTGCTTTCAACTCTATGGCAACTCTACGCTTTGGGAAGAAGCTACATATGGGTCTGATGGTCAAGTGTCTGTAAACCTTTGTCCATATAGTGTGTGTGTATATAATGCATTATCTCAACAGCCTAGGCTGATGGCAGTGTAAAGACAGGACCAATTTCTTGGCACACTTTGGGCTCATGAATACCACCATCCTGAGTACTATTGCTGACCTCGTACATGCCTTCACGGCCACAATTTAGCAATCTTCTAATGCCCACTTTAATGCAGAATAATACACCATACCACAATGCAAAGACTTGATTTCATGAACCAAACAATGAGTTTATTGTTGTTCACTGGTTCTGTACAGAACACTTTTGGGATGGAAAAAGAACGAGAGATTCACGGCATAAATGTGCACCTGAAAATCCATAGGAACTGTATGTTGCATTCATGGCTATAAGGATCAGATTATCTGAAACATTTTGAGTTATCTACACCTAACCAATATTTGTATGTTTTTTCTAATAAGTAAGACACTTAACTGGTATTTTTGATAAATTGTATGGGGAAGTTTGTTCAGCCTAATATGATTTGAAATTAAAAAGTCTTCTGCATGACATATTTCAGTACTTGTTTACACCACAGTGACACATAAGCATGCAAAAAGTTGACATATTTTTCAGCCTTTATACAGCTTGTTGTAACATGACTAACTGTTGCAGACATTCTTCCTGATATAAATGCTTAAAAATTGACTACAACACAAAACATTGCAACATATTGATGCCGTTAATGATCTTCATCTTCTGAACCGCTTAGTCCTAATTAGGGTCGCGGGGAAGCTGGCGCCCATCTCAGCTGACTCTGGGCGAGGGCGGGGCACACCCTGGACAGCTCGCCAGGCCATCGTAGGTTAATGATCTTTTCCCTTTTTTTTCTTTTTCTTTTTTACACAGGTCTCAATGTCATCCAAGGACGTGCCCAAAGGTTCTTGTTTGACTATAAAGCTGGCATCAACAGCCACCTCATCCTTTCCGTTGTCCTTTCTCTCCTTCTTAACCTTTTTCTTCATTCTCTCTGCTCTGCTATATTCTTCCACCAGCTCAGGGGCTAACAGCTCACTGCACTCAGAAGAGATTTCTTCCTGCTTTATATGGCCCACTTCAGTGGTCTCACCTCTGCTGTGCTTCTGTTTCTGCTTCTTTTTCTTATCCTTAGGCTGGTCTTCAGTCCCTTCAGACTCCAGCTTTTCTTTCTTTGGTGGGGAGAGAGAAGGTGCATGAGCAGATGAAGAGCTGCCGAAAGGCTGGAAACGTTGCTTCAGACCTGGTGGGAAGCTTGGAGCAGGGGCTGCTGGGACGGGAATTGGGCTCTGATTCCCACTGCAGTCCTCATAACTTTCACTGATACTGAGAATTCCAGTAAAACCAGAAAGACAAGGAGAGGACGCACACTTTTTACCACTGGAGGTGAAAAGATGGAGGTCAGTAGGGCCTGAACGGCTCGGGAGAACACTGTAGATCTGTGAAGATGTACCAGCAGACTGGATCAACTCCAGGCCTGATAAGGGCACTTTCAAATTTGCCAGGCTGAAAAGGAGACGCAGCAAACTCATGAAATACATTCACTTACAGATCAATCATCTACAACCTTCATTCCATGCATTCCTCGTATCTAAAATATCTGAAGCTTGTGTGTGGGTCAATAATTTACTGTAACTGTACTGAGAAATTATGACTCAGGATACATTCGCACTAATATTGCTAGAACAGTTCAATTTAAAACATGCATGTATATGAAACAAAGGCGAATCAAAAGCATGACCCTCACAATAAAGGGCTTAAGATGGAACATATGAATGTATTAGCAGTCCTGTCCTTATGGGATATTATTTGACCTTTCAAAGCTGGAGACGTGCATTTAATACAGCAGAATATCATTCTGTTTACACACACTCTCCTCCTTAATATCTTAGTGCATTCAGGAAGACCCTGAGTCACTATGCTGGCAATGCTGGTAAAGGATCATCACAAAATGCCCCCTCTTTGAAATAAATAATAATAATAATAATAATAATAATAATAATTAAATATCCATCCTGGAAAGCACACAAGCTTTACAGATACCTATTTAAAAAAAGCACTCTGCAAAAATATTTTATAATGATATTGACCATAACTGGGAAACAATTCAAAGCTGCTTTACTGACATTAAAAAACAATGCTATTGTAAGCAATGAGAACCAAAAAAATGATTCCGACAAGTATAGTGAGGTAAAAGTATGGCTAATAAACACACTGAATATACCAATTTTAAAAAAAAAATTTAAAGAAAATAAAAAAAATTTAAAGAAAATAGAAAAATTTAAATACAGTACACTCATACAACCTAACAAAATGAAGATAAATGAGAAACCAAGTACCACTCAAGTATTTATTTCATGTAATATTGGATCATATTGATGAGAATAAGAAAAAAAACAATAACAGTCTATTTTTTGAGAAAAAAAGTCAATATTTAGTTTGGCCACTCTTTACTTTGATTACAACATTTAACCTTTCAGGCACAGTGTTTACATATTTTTTAAATTTCTTCATCACAAAAAAGAGCAACTCAAATCCTAAACAGGACCATCATGCACCAACAAGTAAATTATTTATAAATCTTAAGGCACGAAAAGTTGGTGAACTGGTATATTTCCAAATTTTGATGTACAAATTTATTCATAAGTTTTTACCAGAACGTGTCCAAAGGCTGCTTCAAATGAAAACATGCCAGTGAGAACCGAGAGGGAATAGTGTGTTCACAAAAACTAAGACGAGAACTAAAGTAAAACAAAGACATGTATTAGTATAGAGTCTGAGTGCAGAGAGGGTCTTTAAGATATTTGGGTGTATTTTCTGTTAGTTTACTGCTATATTCAGATTTAAAAGGAGCTTTAAAAAAAAACAAAAAATCTAAAAAGTATAGGCATAATAATCTAATGCTACAGCCTACACCTTTTTGTTCTTGTTTCATTTCTTTAATTAATTTATTTATTATTCTCATTGCAAAATTAGCATAACCTGAAATGTTACGTATTATTTTCTAACAGTTTGGATTTTGTTGTACATTCAAATGATAAGGTGACCAAAATAAAAGAAACTCAACTAAATGTCTACCAGAAGAGCAGCTATGGTCAATGTGTGTGTTTGAAGCTACAGTTTCAGCAGTGTTTGCAACCACAATTGCAGTCTTCAATGCAGTGCTTCCTCTTTGCATATAATAAGATTACTGACATATGCTTGAGCTTTCACATTCCTCCACAACAGCTGTGTGAAGTTCACAGATGCTCCTAAGGACAGGAACATGTGCAAGCATGCAGTCTAAATATTGTGATGCCCAACTACAGGAATCAACATCTCATGTGTCTGTAAATGAACATTTACAGCTGCAGCAATGTGCAATGCCAGAAAACTGACCCAGCACAAGTGAAGAATTCAACTGATTCTCTACATAAACTGTTATTTTTATTATTGGTTCCTTATATATTTTTGTGTTTTCATCCTTGGAGCCAAGGTCAAGACTTTTTCCCACTTAACAGAAAGTTCAAGCTAACTATCGTGTTGGTTGCGCCGAAAAAAAAAGTGAATCATCTCAGAGTTGTTACACATCAATACTTTATAACACCACAATACAGCATAACTTGTTAAATGCACATTTGTTTTGGACACTGTCATTAACAACATTGCACTGCATCAATCTAATTGTTCCTGGTTGACTATGTCCTAAGGTTTATCTTCATCTTCCAAATAGGTGTTGAATGGGTAATAACTAAAATACTACCACTGTCTGAAACATGACACATAATGCTGAAGTAAACTTTATCATCAAACACCAGGTAACTAAATTTGGATCAGAATACCTGATCTGTTGATTGATGGCATGTCAGATTTATGGCTGGCCTAATCAGGCAGAGAGAAGCTGCGGCTCTCAAACACCATCAACTTCATCCACCAAATCGGTGTACTTATGAAAGATTAAACAGGGCCAAAGATAGATTTCATGCTCTCTTGGAATGATCTTTCTACAATATTAAATAAAGTAGTTATAGGGCAGTGGTGTAGTGGTTAAGGCGACGGGTTACTGATCCGAAAGTCAGCGGTTCAATCCCCACTTTCACCACTGTTGGGCCCTTGAGCAAGGCCCTTAACCCTCAAATGCTCAGCTGTATATAAAAATAAAACTGATAACTGTACATCACTCTGGATAAGAGCGTCTGCCAAATGCTGTGAATGTAACTTTATGGCCCAGTTGCTGTATTTCATGGTTTAAAGTACACTGTGATGTATGTTTGTTCATATCTGATTTAAAGGATATGAAAGGAAAAAATTATATTGCTGTGTGTGTGTGTGTGTTCCTCACCTGCTGGGGTTGAAGCAAGTTGGAGCTTTAATGAGCCACAGCTCGGTGTTTTCTTCTCCTCCTTCCTCTAACACACACTTCACACTACAGCTGGACTGAAGAGGCACAAAGTCCGCAGGATATTCATATCTAAAAACTGCAAAGAAATGTTGTGTATACACATCACTGCCAACCAACAGCCCACCCCCACCCTCCACCACCCGACTGCCGAATAATGCAACGATATTAAATAACACATGACTTTGATAAAGATAAACAATGTGAACACAGACGGTTAAACAGATCTCACCTCTCTTATCCTCTTCCTGGGAACTGGACGAAGGATATTTACGCGACATACTGACAATACACTTACAATATATATCAGGGCAAAAGAGAAAAGATATAATAAAAAACTTCACCAAACTGTAATTAAACGGAACAACATCACGACATGAGAAACACGTGGTCTTACACAACGAACTTTGACCCGGAAACACTCAATGAGCCAACCAATCGAGGGAAGAATATAAAAGTGTTATTAGCGGTCATTTGCTTTGCTTGTTTTTTAAATAAATACGGTTTAAGAATTATTATATGGTGTGTTTTAAGGGGGGAAATATTACCATTTTAATTTTTGTTATTTTCCCATTTATTTATTTGTTTGTTTGTTTATTTATTCATTTTAATGGACGTTTAAGTTTTTTTTTCTTCTCCACTAGAGGGAGCACTAACGCGTTCCCCCCATAGACCTCTAAATACAATAGACCGGTCGTGAATTGCTCTCGCGGTGTCAATGACGCCATCTTGGAGAGGGCTCCTTGTGGGTTTTTGCTATAGAAACAGTGAGGGAAGTGAGCATAAAGAACATGTTTTAATGCCACCTACACTGTGGGTTTATTTGGCACATAACATGATATATCAGTGTGTTTAATTTTATTGTTATGGGATGCATAATGCATACGTTATTTATTAATTCACAGTTAACAATTAACAATGTAATTATCCCACATGAAGTCATGCTATACGCAACATGCAAACATTTTTATGCCGATAGTGCTGTTGTTTACTGTAGAAAAGTTATTGCAACATATTTTCATAAAGTTATTCTTCAAAAGGAACAGTTAAATATATAGAAAACCAATACATTTGCCAGTAACTAAAGTATACATTGTGTGTGTGTGTGTGTGTGTGTGTGTGTGTGTGTGTGTGTGTGTGTGTGTGTGTGTGTGTATTAATATATCTATTGGTTTATGAATGGTACTTGTTGGTATAAAAATAAATGAAAATACTGCATACTAAGGCCGACTTCGAGGGTGCTGCTTCTGCCCTCTTGCATGCAGCAACCCATTTGGAATGTCTGTCAGGAGACTTTTCATGACTGGGAAACGTAGAAATTCATGTAAAGTATACACTAGCCTTCAGGATGTTGCACACACATGTACATCTATATAATATATGGATACATAATGTATATTTGGGACATAATATCATATA
>JAOUQZ010000049.1:16073586-16118518 GCA_028564935.1 Neosilurus hyrtlii | reverse complement strand
TGTTGCACACACATGTACATCTATATAATATATGGATACATAATGTATATTTAGGACATAATATCATATAACATAGATCTATACACACAAACGAGAAATGTATGAATATCTGCATATACATACATGTACATGTAGATGTAATTAGAATGTGTATATATATATATATATATATATATATATATATATATATATATATATAAATTCGCTAAACCGTTCCATATGGTTTGAAGTTCATTCATTCTATGCAAAAGTAAAAGAAAAAAATTTTATACACCTTTAAATTTTTCTGAAAAATTGGTGTTTTCAGTGTTTTTGTTTATTAGCCACACATTTACTTCAATATACTTGTCAGAAAAGTAGACACTTTAGACAAAAGTGGTGGTGTATAATCTTCACTGCACACTACTGTAGATATATATAAATATATCATAAACCCATATATTTGAATAATGAGTTTACATTTACTTAATACATGTACATCTAAGTACTGACTTCTACTATCGGCCACATGCACATGGTGCTTACAGTGAAAAGCACCAGTACCATACTCATACTCATGTAAATACACACTCTTCTAACATGGATTTATACGGCTTTCTATGCATGTCATTATCACTTACTTGTGAAATGGTATCTCTGCAGATCTGCTGTGTTGGTTCCTGTAATTTTTTATAGCTGATCACAAAGCCTTCCAACCCTAAACTCTTCCTTTTCTTTCTTTTGCTATCTCCTTCCATGCTGTTGATGCTGAAGGAATTGTCCAAAATGAGGTCAGGTTGACACCACACAGCACATTGAAAATCGACAGTGTCCAGTCTACATATTTCGATGTCTATATTCTTTTCCCCCAGGCATCCATGCATTGTAATTTTTTAAACAAAAGGGGGCTCCGCATAGAGTTTTGTAACAGAATGAAAATGTTATAATTATTATTATACATTTTAATAAATTCCAGATTTCATAAACATTATCTCATAAATATTATTTACATGTTCATATACTTCATTGTGCTGCTACTACAACTTTAATACATTCTAAGTACTACATGAAAGGAAACATATGATGTATGAGTATGATGTTAATAAATGATATTATACATATATGATGTATGAGTATGATGTATGAGTATGATGTTAATACACTCATTAGTTTTATTTATTATGAATACAACCAGTTAGATGTCAGTGTAGAAGTAGATCAGATATACTTATGTATGTATGTTGGTAAAATATCAGAAATTCAAAAAGAGACTTCACTCTACTGCGACATGCAGATGGGATTCTCTTACGCCACACTGTTTATTTTCCCAAGTTTGGCGCTGTGGGAAAGCACACCATGTAGCATCTTCTAGTCCACCTCCCTAAAACTCTGTGCCCCTCTGTCATAACCGTATTTATATCTACAAATGCTTCCTTCAAGGCAGTGTCAAGTATTTCTGCAGGAGGAAGTGGGTCATATGTGAAGGGCGAATGATATTTAGTTCAAGTTGTCTGAAGTCATTTTAACCTATTATGACTCTTTCTTTCTTTCTTTCTTTCTAGAAGGTATTTTAGTTTATTTCAGTTTTTCTTTGCAAACTACAAGCAGCAAAAGATAATAAAGTGTTTTCTATATTTAACAAATTAGGCAAAGGATGGTTCATCTATTCAGTTATTCATTCACTAACTGATTTATTCTCATTAGGTTCACACTGGGGCAGAACGATAGTGTAGTGGTTAGCACATCCGCCTCACAGCAAGAAGGACCAGGGCTCAAGTCCCGGGCTAGGGTGTTTCTGTGTGAAGTTTGTATGTTCTCCTTGTACTTGTATGGGTTTCCTCTGGGTACTCTGGTTTCCTCCCATAGTCCAAGGGCATTCACATTAGGCTAACTGGTTGTTCCAAACTGCTCCTGGGTGTGAGTAAGAATGTGTGTGTGTGTGTCTGTGTTGGCCCTGCAATAGTCTGCCAAGCTGTTCAGGGTGTACCCTGGCTTCGCCCAGAGTTCGCTGAGATAGGCTTCAGCCTCCTCATGACCCTAGAAGGATTAAGTGGTTCAGCAAATGAGTGCATCAGTGAGAGGTTCATGATGGAGCTGGAATATAATGTCTTCGCATTTTGAGTTTAAAAAAAAAAGTCCTGTAAACTGTTTTTTGACTTACACAGGTATGGAACACCGCTTTAAAAAGGTACATCTACCCTGATGCTGCAGGCAATTTAAAAGGTCACCATATCAGTAAACAGTTATTGAATTTGGCTCATTTGGTGCATGCATCATCAAACTCCTTCTACAGACACAACAGGATGACCACTAATCAGATGTTTATTATCAGCGCATCAGTTTGTATCAGTCGTATTGTGTTCATGTGCGTTGATGGAACGAGTGGATCAGGCACAAGATTTCTAAGTCTTGGAGCTCCCAGGGACCTGGACTTACATTCTGTCTCCAGATATACATTCATTACTCATAAAAGAATATTAAACCTATTGTTTAAAAAAAATTACAAACTTCTTAATCTAATGGAATCTCTGCAAGTAATTAATGCAAGTATTCATCAACAGCCACATAAATTCATATGTTTTTATATTATTCTCATAATAAGAAATAGTAAATATTTGCCCATATTTAAGTTATGTTTATTTGCTGATTTGTTATTGTAGCTTATTTGCGGTAAATATTATTTTATATAAATGCTAATGTAAATAAAATGCATATAATTTGCATGAATTGCATCATAAAAAACAACGTATAAAGATTAACTGATTAATTGAATAATTGATTAATTACAAATCTACAATTTTCCTGTTCAGTGACATCATTTATTCAGTGCCTACCCTGGTAAACCTGGGCACAGAGTAGGAGAGCCCTGAATAGGACACCAGTACGACGATAGGTTTAAATCATTGTTTATGTTTCCATTTAATACTATTCATATGTAGTCTAAATAGTTAACACACTTTATTCAAAAGTTTGCAGTTTGTGGATATTCGGAAACACTTTAACAGGGTTAAAATGTTTTGAAGTTGCTCTAAACAATTTAAGATAATGTTAAGTAGCGTATATAATTTGGATGAAAAAGTCACATTATAGCGCAGTGAAGGCTCAGCTGGTGGGGGCCAAGGTTGGGGGTACAAGCCCCACTATCACCGAGTTGTCACTGCTGCCCCCCAGTACAGATAACTAGGTTATTATTGGCCAGCCATGTCTCTCACTGTCTGTGGTGGGAGGCATGTAAAAGAGCCATTGCTGACTTTCGTAAAGAGTAGGCTGCATAGCCGTCAGCGTGTTCCAGCCCTGTGATGGCCTGGCCAGTTGTCCAGGGTGTACTCTGCCCTCGCCCAGAGATGAGCGCCAGCCTCCCTGTGACCCTAATTAGGATTGAATGGTTCAGAAAATGAATAAATGAATGAATGAAGTCGGATTATGTTTAAAAATGTATACATGAAATAATAAAGTTATTCATGGGAGGGGCTAAGCTTTGGCTGTTCTGTTCCAAATATATGAACTCATCTTGTGTGAGGCCTCATCTGGGCACTCTGAGATTATTTATAAAAAGGAATTAGAGACATGGGAAATTCAACCACATCCCTTGTCACATCAGCCCTACATATGGTCTGTTAGCTGGGAGAATAGCATTTTTGTGACCTAAAGTCTCAAATTGGACCTCCAGTAGACACCAGCAGGAAGCAAAACCAGTCCTGACATCGGCAAGAAGCCAGAGGAGCCTAAGGGTCTAATTCCAGCATTTTCTACCCACTTATTTGCAAATTACCCTTCAGTAGAGAAACGTGTCATTTATGAGGCTCCAGAAATATTCCTATATAATCCCTAATATTTGTCACAGCAGGCGTACGCCATTAACAGCTCACCAATCCATTGCTGGTCCAGCACAAACACACACACACACACACACACACACACACACACACACACACACACACACACACACACAAACATTCACACTCACACCTAGGGGCAGCCAAATAGAATAAAGTGCATGTTTTTTGGGTTGTGGGAGGGAACCAGAATACCCCTGAAGAAACCCCAAAAACCTGAAGACAACATGCAATCTCCACACAGAAATGCCCTTGCCAAGCCAGGACTCCAACCCAGGACCTTCTTGCTGTGAAGCAGATGTGCTAACCACTACGCCACAATGCCCCCAGTGCACATCATTAAACTCTTAATACAAATATAACAACAAACGTTTCACAGATACACTTCTGTTTACAATATGTTTTCATATAAAACTGATTTGTTTCTAATATAATCATTATTAGCACATCTTAAATTATAGTCTTTATCATTGGAAATACACAGATTGTGTGTTCACACCAATATCACATATAAAATACCCACAGAAATTTCTCATTAGGTTCCTCTACAGAGCAATAAGATCAAATGCAAAGAAAGTAGAGTTTGCTGATTACATTTTCTGGCTCTCATGTTAGTGTTCCCTTGAGTTTTGGTAGAGATCTCAAAAATGTTACATTCTGTACTTAGATAAAAAAAATAAAAAAATAAATAGACCTGCCCATCAGGCACAACAACCATACACCAGTCAAAGTCACTGAGACCACATTTTGTGAACATTAAGTGAAGCTTTTGACCTGTATTTGCATGATTGTATGCATTATGCTGCTCTCACATGATTAACTGATATTAGGGAGGATTCATGAATAGAAATATTACCACTCATTTACTCATTTGTGAAACTGCTTAATCCAAGTAGTGACGCAGGACGGCTGGAGACTGTGTCATCTGACACTGGGACAGCTCGCCAGACCATCAGAGGGCCAACAAACATACAACCAATCCCACTCACACCTAGGGGCAATTTAGAACCACGAATCAGGCTAAAGTGCATGTCTTTGGACTGTCAAAGGAAACCAGAGTTCCTGGAGGAAACACACGCAAGCACGGGGAGAACATGTAAACTCCAGACAGAACCATCCAAGCCCAGGAATCAAACCCAGGACCTTCTCGCTGTGAGGTGGATGTGCTAACCACTACATAACCGTGCTGCCCTAAATTGAAATGTAAGTGTATAATTAACTTTTTAAGTATATTTCTCTAAAGTTATTAATTGCCCAAAGCCCACTGCTAAAAGCGCTGTGAACAATTAATATAAAATAAGTTTTATACTCAAGGCCATTGAGTGCATGTGCTTTTCTGGCCTGTTTATGGCATGCGTTTAATATTAACTCTGCTGTGGGTTAGGTCTATAATTGGGAAGTAACTGTAATCCGGTACAAAACAGTTTGCTACTGCATCCAGAAATGCAACCTGAAACTGCATTATGCAAGGAGGAAGCCACACATCATCCACATGCAGAAACACCACAGAGTTCTATGGGCCTGAGTCTATCTCAGATGGAACCAATGATAGTGGAACCATGTGCTGTGGTCAAATGAGTCCAAATTCCTGCTTTTTTTTAGGAAAGACTAATGTTTTGCATGCCAAAGATGAAAATGACCATCCAGATTGTTATTAGCAAACGGTGCATCACTGCTCATGGGTGTAAAAGTACTGTTGACAGGTATATATTGCTGCTGCTCATGCAACTTCAGGAACAGCATAACACATTCACAAAAAAGCAAGACTGCCCACCTTTGTATGCATGAGCTCTCAGATGGTTGGATAGCGTCACTGTGATTAACAGGGAAGAGAGCAGATCACCGTGGAATCATCAGTCTCTAAATGGTAGGGTGAATGCTCTTCTGGTTGTGCTATGAGGTGCCCATTAGTGAACGAGAGAATATATCCCCCTACCTTAAGAAGACTGAAGCCATAGTGGATCATGAACAAACAACAAGGCGAATGTAGTGATCTGCGGGCAACAATTTCTGTAATATTTAAGTTTAATTGCAAGAAAAAACACCAATAAAATGAAATTAAACACACAGCCTACTAAGTTGTTTTAAGCAGCATTAAGTAAAGAACATGACATATGTATGATACCACTTTACAAGGCCAAATAAATAATGGCTCAGTGAGTTAACAGTATGCCTTGCAAACTTGTGATGTGGGTTTGCTCCTGGCAGTTTTTTGTTTTCTTTCTTTGGGGGGAATCAAATGAATTGATATGAATCAATTCGCTACAGTCTAATGACCCAAAATAATCGAGTTAGTTAAAAGAATCTGACTTCCCTTCAATACTGCCCATGTATTGGGATTTTAAAGAGACATATGTTGTCATCAAGGCAAAGTCACTTCTCGGGAAGTCCATGGATATTTCAGCAGGACAATGTCAGGCCTCATTCTGTCTACAGCACTGTCTACAAACTACTACAGCGTGGATTCATAGACAGAGTGTGAGTTCCTTACTGGCCTGCTTTAAGTCCATATCTGCCTCCAGTTGAAAATATAGACCCATCATTAAGAGAATCAAACACCGGCAACCATGGACTGATGAGCAGCTGAAGTCTTGTATTAAGCAAGAATGGGCAAAAATTCAATTTCAAAACTGCAACAATAAGTTTCCAAATAATTTGAAAAAAAAAAAAAGGTCACAGGGAGGCTGGTGCCTATCTCTGCTGACACTGGGCGAAAGTGGGATACACCCTGGACACCTCGCCAGACCATCGCAGGTCAACACACTACCTACCATTCACACTCACACTCATACTGGTCAATCTGGAACAGCCAGTTGGTCTAATGTGCATGTCTTTGGACTGTAGAAGGAAACTGGAGTACCCGGAGGAAGCCCACTCAAGCATGAAGAGAACCCCACACAGAAATGGCTGAGCCCAGGAATCAAACCCAGGACTCTTGCTGTGAGGCAGACGTGCTAACCCCCACACCACAGTGCCACACTGTTTATGTTATGAAATGGAATTAATTTGGTCAGAAAAATATTTAAAATATATTATATTCTTTTCCATTAAATAAAAGTTCACATAATTAACAAATGAAATATTTTTGTTTTTATATAATTTTGTAAATTATCCCAACTTTTATATAATTCTCATTTCCAGAAAAGTTAGGTTATTATAGTGCCATTTATATTACACTACTCACTTCACTTTCTTAAGATACAATTGTATATTGTATACATATTAGCCAACTCTTTCACTTCCTTTATAATTTTTCTAGAAGTGGTGTGTTGCTACAACATTGGTAATTCCACAGGAAGATCGGACAAAGAGCAGCGAATCACATGAAGACCGAAGGCTTACACCCCACCCCCCTTTAGATATTGTTCAACATGACTAACTATGGTTCTTGTCTGTGGAAGCAAAACAAGGGGGGGGAAAGTTTTCACATCACATTTTCACTTTGATTATTTTTATCCAGATTACAGTATTATTGGGAATTTAAGGAACAGCACGAGCCATAACAGCTGTGTGTATAAGCATGTTTATGTCACACTTGTCCAACTCTGCTTGACCACTAACAAAAATGTAATCAATCATTCCTTTTGTGTCTAATATGGCGAATTATAGGTATTTGTTCATAAATTAACTCATGTCTATATTCTTACCACTTGCAAATGATTGTGTCTTTGTATAAGAATCTGTAAGATTCTGGCACCTACTCCACTGTGAAACAAATTACATGGATATCCTATATGATCTGAATTATAGTTTGAGTATATAAACACAGCAACATGGTGGCAAAGTGGTTAGCATGGCCGACTTACAGCAAGAAGTACTGGGTTCAAGTCCCGGTCTTGGGCGTTTCTGTGTGGAGTTTCCATGTTATCCCCATGCTAGCGTGGTTTTCCTCTGGGTACCCCAGTTTCCTCCCACAGTTCAACTCTCAGGCAATTCCAAAATTGGAAACTGCAGGCTATTTCAAAATTGTCCCTAGGTGTTAGTGTTGTGTGTTTGCCATGCGATGGTCTGGCAAGCTGTTCAGGGTGTAGGCTTTGCCCAGTGTCAGCTAGGACAGGATTCAACCTCCTTGCCACCCTAATAGGATTGAGCAATTCGGCAAATGAGTGAGTGAGAATATAAACATAAAAATAAGTGCCAGGAGGATTTATATATCATATATATATATATACTCATTAATTTTGTTCTTTACCTAGAGGCATTTGCAGAGCCAGATTTTATCCCAAATTTTTTTTGAGGAACAGAAACATCAAACTCACAAAAATGCAACTCTAGCTTTCAGTGCAAACTTAGTTAACTCAGGTGTGTCCCCTTTCTGCCATTCCTGTAAATCTCTTTTAATGATTAACCACTGCGTCTGTCTCTTGGTTTGTACTGGCTTTTTAATGTCAAATGTCATGACTTGTGACCTAGTGATAAAACAAGATAATTTATTGGACACATGTTGGTGAAAAACAAAATAAAAGTTGTCTGTTGTTGAATAAATTCTTTGCGAATCACACTTATGCTTTGGACATTTTTAGAACAGAAAGTTAATGATAAACTGTTCAGTTAATCGTGTGACTTATTCATATACATGAATGTTTTAATGACCACAGCCCTACACACATAAGTGTTTTATTTATTGTAGCATACCAAAATTCACCCCACACAATCATTGGTCATTAGGTGCGTTGAATCAGGTGTTAAAAAAAGTACACTGCTAAAGTCTGCAGAGCTGTGTTCCTCCAAGGCTTGGCATGTGACACTACTTTGTAATATATTGGGACATGTTAACCATCACCTCCATCTCCAAACAAACAGGCGACCAAGACGATACCAGACGAACATCAGGAGTTACAGTGCATGGATTAGGAGTCTGGATCTAGCTGAGAACAGTGACACCTAAGGTGTCATGGAGAATGATGTCCTCATCCTTGATCAGATAAACACAACTTGAGGGTGACACGTCAAGAACGGCTTAAATCAATACCACATACTGATATGAGCCATACTGTTATACTGAAGCCACTACGCAACCGTATAAATTAATGACCTTAAATGTTTCAATTTGTAGCTACATCTAATCTTTAATTCACAGGGAAAACTTTCATTCATCATTTTTATTACACAACTGAGCAATTAAGGGTTAAGGGCCTTGCTTAAGGACCCAACAGTGGCAGCTTAGTGTTACTGGGGCTTGAAGCGCCAAACTTTGGATCAGTAATCCAGAGCCTTAACCACTGAGCAAGCACTGGCTTTTTATTTATTTATTTCCTTTTGGATTATATTAACTATGTAGATGTTCATTCAAATCTGAGGATTTTAAAATGTCACTATTTAAATATGAAAAACAGACCACAAAGGCAGTGCTTTATGGTACCATCTCTCTTATTAGCCCTTTCCATATGAGTACAAGCCAAGACCAAGCTATAAAGTAATCAAAAAGACATAAATTATTTCGGTATTCCCGGTTCAGTTGCAAACCTCTGAGAAAAAACCTTTATGATTTTATGGTGGAAAAATTCAAGTAAGCATCTGAACAGGAACGTAAACGTGTGTTATTTGGATATATTTTGATTACAGATGTCTACGGGTAACTGAATATAGACAAACAATAGACAACTGAGTGAGAGATGTATTTTAACATCTATACCACATGTAGATTTATATTAAATATCGGACACATGTCAGCCTTGGTAATATAATATGTTTTGATTTCCTCAGGTGCTTTAGCTTTTGGATTATTTACACTTCCATAACAGTTACTGCAAACCCCAAACACTTGAAAAAATCTCTACACAGCTTGACATTCAAAACCTTGACCATAGTTTGAAAAATCAGTTCAGCAGTGCTTTGGTATTGTTCATCGAAACTAAAAATATTATTTTCTATACATTTTTATCCACAATAAAAACAATTTGAGCTTGAATATAAGATATAAGGCTCAATAGGACTCAATGTAGTGCTCATGACAGTGATATTTAGATTATATATTTAGAGAAATTTTGTTTTACCTCATTAATTTTTCTGTAAAAACAACATCTGAAAAAATCATTCTTATAGGATGGAATTTTGTTAAAATAGCATTTAGAGTGATGTACGATTAAATATATTAAATAATATTTATATATCATTTGTATTCCAAATTAAATAAGGTTTATTACAAGGTTTATTACAGCAGAGACACATGACTCATAATGACTTATTGAGCAATTGAACTCTACTGAGTATTAAATTAGTGTTTTAAAATTTTAAATAAAATACATAATTTTCCAAACCCCTTTTTCCTTTAGTAGGATGGCGGGAAGGCTGGAGCCCATATAGCCAACACAGGGCAAAGGCGAGTTACACCCTAAACTGATTCCAGGGCCAACACATTCAAACTTATGCAAGCATGGGAGAGAACATGCAGACTCCACAAAGAAACATTTTCACCAGGCAGAGGGCTCGAACCCTGGAGTTTCATGTTATGAGGCGGATGTGCTAATTACTACACTGCATTGCCACCACAATTACCTAAAAAATGGCAATTTAAATTATGTTGATTTGTGATCCATCACAGAGGTGGGTACTATGTTGGAAATTAATAATTTTAGGTTATTGGTACTATTTTGTAGCTGATGTAGTAAGCTTTAAAATTATACCAAATTTTCTAACATAACTGTCTGTTTTTGGAATATCTAATTCCAGAAATTTTCAGTCTTTTAAGCATGCAACTTTGGAGAAAATCAAAATATTTAATAATTTCCATCTTAATACCCACATTGCTGTGATGGGTCACATTCGAACTTTGAAAAGAATTTAAACACTGCTCTATAGTAAACAGTAATAAACATGGCATCTGGTATAACATTCATTAAACTTGGTTTTACATTAACAATTTATTTAAACGGTAACATTGTGACATAATCTAAGAAACTTAAGGCTTGGGGTCCCTGAAGATCTTATGACATATGTGTGCCTACATACATACTGCATTGCTTCACTTTTTAACACCAAGTTTAGTCATTTGAAAACACTCCCCTTTCAGTGATGCAATTTCATTTTTATAGGAATTAGTTTTGACTTCTCCATAGAAATCTTGTTTCTTGCTGGCCAGGGGTGTTTCTACAGTAATGGAACCCCCCATTAGCATGTCTGTGGTTTGTCCTCGGTGAAAAGCAGTCATTAGAGTTGCCAGGGCACGGCTCACATCACTGCGGGCTCCTTCATTCACAAAACAGTATAAGATTGGGTCTGCCACACAATTGAGGCTGGTGAGAGCGAGGGCCACATGATAGGCAGTAAATAAATTCTCTTCCACCCGACAGTCACAGGGGTTGCTGAAAAAGAGCACACTGCGCCACAGTAGGAACACATGATATGGTCCAAAGCAAAGAAGTACTATAAGGATGAGGCTAAGAGCTAACCTTTTGATCTTAGCTTTCTCTTGCTGCTCAGTGGAAACATTGCTCCGCACTGCCTTCAATATTCCTTTGTATGCTGCTAACATAGAGCACCAGGGGGTCAAGAATCCCAGGAAGATTCGGTAGAGGTTCATGCCTGCAACCCAGTCTTGCATTGGATATTTCTCAAAGCAGAAGGTACGGTTGAAACGAGCTGCAAAAAGTTCATCATAAAAAAGGGGTGCTGAGTTGGCCACAACTTCTATAATCCAGACGAAAGCACTGACCAAAATGGCTGTCTTGACCCGACGCACTTTGGCAAACTTGAGCGGATGGGCCACTGCTAAATAACGATCCACAGAAATGCAGCAGAGGAAAGCAATGCTGACATATATGTTGGTATAGAAAATGAAGCCAAACAGCTTGCAAGCCCCTGACCCATGGATCCAGTTATCATGTTGAAGGAAATAATCAATCCAAAGTGGCAATGTAGCTATATAAAGGAGGTCAGCCACAGACAGGTTGATCAAATAGATACCCAGCTCATTTTTCTGCTTCACCTGCAAGTAGGCAGCCCACAAAGCCATACAATTTGTAGGGAAGCCAAAAATAATAACAACAATGTATAGCACTGGCTGAAATAAATGATCGATGTTGGAATCAACATTACAGGAAGCTGAGACGTTACACATCTCTTCACTTTTTATGAGACTTGATATCATAATCAATAAATTATTGTGCTTATCTAGGTCCCAAATCAAGTCATATTTTGGTATGAAAAGAAAACATCACAATCCAAATCTACCATTCTACAATGTACTCTTTGATACATTCCCCAATGTTCTTCATCAGAGCTCTTCACCTTGTCATGGTGGAACAAAGACAAATCTTCTGCTCAAACATGGTGAGGATAAGGTTTCAAGTCTGTACTACACCTCATGGCTGGCCTTAAAACCTTTATTACAAAGACATTTGAAAGGAGACCACATTTAAATTAGAGTTATTCTGGAACATCCAGCTACTACAGAATTACACACTGAAAACTTCAATAATCAATAAACAAAAGAGATTAGCTCAAATGGGGCATTAAAAATGGTGTGTTCCTAGATCAGCCAGTAACAGCTAGACTTCACAGCAAGGAATCATTCTCTTCTTTCAATGAACACAGCTTTCTGATTTATTTTCTTTGGCCCCATCAGCTAGGACTATCTGCAAAACAAAAAAAAGGTTGGATGAGTTAGGGTGGAAAATAGTAATTATTATTATTGTTTTTTAATGAATAATAAACAGGATAACAACCTCTCAACTGAATAATTCTCTTTATCGTACTTCACCTCATTTGATAATTGCTCATTATTACTATTTTATCAAAAGGTGAAGTATTAAAGAGAAATTTATGTCATGACCACGATTGTCCTGTTTAAATGTCACCCACTTTTTCTGTAAGTTACTTGTTCCTTATAAAAGTCCTTATGAAGATAAATAGTGAATAATATTTTGTAAGTGTGCCCCCAAAATACTGTAATACAATAGTTGTGTAAGTGTAAGTGTGACTGGAATTGAGAGTCATGTGAAAAGACTAGGAAAATTCAATGGATTTTTTTATGTATTTGAACCAGCCCATCCTCTCTTTTTTCACCCCCTTTATTACAGTGCCTAGAGATAAAGGAGACATACTTGAACAAAAGCTCTAATAAAATTAGCATTAAATGTCAAAAATATCAATAGGTGTAATAGTCTTCTGTGTAAATAAGAACACCCTTGGTCTCAAAAGCTAGTATTGCCCCTTTAGCAAAAATAACTTCTTTTTGCTATTTTGAATAATTGCATATAATAGCTTTTTATTTTGTATTTTTATTATTTTTTATTTTCCCCCATTTTTCGCCCCTGATTTAGTCGTATCCAATTCCCATCCATCAACTTTTTGCCTTCCCTATCACACGACCACCACCGACCAGGGAGGGGCATAAGCAAGCACATGCCCCCTCCGTGACATGCGATGCTACCGCCTGGCTCTTTTTAAACTGCTGCGCATGCGTATTTGGCCTAACACACTCGGTGGGAAAGCTCTATCCGCCCCCTCGTACGAATGAGCTCACAGACGCCCATGATTGGTTGACTGGTGATCGCTGTGAGTGACAGGGAAGTAAGCATATGCCATCTGTCCCTCCCGTGAGAGCTCAGCCACTTAGCTCCCATGAACTCCCGGACACGGATGGCTGTGGCATCAACCCGGATTCGAACTTGCGATCTCCGGGTTGATAGTCGCGCACCTTGTCGATGCGCCACTCGGGAGACGCATATGATATCTTTATATTTTTACATTTTCTCTGTATAAATTTTGCTTGATTTACCCTTGAATTAATAAAATCATACTAGAATGATGATCTGAGTAGTCTCGGTAACAGCAGTTTACATTAAAACATTCCTGTTTATATTTATTAGTGGTTTAAACTGGAACAATTTTAATCTTAAATGCAAAAAAGGGGGGGATGCCACCAAGGTAAATTTAACAAAACAAACTAATTTATTTGGTAACAGTTACTGGATTATTTAAAAAAAAAGTACAGTGGGACTGCTACAGGTTCCACTGTGCACTTTTTATTTCTCTGTAACTGTTTAAAAAAATCTAAGCAAATACAGCTTGTATACAATTTCGCCTTTCTGTGACGCTTGGCCCACCGCCTTTTTCATTTTTTTATTGAATGAGGGAACTGCTGCACAGATATGGACGCACCCAAAGTGTGCTTGACACATTTGAGCTTTGTTCTTTTTGTTGTCTGTGAGAGAAACAGATCCATAGCTAAGAGGGAATAAAGCAAAATGTTCTCATGTTGGCAGCTGAAATATATTATGTGATAATACACAATACACTGAGTATATTCATATTTTTCATGTTTCCATTACTGTTGTGTTGTAATTAGCACTTTTAGCCACTGTACACTGCCAAAGATAAAAAGCAATATTGTAAGATGTGTTGTTATACTTAAAGTATTGTGTTGTATCTGTTGCTGTAAGTACAGTGTTGGAACATTGCAATGCTATGTGGAGGGAAATCAAGGCCCTTGTTTGTATGGGATTGGTTATATTATCTTCTGAGCAATGGAAGCTCAAATGACCAATGGAGGAGCAAAGGTGATAAAATGAAATGTGGAGATTAACAAACGTATTTAAATAGAGATTGCAAGAACCAGCTCAGGCTTATCTTTTTTGTGAATCCACCTTCATTAAAAAAAGCCTGAGACAGAAACTCCATTAATCACAGATGCAAAAATAGCAAATATTCAGTGAACAGACAAATATTTCCCAAAATTCTATGAAATGTTTACAGTCAATCTGTGGTGCCCAATACAATTCTCAACGCAGAACAAAAGAAAAGCTTTCTAAACTCTCCTTTTACACTGGAAATATTTTATTTCCATCAGCGGGTGGATATTACTTATATAAGTTGCAATCTCGTAAAATGTGTTCGATTGTTTGCAACCTGTCTCTCACGAGAGAGCGAAATCATAAGAACAGGATGTAGACATGTCAGTTCCAAGAAGGCAAGATACCAGCAACAATAACTGTATTCGGCTTAGAAACTAATAAAACAGATATAAAGTAGTGAACTTCAAAATAAAATAAATCAAGGCACATCTGCACATACCACTACATTACATTTACATCATCCAAGCATCTGCTCTACACCAACACATGGCTTATATTACGCTACATTTAAGGTACAACACTCAAGGCTGTAGTAAGAATTGCGCATTTTTAATGTGTGTAGACCTATACTATGTTTGCAAGGTTTTATTTAGTTTGGATGTAATTCCCCATTAATAAAATATGTAATTCTCATTAAATTAATTCATTCACTTTCTGAACCACTTAATCCTAATTAGGGTCGCGGGGAGGGTGGCGCCCATCTCCACCGACTCTAGGCGAGGGCAGAGTACACCCTGGACAGCTCGACAGGCCATCGCAGGGAAGAAACACACTGACCGCAACTCAATGGCCTACTCTTTACAAAAGTCAGCAATGGTTCATTTACATGCCTCTCACCATAGAGAGTGAACGGCATGGCTGGCCTGCCAAAAGATTAGATTTTATATTCAGATTGACTGATTAATTCATATAGTGTTGTAGTGTTTAGCACATCAGCCTCACAGCAAGATGGCCCTGGGTTTGAGTGCCAGACTCAACGAGGACGTTTCTGTGTAGTGCAAGGACATGCACATTAGGCTAATTGGCTGTCCCACATTGCCCCGAGGTGTGATTATGAGTGTGAATGGTTGTGGGTGTGTTGTCCCTGCAATGGAAAGGCAAGCTGTTCAAGGTTCACCCATAGTTGGCTGAGATAGGCTCCAGCCTTCCCGCGACCCTCGTAGGATAAAGCAGTTAAGCATATAATTGAATGAATGAATAAATCATATTAATTCTTATTTATTCTTATTAGTGGAAAATATCCTGGAAATACCACAACACACATATAAACCTTTAAATTTCAGTAAGTGGGGGGCTACACCCTAATCAGATCGTCAATCTGTCCCAGTGCAAACATAGAGAAGAACAACCATTCAAATTCACACCCTATGGCAATTTAGAGTAGCCAGTTGACCAAATCCTAATGTCTTTGGAGTGAGAAGAAACTGAAGCAAGCATGAGGAAAACATGAAAATTCCACATAGAAAGGCCCCAGTCAGCTGCAAGGTTTGATCTCAGAACCTTCATGCTGTGAGCTAACAGTGATAACCACTGCACCACCATGCTGCTCTTGCACATTTTAAATCTTTGATAATATTATTGTTTGAGGCTACTCAAATCAAACACTGGTTAAAAGCTCTCTGTTTCTAATCAGTATAGCAAACACAAGTCCACAACAATGTACCATACTTCAAACATTCCTTCAAATGAGAACAGCACAGTTTTAGGAAAAAGTTTGTTTACATTCAATATTCTACTGTTTTGGGGGTTTTATTTTATTCCTATGTTGTAATTTTTATGCAACCTCTGGCACAACAATTTCCTTGGATATGAATACTAAAGTTTTTTGATGTTCTATCTGTTATCTTTTTTCAAAAGTAACTTAGTTCATGCCTGGCTTTGACTCTAGACTTCTTTTACAGAAAGCAGAGGATGACATCTGGCAGAGTTACAACAGGCACAAGAAGAGTTAACAATGACTGGAGAAGTAGTCTGACATGGAAAAATACAGATCATGAATATCCCCTCTGAAGGAATACCAAAGCTTTCACATGATAAAAAAAGAAGTGAGAGGAATTAATAAGTGCACAGTTGTTGTCTTTCATTTTCCGAGCCACTTTGTCCTACTAGGATCACAGCTACATTGGAGCCTCTCTATATTCTGAACATCTCACACCTGAAAGCCAGTCCATCTCAGGGCCAATTATATATTAGCCTAATATGCATGTCTTTGAACTATGGAAGGAAACTGGAGTACCTGGAGGAAACCCATGTAAGCACAGGGGAAACACACACAGAAATGTCCTTGCTGAGCCTGGGTATTGAACCAAGGACTTGCTGTGAGACGCACATGCAAATCACTACAATCAGAAAAGGAGATACAAGCTTTTTAACCGGCATAATTTTAGAAGTACAGTATTATTTAAAATAAAATGTAAAAAAATATACAGTCTGTATTGCAAATTCTGTTAAAAGCCTGGGTAAGCTACAGTATTCATGCTGTTTTATTAATATGTTCGTTTATTCATTCATTTTCTAAACTGCTTGATCTTAATTACAGTTGTGGGCAGGCTAGCACTCGTCTCGGGAGACTCTGGGCGAAGGCAGCTGACTCCCATTGCTGGGCCAGCACACATACAACCATTCATTTACATTTACAGCATTTGGCAGATGCTCATATCCAGAGCGACTTACAATTCTCATTTTTATGCAACTGACCAATTGAGGGTTAAAAGCCTTGCACAGGGGCCTGATAGTGGTGATTGAACCGCTGACCTTTGGATCAGTAACCCATCACCTTAATCACTAAGCCACCACTGCCCTCATTCTCACACCTAGGGGCAATCTGGAACCACCAATCAGCCTACTGTGCATGTTTTTGGACTGTGGGAGGAAACTGGAGTAAGCCCATGCAAGCATGGGAAGAACATGAAAATGACACACAGAAATGCCCGAGCCTGGGAATCAAAACCGGGACCTTCTTCCTGTGAGGCCGACGTGCTAACCACTGCGCCACCGTGATGCCTTTAATAATATTTTTACAATTCATATTTCACCAATGATAACTTTACTATCCTTGTTTTATCTAAAGTGTATGCAACATTTTACACACAGTTGTACATAAATAATCAATTATATACAGTACATGCAGGGCCAGCAGTGTTCTCTATGTCATGTGTCTTTGTCTTTCCTGCATTCCTTTCACTATTCCCTTTCATGTGACTTTGGACACATGACTCAAATTACATGCCCACAGTACACCTGGGTGACATTCCACTGATCACCTGCTCTATTTAAAGACTGCTTTTCTCATTGCAAAGTATTGTATCTATGCCACTATGGCATTCACACTAAGCCTTAGTAGTTCTGATTGCGTTGTCTGTGCATGACCGTGTTTGTTCACCCTTGCCGACTTCCTGCCTAGTCTACGATATTATGTTCCTGTGCATGAAGTCAGCTTGCCTCATTTACTCTGTGTTTGGACTGGGACCAGCATATAAAGGGACTTGTAACTGCATTGTTTCTAGGCAACAATGTTTGACTTATGCTCTAGCTTTCGGTTTAGCTCACATGCCACTCCGGGACACACTCACTGGATATGTTTGGGTGAACACGTAATACCAGAAATGGCTGACAGTGGGAAGCTGCACAATTTTTATTTAAGCCGCCTGCTAGCTCAGCTAAACGTAACCTTGCTTTCTCATCTCTAAAGCATTGTAATTTTCTTTTGCTACAAAACTATGACGAAAAACAACAACCTCCTTCTGACTCAAGTTGTGCAGACATTAACATCGCAAACAGAAATAAAAGGTAGAGATCGCAGAGCTGATGCTCTCCACATCTATGCTCAGAATGGCCTCATTTCGAGGTTTAATTTTTTAATAATTATCGAGAGACAACACAACACACCTGAAAGTTACATGTTGCAGTCATTTCATTGAAGAATTCAGTTTGCAAAATCAATTTTGGAACCAAGAAAAAAATTTATCTGTTCTTGAGTCAGCACTGTGAAATACACTTGTATATGGAGCTCCGTGGTCTGAACCCAAAACATGCCTAATGTGGAGATTTTTTTTTTATTTCATAAAAATATTAAAAGGTTTTTGCCATCATACAATCATACCTGTGTTTGGCTGGGATAACTGGCAAGAAATATATTCCTGAAGTCCCAGCATGAATGCACCAAAGTATCCCTTATCCCTAGTCTTTCGCTGTCAAGTCAGTAAACGATAGTTTGACCAAAGCATGTGATTTCATGATGGGAATAATATATATTCTGATCCCTCTATGCTCTAACTCATTATAGCATCAAACTTTACTGTACAGAGATCCTGAAAGTTACATAAAAATGAAAGAAATGATCACAGCAGTATAACTGGGAATTACAAAAAAAAGACTAGCACAGGGCAGAACGCAAACAAACGCACAGTACTGTATATACACTGAGGGGATGTATGTTTCAACAAGACTGCAAACATACAGCCAAACTGACTTTCGAAAACAGTGCATGACCTAGCTAATCTCTAGGCTTGCATCTATTAAATCCGTAATTTGCAAGCCGATCAGTAGGACCCCCATTTGAGGGTGGTGCGATCAGCAGAGCATACCATCCGTATCGAGCTTCCTGACCTGGACATTATATACAGCAAGCGGTGCTGGACCAAGGCCAGGAAGATAGTGAAGGACCTCGGCCATCCCAAAAATTGACTCTTCTCTCTGTTGCGGTCAGGGAAACGTTTCCATTCCTTGAAAGCAAACACTGAGCGAATGAGGAGGAGCTTCTTCCGCAGGCCATTCGGGCCCTCAACCAGAACACTAGTACCTGGACTTTGTAGACCTTCCCTACACATGAACATTACATTCTACCTCAGCTGATTGTTGCACACGCAATTTGCACTCTCTGTACACCTTTGCACTACTCTACGCACACAGCAACCACACTCACTGGACATCTTGCATGCATACTGCACTGACACTCTACATACCGTATTACTTATAAAATCACTACTACATTTATATTTTATTTATTATTTTATGTTATATATATTGTCATATTTTATATTTTATATTTTATATTTTTATATTTTTATATTTATATTCTACCTTTAACTATGTCCTTCAAATAGTTATAGTTATTGTTATTGTTATTTTTCTTCTTGATATTGATAGTTTTTATTCTTCAAATTTTAGGACAGTCATAACAAGCATTTCACTACATATTGTACTGTGTATGATTTTGTATGTGACAAATAAATTTGAATTTGATTTGATTTGAATTTAATTTGAATGGGGGATTGTTGACAATATGCCAAGAAAAAGCATGGCTTTGCTATGCAAACTAGAAAGGGGAGCTTCATCTCTGCTATAGGTGTGCTAGCGGATGGATGATGAGGCCTAATTGAGACAGGCAGGTCCTGCTACAGTGGCTGCCGATAAAACTAGAGGGGCACTCACAGAGTGCAAGCATGGATAATGTAGCAAATGGACTCTTTATGGGTACTGGTTTTAATTAACCATTAATTAAGATATGATCTTTAGTACATGGATGTGACCAAATTAGCTAAACATTTGAAATAACTATGAAATGGCTGGGGTTTGACCTTTCAAGGTCATTCAAGATCAATGGCAACTGTCTCATTTGAAAACTAACAAATCAGATATAAACTAGTGAACTTTTGATTAATATAAAACTAGGCACAGATATAAAATTATACACCCTTCCAATCACATACATCAAACAAGAGTCAGACCATACATATAAATGAAAATAATTCCAGCCATGTATTCTTCTGAGTCCAATAATTTCACTGGTGGTGGTGATATTCCATTGTTACCTGTATATGACAACAAAACTTTACATTTTGCAAATTAGTTCTGTATTACACTGTTGATTTTGTGACTTTTCACATTACAATAGCAAATCCACCCCCATTTTTTTGACTCTACATGGAAAAAAGGGTTCACGAAACAGTGTGTTTTAATAGAAACAGACATAAACTATGCATTAAAGCTTTAATTAAGTTTGATTTTAATTTTCCTTTTAAAGCCAAAGGGAATTGTAAAGCATGTAAATGTCCCTTATTGCATCTATGTGTCTATGTCACATTGTTTTTCAGATATAAGCATTTAAAATATTAACATAAATATCAAAATCTCCAAACTGTTGTGACCTTACTCTGAGAATACTGATTTCAGAGTTTCTGAACTTAGTGAAAATCCTTGCATGGGAGTGGTCAGGACTGTGTTCACAGACAAACAGTCCAAAAAGAGCTGTCATTACACCAGTAAAACTCCATTATATGGCAGAGGTGGAAATTTTGTCAGGCTGAGGTGTCCTCAATTCTTCCACCTGTTCCTTTTCACCTCATCACTGGCTCTATGATTTGTTTGGAAGAAGGTAGTGGAATCTGGTGATCTATACACTGCCGACCCCCACAGTCGGCAGCTTGAACTCACAAATGGTGTGGATGAAGCCACAGCAGGACAGTTTTTTTCAGGGTGTCTTTGAGTCTCTATTGTGACAACACTCTGCCGTGTGCCAGAGACAGGTTCTCCATATAACACCCTCTTGGGAAGGCAGTGATATTCCAATCTGAAAACACGCAAAGCTGATCAAAGCTGAGTAATTGAGGAGCATGCAGTTGATGCTAGGTATTTCAAAATGGATTTTTCTTTTTGCCATTTCTTGGTGGCTTTGCAGTTGTGCTTAACATCATTATCCTGTTGAAAGGTCCACCTCCAGTTTAAGTTCAACTTATGGACAGATAGCCTCACATGTAATCTTCACCCTGCAGTATATTTAAACACCACACTGCTTAGTTGAATCAATGACTACTTTTCATTTTCCAATCCAGTACCCACACTATTTAAATAGCAAATGCATTTGAAGCCATCTGAGCGCCCATGAGAATGTTGGTCTTAAAATTAGGTGCAATCAATATTATTGTCACCTTAGTATCCTGTGGCAGCAGAAAGAGATTGTTACCAACAAAAATTTGGTCCGGAGTCAGTGGCATGTATTTTACTGTTGGGTAAAGGGCAAATTGTCAGGATATGCACCTTCATTGGGGGGTGCACAACATGCGTACACGTTCCTTTGTACACACAAAAAAACAATTTTTCTTGTGTACACCCAGTTGAGACCTGGTTGACCTAATGTGCATGTGTTTGGACTGTGGGAGTACCAGGTGTAAACCTGTGCAAGCCAGGGAGAACAAGGGAGAACATACACACAGAAAGGCCTTTGACCTAGAAAATTATTGCAGTGAAGCAACAGTGCTTCTAACCATGGAGCCACTGTGCCAACCCAGACCGTAGATATCAAATTTAAAAAAGACAGGTACTACCTGCAGGAGGTTCGAATCAATGGCACCTAAACTACAATACCTGATCCTTAGTTCAAGTTATGGACATGAAGGAGTGATAGATGTATGGTTACACTTACTTTTTACATGTATTTGGTCTGTTTTTATTGAAATTATAAAACTGACTATAAAATGGAAATTTTATGTGTCATTTGACTCCACTATTACCCTCACCTTTATCACCAGCATCTGTAAGCACTATATTAAATGTTTGATTGTGCAAATATGATGAAAAACTGAACAATTTCCATCGCATATTTTTTCACATGACTGTAAATATTAGATTATTTGATGGTCTACTTGAATAAATGGTTTTAATCCAAACTTCAATTACTGAATAACAAGTAGGACTATAAAAAATATCCACGATATGATATTTACATATTTAAATAGTTCATAAAATAAATCTTAACTGAGGTGGTCAATGGTTTTTGCTTGCTTGGTGTTATTTTGACATGTAAAGGATGCTCTGGCTTAAAATAGCTTGAGTAAACCTGATCTAGTAAATCTAGACATATTGGTGGAGAGACTAGGCTTGCTATGTGTGAAATAGTGATTTGGTGAGGTGATTTTTTTCCCTACTGATTTTAAATAGCAGGTTTTGGAAGAGCATTAACTACAAAGTTCTAGATTTATCTGCCATGTTATGCTGTAGCATTAAACAATGGACTATGGACCCTTTAAAAACAACCCATAAAACAGCCCACTGTTCAGTCTGATGTCTGCATGACAATTAAAACGCATTTACTAAACCCTACAACGTCTACAGGGAAAACGATTTGTATATTATCAATGATAATTATATCTTAAGATTTACTGTAAATAAACAGTCTTGTATGCATCAGTAAACATAATTTAACAGTGATTGCGGTAAATGACTACAGAGATATGACTGACTAATCACCCCATTGATGCCCTATAATGATAAGGTTTATTTATATCCTGCGAAGAAAAAGAATGTGTAAATGAATGACACAACAAAATCAGAAATATCCAAAGCCTCCCTCAGAAGCCAAGTGAAAGTGTCGATGTCTATTTATTCATGACCGTCACAAAGCTTCTTCTACTGAGCCATTACACGTTTCTCAAATTCTGGCAGGGGGATATTGTTGATTCACTGGCAACTTTATGCTTGTGACAGACATCCCTTTAGATCGTCCCATTCAGTCATGTTAAATGATGACCGTAAACACGCCACTTCCTGACAGCACAGCATGCTTGCTGCCCTCTGAGCCCGTGTTCCTCAGCCTGGTGGGAAAGACCCCGTGTTTGTACACAACAGTACTCACAACAGCCTCACAACAGTAAACACACAGCCATTACAAGCACTGTGGAGCTAGAGGCTTTTTAATAAAGAAGAGCTGAAAGACTTCTCTTTAATCCGAGGGAGGAGTGGCAGAGAGCGAGTGTGAGACAGAGAAGGGGGAGTGAGAGAGTCAGAGGAAGAGAGATAGAGTGGGAGACAAAGAGAGAGGCGGGGGAGAGATAAAGAGAGAGGACTTGTGGAAGAGAAGAATGAGAGAGAAAGCAAGAGATGAGGAATAAGATCAACAGGAAGATCAGTCTAAATAAAGCCCTGGATTATTAATTTATTCATTAAGCATGATAAAACCTCATGCATTAGTGCAGGAATACTATCACACAGCCTGGCAGGCTTACAGCAAGAAAGTAAGCTGAGGTTAAGCTTTAAGTATAGTACACTGATGAAGGACAAAAGGACAAACTGCAGTATTCTCCATAACTCTATAACAGAACTCATTGACCTCCTTTTGGATGAGCAAAGGTTTAAGAACTATTCTGAGGAATGTTTTGCAATAAACCATAAAATAAATATACTTTCTCAAAAGTCTACAAGAATTGAAAAAAACTGTGCTGTAGCCAAGTGCAGGAAGTAAGAGAAATGTGTGTGTGTGTGTGTGTGTGTGTGTGTGTGTGTGTGTGTGTGTGTGTGTGTGTGTGTGTGTGTGACATTTTAGATTTAAGCAGATGTACCTCATTAACTAAAATACAACACTGCTCAAATTATCTTAGAGTTAGAAAGAACTTGTTCAAATAACAATGTACAGACATTTTAGCAAACACTGACTTAAAGATAAAGCAGCCCTGCATGCAATTTGTGTGACTGGAACACACTGTAAACTGGACTGAATCAGTATTTAGAAATGAGAACATATCATCTAAATATATTTGTCAGAAGTAAAAATATAAAAAATAATTTAAAAAATAAATTATTAAAAAACTATGAAAAAGTAGTAAAAATATGCTTCAGTCTTTTTTCATGAATGTTTTTATATACAAATATATCAGATACTATAAAATACAATGCAGGAAAACCTTTTTGGTATTCATGTACTGTCTAATAAATATTCAATTCTTCCCCTCTGAATGGCCAAGAGCCTATATGCAAAAAAAGGCTTGTCTTAGGCTAGCCTGCCCATTGCGTATCAGGGAATTTACATTTGATAAAACATTTTTTCAAATAATTTCCCATGAAAAGTAGCTTGCAATAGAACCATCAGATAAAGCTGACCCTTGCCTGTTTTAATCAGAAGTTGTTGTTGCTCAGGGAAATTATTTATGTGGAAGGCTGTGCAAGCTCCAGGTTTACTGTGTCAGTAAACTCTTAAAGAGCTTAAATTCAACAGAAATGCTGTCACACACAAAAATTTTTTTTTTTCCCAAACAAACAACTTTACTCTTTAATAGGATCGTGGGAAGGCTGGAGCTCATCAGTTGAACTGATCGCCAGACCATCACAGGCACACAACCATTCATACTCACATTCACACCTGGGGCAATTGAGAATATCCAGTTCGCCTCATGTGCGTGTCTTTAAACTGTGGGAGGATTACCAAAAACCTGAAGGAAACCAATGTATGCATGAGGAGAAATGCAAACTCCACACAGAAATGCCACTAGGATAAAGTGCTTACTAAAGATCAGTAATAAATTAAAAGTTAATTCAGAAGGTTTCTGTATATTTTAACTTAGCGACTAGAAGTGTACCTTGCACCTTAATATGCAAAGGCAAAGAGTAAATATTATAGATGATGTATAATTGCAAATCATTTAAGCACATAAAAAGCAATATAGTTGTTTATAATGAATTCTTCAGTATTGTATACTGGTTAGGATTACAGTACCCCAAAAACTATAGGCATGAGGTGGAATGCATCCTAGATGGGATTCCAGCAGTAGTCCCATACAGAATTTCACACTCATTCGTGCACTTTACCATAACCCAGCCATGTTTTTAAAACAAGGAAAGGAAAGAAACCACAGAACCAGGAGGAAACCCATGTGAACTGTTTCGAATCAGACAGTAAGCCAAGCCAACTAATAATCAAATTCAGGGCTCTCGGCAATACTACCTGTCCTTATCAATCACTAAGTAGTAAGATAATGAAATACGTAATTATTAATCTACATCTTACAGCTTTTTTCTTTGTTAATAACATAACAATAACACAAAAGACATCTCCAGATGCCGAATATCTACCATGGTAATGCTCTAGAGCAGTTCATTAATTTCCAGATCATTGTTTGGGCATTTTGTCATTAGTCAGTCACGTAGTATTTACATTTTCATTCACTTTTATGACTGATTTTCTGATTATCTGGTTCACTATTTAAAGACGGTCACTCTTCATGCACCTGTTATTGCGCTGTGTTGAGAGCAGGTCGTGACAGAGTAATAATAACCAAAGGTATGCATCTCACTTGGCTGTCAGTCTATCAACAGCACAATAGAAATGTAGAACAGTCCAATCACACATGACCTTAAAGTTGCCGTGCTTGTCATTTCGTTTCATAATCAATTTCCATGATGCAGACTAACATAGAAAGGTCTCCTCAATAATTTCTTCAGGTACTTAATATTTAATCTTCTTCCAATCAAAAATCTTTCAGCAAAAACTCATTCTTATTTCATGTAACATTTTATCTATTTCTCTGCTGTTACCATGACATTTCTGAAGAACAAATCAAATTTCAGGTCATTTTTAAAACATGACAGAATGAGGTAGGAACAATAAAAGCAAATCGAAATGATCAGACATTTATTTCATGTCGTACCACAGAACTACTAATTTCTAAAATCAAGGTGTTGATCAATTTTCCACAACTCCACAGATCTCTCAGTAATTCCATAGCATGAATAATATGAATATAAATGATAATATCTTTATATTAATGCACAAGTGTGTTATTATTTCCATAGTAACAATCATACAACGGAACCTGTTTTGGTGGAATCCTAAGAGTAATAATACATTGATTTTAAAAACTATGTTGTTTAAAAATAAAATTGTATAATTATTAATAATACAAAATGTTCTCTTAGGAGACATTTAGAAGATTTGACAAAGGACTTTAGGGTCTCAGTGCCACAAAAGAGCCTTCAGGACAGAAGAGTACAAGCTTTCCGGTCTCTCCATTGCATGACAAGCTTCTTTTTTTTGTCATCATTACCTTCAAGAGGAAAAAAAAAGAGATGCTGACAATTGTTTACAGCTGCTATAATATAAGTGTAACACGAACTTAACTGCTTTGCAGACATTCCACATGATTAAAAGTAACTAGGTCAGCACAGTGGTGTGGTGGTTAGCACATCCTGCTCAGAGCAATAAGGCCCTGGGTTTGAGTTCTGGTCTCGATGAGGGCATTTCTGTGTAGAGTTTGCATGTTTTTATTGTGCTTATGTGAGTTTCCTCTGGGTACTTTGGTTTCTCCCTACACTCCAGAGACATGCACATTAGGCCAATTGGCTGTCCCAAACTGCCTTGAGGTGTGAGCATGAGTGGTTGTGTGGTGGACTGGTGGGCCTTGTGATGGACTGGTGAGCTGTTGAGGGTGGACCCTGCCTTTGCTAAGGATAAAAGTATCCTTTAAAAGTATACTTTAACTACAGAACAAATTATAAAAAAATTTGACAGGGCAGTGGTAGCCCGGTGGTAGGGTGCTGGATTACTGATCCCAAGGTCGGGGTTTCAAGCAATCAATGGGTTGTCACTGCTGTCCCCCCAGTGCAGCTAACTGGGTTATCAAAGGTGTAGGCTGTATTGCTGTCGGTGTGTTTCTGCCCTGCAATGGACTGGCGAGCTGTCCAGGGTGTACTCTGCACTTGCCCAGAGTCAGCCTCCCCGGGTCCCTAATTAGGATTAAGTGGTTCAGAAAATGAATGAATGGATGAATGATTGAATAAATTGACACAGAGTGTTATTCATTATTGAAGTACAGTGCTTGAAAAGCTTTTTTCAAATTTCACATTCAACAGAAAACTTTATATTTGTTTGGGCTCCTTTGGCCTTTATATTTCTGGGGTAGATTTTATGCATAGCGAGGACTGTGATCCAAGTTAGGCGTAAAAAAAAAGTTTTGTTTCCCCCAACACGACTGCCCCGGCAAAATTGTGCCGACCCAAAAGGTTGTGAAAAAAAATGAACTAAACCAACCGACCGCTCAGTTTTGTGAGCGATCAGATTTTTCTTATGAGTCAAGGCACCTGCCAGCTGGTTATTTTGTTTACGTGACGCTGACCTATGGAGTCGGCTGTGGGTGTTTTGTATTTATTAGTGACTTGCACAATCAGCCAATGAGAATTTAGTGTGCGGCCACTGTATTCTTAATTGTACACAATATTCAATTGACTAACTTTGTTTTGGCCAATGATGGGAGAATAATCTAGACTGTATTTACATTATTCTAGACTATTATTTACATTTTTCATATCATTACAATTTTTATGATATGGGGCTATATTACATGAAAATAATTTATATTTGTCTCTGTGTCAAGCCATATCACATCACCCAGACATGGATGATTTTTGTATAACTGGGCTAGTCACTAGTCAAGCTAGATACAAATAAACTAGTTATGTTTTTAATTTCCAACCACCAAACTCAAGCTAGTAATACATTTTATCTTATTTCGCAAATTATTACCTATTACTGTTCTGAAATGTGTGGCCACTGTTACACAAATATACATTAACTTCATTCTGTAATGTTCAGTTTAAACTGGGTTTTAGGTAAAAGGTCACAGAACACAAATGCGAACACAAACTAAACTGAAGTGCTCTTACACCATAATTATTATACACTTATTGAGCACATAACAAAACAGATAATGGCTCCAGCATAAAAAGCTGTCAAATGCTACAATAATTCCAGCAGACATTCAAAACTGCTTTTCATAGAATGTGTTGACTATGTTCTAAAGTATGTAGAGTGGTTTTAATTTGTCCAAATTACCAATATTGCCAAGGGCTATTGTGAAAAAATATTGTAAAAAAACAGAGGAAGCTTTTAATGTTAATATTAAGCAACAGGAAAGGGAACTAATTCCATTGGGCTGCAACCTACTCAAGTCAGGTCAAGTCATGTAACATTTATTTTTATAGCATATTTAAAAGCAAGATATTAAAATGAAAACCAAAAAATATAACGCATAGAATAAACATAAGCAGGAATAGAGAAAATACTATACAGAACACAATGCAACAAAAGAAGTGGGTCTGAAGGCATGTCTTAAAAATCTCAGGAGACAAAGAAGACCTGATGTAAAAAGGCCTAGAGGCATTTTAAAGCTTAGAGGCAACAACAGAGAATATTCTGTCACCCCTAGACTATACTTGAGATCTTGGTACAGTAAGAAGTTGTTGATCGGATGGCAGTACTCTTGGTGCTGAGTAGGGATAAAGGAGTTTTTGGTTATAATTAGGAGTGAGACTATGGACGGATTTATAAACAAACAGCAAAATTGTATACATATATATATATATATATATATATATATATATCACTGGTGGGCTGTCAGGGTCAGCAAGGCCTTCTCTGCTGGCCCAAACACTATCAGACGCACTGACCTACATTTACAACTTAAATTCTAGCATTTGTTTCATGAAATTGAATTAATTTATTCCCAATATTCTATTCTCCTCATTTCGTAGCGTGTCTCTTGGCTGCACTGCTTCCAGTACATGTATGTGGATGTTAAGATTTTTTGTCCAATCAGATTCCAACCTCTGTGTGCTGCCATGTCAATCTAGCTCGCCCAGAGCCTTCAGAGTCAGTATGGCCGATGACACAATATTAGCAATGGGGCTGTCTCTTTAACTAATCAGATTTCAAAATTAACCTCACAGGGTCAGCTAGCAGGCACACAATAACATCAGCATTTTTCAGTACTCTGATTGGTTGGTCAGAGAAAAGAAAGGGGGATGGATTTTGTCTATAAATAATCAGTATCTCTGTTGATTTTTTGACTATAGATAATAGAGAAAAGCTGAACATGTTAAGCACTATCAATTGGCGTAATGTAACTAATTAGACAATTATTAGCTAAAGCTATTTTAGTGGATAGAAGGCCATTTATTCTGTTTATGTGACATATTGACTTTTTGAGTCGTCATACTGTAATGCTGTTCCTCCAAGGAATATTATCCTGCATCTACTATGGTTCAAAGGATATTGATCTAATACATTAATTATGGGGAAAAAATTTTTTTTCCAAATCTGTAGAAGATTTCAGATCACTGTCTCACATTTCAGTACCAGTTTCACGATCAGACCCATATAGCACCACACGTAAATCGTGCCATATATCAAACCTTTCCTCTCTAGCTAAACAAATAGACAAACAAACAAATAAAACACTTAAGGAAATAATAAATATACCTAATGTGCCTTTACAAATTACAAATGCATTTTGTTTAGAAAAGTCTTCAGGTATTCAAGATTTTTTTTTTCAAAAGGCACCTCCTACCTACCTATCCATCCATTTGTTTATTAATTTCAAATTTGTTTACTTGGGTTACATTTCATTCATTCTGATCCTAAAGGAGAAAATGCAGTGAGTAGCTACTGTGCAGTATTTAGAATTCTAGTTCTAAATGAACTGAGAAATACATCTCCTTTCAACAACATCAATAGAGAAAAAAAATTGAAATCAGGTGTAAGTAAAAAAATTGGACATTTTATTTTTGTGACATATCACCCAGCCCTAGTCCCAATTTTACCTAAAATAAAACACTTTAACATTATGCAAGCTCTTTTACATGCAACAGTATTTGAACTTAGGCTGAACTTGGAATGTTTAACATAGCAACAGCTAATGACCTTAACTTTTATCTTCTGCACTGTACACATGCCTGGAGCCTAATGCCAAACATTATGCAATTTATGATGCACAAATGATCAATACATTACATTAGTGTTCTGTGTCCAAAAGCAAAATGACCGCAAGCAGTTGAACTTAGTGAACGTAATAATGCTTTCAAAATACCTTTAGAAACATCCAAGTGACATTTACACTGCAGCAAGAAATATAGACGTCTTTGTGAAGACATATAAAAGATGATCATGGTCATAGACTGCATTAGAATGCATTTTATCTAGAGAAACAAAATTTAACACAAACTTGGCATATAAAGAATGTATCTTCAAAAATGTTTTAAATGGCTGAGCACTAGTCAATATTGTCAAATTCCTCTGTGACGGAAGGCTTATTTTTGCTATTTTATTTTTGTTCCATTTTTAGGTTGCTGTAACACTGAAAATCTAAGGAACATGTTTTTTTTCCTTACTGAGTCTGTTATATGTGAAATCTACAATATGAGCTTTATATCTTCTTCTCAGTAGGTGTCTACTTTAAAAAAAAAAATCGCAAATCAACAAATTGCCATATTTGTGATGGTATAAAAATGAAAATATGCAAATGATGTCAGTTTTGAAATTATTTTCTCTAAGGAGTGTTTCCAAATATTGTCCATACCAAATTTGAGGTCCATACATTAATTTATTGCCAAGATATGCCTTTTGAAAATGCAAAAAAGCTCAAATTTCACTCGCAGGTATAAAATTATGGTTGAGGGAACCCTATTTCAAAAATGTATTTCTGTAAAACTATTAGGAATTTTGCATAACTATTTTGCATGTGTTCATCAGACATATGGAGGTACTTTAAAAAAACAATTTTAATAAAAATCCGAGACAGTCACCCATGATGATTGTGGAAATTTGGTTGATTTAGCACGGAATGACCCATTAAGCCAAAGTGCTTACCAGATTTTAAACAGACGGTCGAGTAAAATTAAAAATAGTTAATAAAGAGACAGTAAAAATAAAAATAAACCAGAATGGAATAAGACATTAAATGTTTTTAATAAATGTCTTAATAAAACATTAAAGTTACAGTGAGGTGAAAAAAAATTATCAACCGCTTCAGATTCAATAAAGGGCAGCAGCAAACCACCAGCTCACTATGTTACTATATAGTCCTCTGTATTTAATTCCCTATATGGAGAATAGGTTGAATAAGTTAGCAATTTTGGACACAGGGAGTCCTCAAATTGACTGCTAAGTCAGTTTGGCTCTAGATCCATAATGAAGCTACAGGTTCATGCCTCATAAAAAACTGCAATAGTGACAAAGGTAAAAGTTGAGGTACAAAGCTTCAGGTCTGAAAGAATTGAGTAAGACTCAGTAACTTTGTAAATGTTGTTTAAGATCTAACATAGCCTGCACATTCAGTTTAGTTGTAAGTTTATTGTAATGTGTTTCTTTCTACAGCTTTTCATCAATACATAGTCAATGTTACATCATGCCTAATGTGTTATATAAATTTTGGCATTTTTCATTGGGTAATTTTTCAAATTTAAAAGACAAATTTTCCAAAAATGTTCCACATTAGTCTAATTCACTCTAAGATACAGGACACATCGCAAAAAGATGCAAAAGTTTTCTGTGTTGTATGTGTAAAAAGCTTATAAAAAGTATAACCTGTCCCAAGATGGACACCAAAAATGGTGATGATCAGTGACGGCATTTTCGATTTAATGCATGGAACGCAAATTCAACATGGTAGCTGGTGGCTATATTGGATATCGTACCATGATGAAATCAACAGGTTTGTGAAGCCACACAGTCTCAATATCCACATCCAAAAATGCTGATGATCAGTGATGGCATTTTGGAGCAAGTGCGCAAACTGCAAAATCAAGATGGCAGCTGTGGCAGCCATGTTGGATATCACATCACAATAAAAATAAATAGGTTTGTGTAGATACACAGTCCCAACATCAACAGCAAAAATGGTGATGATCAGTGATGGCATTTTTGAGTAAGTGTGCCGAATGCAAATTCAAGCTGGCTGCTGCGGCGGCCATATTGGATATCAAACTGTAACTAAAATCGATAGGCTTGTGTAGTTACACAGTCCCAATATCCACACCAAAAATGGTAATAATCGGTGATGGTGTTTTTGAGTTAGTGTACAGAGTGCAACTGTGGACATGAAGTGAAAAATGTGCTCTATCTCACGTTAAGATTTCTAATACGCAAGCAAAACACTTATATTTTTATATATACTTATATAAAAAAAGTAATAAAAAGTAATAAAAGTAAAAAGTAATAAATACTTATATATAAATTGAGGCCCTAATTACAACTGAATTCTATTTGACGTGAAAGACCGTCATCAAATGGAACTCTAAAACACCTCAGAACCATTTCAGGTGTGAAATGGATTAAGGAGTACACATATTCAGTACTGTGCAAAAGTCTTGTCAACTTTTTTAAATTAAACTTCTACAATGAGTCAGCACAAAAAATTCCATGGCATAGTTAAGTGCTACAGAAAAATATTTTACGTCAGTAAGCAAAGTGCCATATTTAACATAAGACTCCTTTTTATTGCAAAGATATTGAAGGGTGTTGGCATTTTCATGCAAAAATAAGAAGCAAGTGTGACAGCTGCAGACTGACAGAGGTCTGTGGTTGGTTCAGTGGCTGGTTTGCAAGGTGCTCAGTAAAGATTACTAACTAATTTCCTGAAGAAAATAAAACTGGCTGTACCTGAAAAATACTGTACCTGAGACTATTATACAAGTTTACAAATGCGTAAACATTAATTTCATTATTTTTTAAAATGCTTTGAATATGTGCCTAAGACTTTTTCAGAGTACTTGACATATTCTTGCACATAAGGTTTGTACATATTAAGTTCCTTTTTGGCCGTATCACATTATCCTTCACAGTTAGCAAATATTGATTATCCTATTAGTTTCATGCTTGTTTAATTCCTTATTATTCTGAAACAGGTGTAATTTATAAATTGTCATGTACTGTATGTTATATTTAAGCCCAGCAAGACAAATCCCTTGTATGAGTGTGTAAGGTAGAAAATAAAACTTTCAAAATCAAATTTTATAGGCTCATGAGAGAAGTTGCCACAAATATGGATGTCTATGGTCATTCTGGTCACATGATACTCACTGCAAAGGACCAGGACCTGTTGCATTCCCTTGGCATTAACACAAGTCAGATATTTAATACAGACTTATGTAGCTGCTTGTTTCATGCTTCGGTAGCAAGGCGGCAGAGTGTCTACAAAGCCCAGGGCTGGCGTCCTGCTGGGAGAATCAATGATCTCAATAAAAGTGCTGCATTTCCCATGCAAATGCCTGGCTATAGTGCAAGGTTTAATGCAGATGAGCCCTTCTTCTTTGGATAAAGACATTAATGCCAAGTCCTTTAGATGTACACTGAGGTCAGAACAGGTTTCAACAGTATAATGGAGGCTGAAGACCTGTGGAGTATAGTAAGTTAAAAATCTGAGTTAAAAAAAAAAAAAGAAGAACACAATGAAACACATGTTTGCTACGCATTTGAATAGCTGACTCATATAGTGTCAGACTCAGTCGTTTGGTTTTGCAGTAACATTTCCTTGCTTTTATGTGGTCGTGCTTCGTTTAACTGTTCAAAAATATGTTTTTGGAGAACCATACACTCATGCCACCCTGTCTACTGTCACAAACCTAGCAGGGAACTGACATATAATGTGAAAATAATTGCAAGCAATGGGTGACATCATGCATTCTGGAGAAATAAAAATAGTCCAGTAATCTTATTCACTGTGGGATACAGAAGATCACAATATCAGTGATCAATACAACAGAGTCAGGCATTGCCATTAGAAAACACATGAAACCTATCAAAGATTTCTACCTTACCTAGAGGGTAACCTTATAATATTCAGTAGTAAAACAAATGTGTATGTTGGCATGTGTTTTGTTATGTGTGTGTGTGTGTGTGTGTGTGTGTGTGTGTGTGTGTGTGCGCGTGTGTGTTTTCACTTTTACTTATGACTGGCCGATCAAGTTATTTGTCTTTGCAGGATTTTTTTTTTCTTTGACCATTTTGGGTTTGTTCATGATTTTCATTGAAAATGAGCATTAGGCTTTAGGACAAGGTGAGGCTGTAAGAGGCAAATTTAATCCAAATGTCAATGTACCACATAATTAAAAAAAAAAATACTGTAATGATTTTAGGAAGTTTTATTATTCTCCATCAAATTTAAAATAAATTCTCAGAATAGCATTTTACAACCAATTGTTTTTGCAAATTGTCTAGAGACTTATTATTTTGAAAAAATACGTAAATAAAATAAAATAAAGTAGACTAATATTTTGCCAACTGCACCTTAAGTGGCACCAGTAATGAAAACGTTGCATTTGGGCTGAGCGATATTGTAAATGTATTTTGTTTTTTTATATGAATCACAGTGAGGACAGATGGCACATTCATAGTGCTGGAATTGTCCTCAGGCTTACTGATAACACTACAGTTATGTGCATTTCCAGTTAGGGAAATGATTCATATACACTTATGAAGTGAACAAACTTGCACAAGTTTGAGATAAATGAGAAAGTCTGCACATATCTGTCATGTAACAGGTGATGAAAAGATCTGACATGTAAAGATGAAATATTTAATAGGATGAATTCATTTATTATTTATACTAAAAGAGCAATCTATGGGAGCTGTGAATATGAGAAAATGGTGGGGTTTATTTTTTACACATTTTCAGCAGATTTTTTACTACATTTGCAGAACTCCATATGAATAAAGCTTAAATACACAAAAAAATAGTTGTTGGGGAAATGTTGTTTATTTATTTATTTGTTGCTATTTTCATTAGGCTCGACAAAAAAAATTCCCAGTTTCTCTTCAGAACTTTTCGAAAACCTAAATGCAGCAAACTTTTTTTTTTTAGTAGAGAAATGAGGTGAATGTTGAAGCCCAAAAGCTTTAAAAACTAAATGTAGGTGAAGTGACTGAAGCTATACAGTAAACCCTAAATGAGCAGTCTTTTAAATTATACATGTACATTTAACATGTATTAAACTCTGAAACTCTGAAACTGTCTATAGAAAAGCAGCCTTGCAGTTCCAAAAATCTATTTCAAACAGAACTAAACCAACCTCACAATCACAGCATCTAACAAGGAGTCACGTTCTGTGTTATTTTAAGTTGTCTGAGGCATTGTCCAAGGTTTTGAGCATGTTTTTTTGGAAAAAAAGAAAGAAAGAAAGAAAGAAAAAAGAAAGAAAGAAAGATGCGGCACCAATTTCCAACCTGATGAGAAACCAGGAATTTTTTTTTATCCAGCCTTGCTGATTAAAATCTGTAGCAATTTCTTAAAGTAATCAAATAAAGCTTTTATTTAAACACTATGTCCTGTAAAAAGCTATGTCAGCTGTGAGATGTTTTGTCTTTGCTCACTGCTTTGCCATTGTACAGTTGACATTTACATTACACGTGCAGGGTGTAAGTTTGTGTGGGTAAGACCGATTGAGCAAGTAAGGTGGGGAGAGGGAGCATGTCAGTGACATGTGAGACTGTGAGAGACAGTTCTGATAACTACGCATTCAATGCTGGGATAGATGCAAGTTTGAGAAGAGAAAATAGCCAAATACCTTTCTCTAGAACACTGAAAACATTTTTAAAAGGTAAAAATGTATTAAATAAACAAAATTGTATAAGCCATGACAGAGTTTTATAACCACCTGGGCAGAGACGGATACCCGTTTTAATTGCTTGATGTCAAGGAAATCCTGTTTCCTCTGCTACTTATAACATAGCAGAGTGATTGATTTTAGACTTTGTGATGTCCAGGCAAGCAACAATTTTGCCTAGTTGCTTTTCACACATTCTGATTAGCTGTTGGCTAGCTATCATTACTATCTTTACTTTTTCCGAAAGATCTTATCATGAGCAACACTGAATGTCTTTGTTTTTTCCATGGCCAAGGAGAGACTATAAATTATACTCCACTAAAGCAGGTGTTAAGTTACATATGCAAACTGAGGGAAATAAAATACTTCATTAACTTTTAACACTCTTTATATAGAGTGATTCTATTAAGTTCGACAACATACAGAGAAAAGAAAAAGATTTATGGGCTGTTTCATGGTCAGGGTTGTCTTTTTAAAATTATACAAGGAACCCCTTTAAGTAGGAACTTGCATAGTTTATGACTGTCTCTTGTTTATTGTTGTATAGAGGAAGAGTAGTCTCATGTACACTAGTGAAATATTTTCTCAATTCTGATAAATAGTGTTATCAGAGGAAAATATTGCTCAAATTTTTACCAAGTACAGAACTCAGCTCTCTCTCTCCAATGTAATAAAAATAGTAACTTTAACCTGATAAAATTCTGAATTGCACTCCTGATTACTAACTAACTTTTACTTTTGGAGGGGTATTTTCATACAATCTAGAAAGATGTTCTGCTGCATGTAAGCTCTACTTCTAATCTAAGTGGGGCTGGGATCCTTTGTCCGTCAAAAATGTCTTCTCCAGAAAGTAGACATTACTTGTGGAGGACTAAATATAATCAGGATCAGCTCGATAAGCATGTCTGTCAAAAAGTGTCTTCTCCGGAAAACCACAATGATTGTTACTGATGCTGCTGGTACTGCAGTTAATAAGATATAACCAATGTTGCATAAAACCTGCTCAGATAATATGTTAATGAGCTTTTATTATTAATACACTACAAGCAGATGTACTTATTCTAGAGACCATGTACATGTTACACTTTCACCCAGTGTAATTTAGACACCATTAGACCTGTAGCTCTGATACTTCACACAAAATATTCTAGTCTCATAAGGTGTTGACTGGTAGCAAGAAACCACAAAAACTAGGAGTTTTATTTTTGAGCTACTGTGATCCCAAAAAGTATACCCTGATTGTGAAACGGCCCTTATACTGTGTGCTGCCTGTCCAGTTACTTGAAATGTCATCTGTATTTGTCTGAACCACAACTGCTTTACTGTGGCTGTGTTTACATATAAGTATGAAGTGAAATAGACACCAAATACTTCCATGTCATCTATATTAATGTTATGTGAGATATTAGTAAACTGAGGGCTTTGAAGAACAAACTGTCCTCAATATAGGTGTCAAAACATTCACTCGAAAACTTACACTTCCAGATCAGTAAGGCCTAATTTGGGCAATAACAATTCAGTGAAAAGCACACTTTCATGTTTTTATTCATGAGTACTCTGAGCAGCAAAACAGGCTCTATGTATACTCACTCACTCGCTCACTCACTCGTTTGCCAAACCGCTTAATCCTACTAGGGTCACGAGGAGGTTGGAACCTATCTCAGCCGACAGTGGGTGAAGTTGTGGTACACCCTGTACGGTTGCCAGACCATCGCAGGGCAACACACACAGCCATTCACACTCATACCTAGGGGTAATTTGGAACAGCCAATTAACAGAGGAAACAGCCAAAAAACAGAGGAAACCCAAGCAAGCAAGGGGAGAACATGGAAACTAGATACTATACAGAAATACCCAAGCCCAGGATTCGAACCCAGGACCTTCTTGCTGTAAGGATGTGCTAACCACTGTGCCTCCCTAGCTCTAAGTTAATGTATCAAAATACAAATTATCAACTGCGGTGAGTTCACTGCTTTAAGTAACTGTTACATTTGATTTAAAAAAAACCCTTACGGTGCCTCAATACTGCTGCGGTAAAGTGTTTCCCTCACACAGCCCAGCGTACAAAATAGACATTAGCGTCCCATAACACCGTCATTAAGCAGGCGGGTAGCAGTGGTGGAAACATGCCATTGGTCCTCCAGGCCATTACTCTCTTTTCCTCGTCACTCTTTTAATGTTCACTTTTATCTCCCATCCTCAAGTGGGCAATTACAGCTCCCTCCAAGGGATTGATTAAACGTCTGAAGGTTTTTCTCACAAAGCCGAGCAAGAGCTCATGACAGGTATGTGGACCAAATCAGTCTTGCCTCAAAATTGCTGTTCTCCTTAAAAAGTTGAAGCCAGTTCAGTTCCCTACAGAAACTTTTTTTAAAAGAATAAAAGTTAATTATCCATTACTTGACAGCCCACCTGAAATGGAAGCTTTACGTGACTTCTTTGCTAATAAAAAAAAAAACTAAAGAGGAAAAGCTCACTCTGGAGTCTCATTTACATTTTGTTAAAAAGTCAGCAGGGCAACACAGTGTGCATGGTGGTTAGAATATCCACATCAAAGCAAGAATCCAGGCATTTCTGTGTGGACTTTGCATAGGTTTCCTCTGGGTACTCCAGTTTCCTCCCACAGTTCAAAAACATACATATTAGGCTAACTGGCTATTCAATATTGCCTGTAGGTGTGAGTGTAAGTGTGAATAGTTGTATATGTGTTGCCCAGTGAAGGTCTGGCAAGTTCAGGGTGTACTTTGCCTTAGTCCAGGGCTGGTTAAGATAATATATCCTAATAGTAGGATTACGCAGTTCGAGTGAGTGAGTAAAAAGTTATCATCTCACCCCTGTTTACTGGACTTAATGATATACATTTATAAATAAATAAATAGATACAATTAAACAATAAAGTGATATTGAGACAACAATAGAAATATACTTTTGTTGAAAAATCCTGGTTGGTCTGATGAGCTACCAGCTGCCCCAAGCACAGCTAAAGACTAGTATGGACAGTTTTCAAATTACTGCTTTCAAGTTACAATAATGCAACATTGTAGACTAACATTTGTTGATCGGTTTATTCCAATAATAAGGAAACTAGAAAATAATTTGAGTGATCAGGGCTGAGTCTTAGAAGCTTGTCAGTTTAAACTGGATTTTTCAGGATGGTGGTCGTGGGGGTGTTTTTTTGTTTGTTTGTTTTTTGTCTGTTTGTTTGTTTGTTTGAAAAGTGCTTTATTGTGGTGTAATTTGCCTCGAAATAATTTGTTTAGAATGCTGCATTGGTAGCAGTAATTCAGAAACTGCTTAGATACCAGCATTTAGCATGTAGGTGTGTTTTCAACAGCTGGTACCTGGTCAAACCAGCTGGATTTTTCAGCAGAGCAAAACTGTGATCACATTGCACATGACTGCAGTAACAGCCTCTTGTACACCCAAAAGTTCAATTTTGGTTAAAGAACCAACCGGTGCATTACCCAAAATGTTTTTTTGCTGGAGAGAACATCTGTATTTAAGACTCTAGTTGTTATCTGCACCAGCCCATATCTGAGAGAAGCATATGCACACAATCTACATTCGAATTCTAACATTTATTACAGGTGACCAGTGAAAACAGCGCGTGCAGTAATAAGAATAAGAAAAGGTCGGTTTAATATAAACAGTAGTAATGAGACTCATGGAGGTGTTTCTGCGGAAGCATCTCTACGAGCTCTAAACATTTCCTAACAAAGTCTGGGAGAGAAAAGAGAATACAGCTCAGGACTCACTTCTTTCTGTTGCACTGGATAATTCAGGCAGACATCTGAGACAGTCCTGGTTTTGCTGTCATTCAGCACGGTGTCTGTACTTCCCAAAGAAAAAGAAAGAGAGAGAGAGAGACAGAGAGAGAGAGAGAGAGAGAGAGTGAGAGAGAGAGAGAGAGAGAGAGAGAGAGAGAGTGCGCAAGAGATCCTCATAGCAGCACTACAGCACAGGCGTCGTCCCTCCCTCACGCGCACGCATCACAGCTCTCACATGATGGCGCTAAACCGTTCTGGATCCTCATCTCGTCTCCTTACACTGTACCTGTACTGTACCTGTACTGTACCTCAAGCCACTGTGCGGTGCACAATAAAAAGATGATAGTATGACATCAGTGATCTTATTTTGTAATTGCTATACCTTGGATAAAATTACAAGCAACAAATAGAATAAGAATAAGAGTATTGATTGGAAAATAAATAAATAAATAAATAAGCGGGCAAGCAGACAGACAGACAGACAGACACACAGAAAGATAGATAGATAGATAGATAGATAGATAGATAGATAGATAGATCGGCATTGCCTGCCAGCATCTGATCCCTTATTTAATGATTTCTCTCATGGAGTATTCAAAAGTACTTCAAGCAAAAGCAAACACACAACAAGCTCACCTTTCACCTGGCAGAGGTTGTGGGAAAACACTACTGCAAGCACACTGTAAAATCTGTATATCAGACAAGACCACCCAACTCTTCAAACAATGTAAAACTATTGACAGACTTGACAAACTATTAACTACGCGAAAACCAATAAACGGGCTTTTACTGTATACTGAGAAACACGCTTCATGGGGCAGTGGTGGCCCGGTGGTAGAGTGCTAGATTACTGGTCCGAGGATCGGGGTTCAGGCCCGACTATCACCGGGTTGTCTCTAAGCGGTTCAGAAAATTGACGAATGAACACTTTTACAGCTTGTGGCAAATAACCATAATATAATAGAAACTGGACCTCCCAGACACATCAGATATATGGATCTTGACAGACATTAAATTCTGGGTCCCATCTCATTACAAAGGCAATTTTTTTTGTGTGTGTCAAAATTACAAAACCACCCATTGAACATTCTTCTCACACCTCAAAATATTTTTTTTGTAATCAAAAACAGTAAAATTTATAATTTACAAATTTATAAATTTGTAAAATTTATTTGTGAAGGCAGTAACCAAACTTGACAGGTATGTCCAACTTTCATGTCGGAAAATCTGCAATTTTGGTATAAACAAAGTCAAAAAAGAAAACGCTGGCGCTTTGTAATATACTGAAATTGTTTTTACTATTATTTTGACTAACACTACAATAAAGTGATATTGAGACAACAATAGAAATATACTTTTGTTGAAAAATCCTGGTTGGTCTGATGAGCCACCAGCTGCCCCAAACACAGCTAAAGACTAGTATGGGCAGTTTTCAAATTACTGCTTTCAAGTTACAATAATGCAACATTGTAGACTAACATTTGTTGATCGGTTTATTCCAATAATAAGGAAATTGGAAAATAATTTGAGTGATTAGGGCTGAGTCTTAGAAGCTTGTCAGTTTAAACTGGATTTTTCAGGATGGTGGTCAGGGTGTTTTTTTGTCTGTTTGTTTATTTGAAAAAGAAATATTTAAAAAATTTTGATTTTTAATATTACATGTGCAAATGGGTCCAAGAGCAAATAAAGAGCCTTATATAAAGTGATTTGCAGTGTGAGTGTGTGTATGTAGGCAGACAGCGTAGCAAACATGTACGGTCGCATCTTGACCATCACAGTGTGTGTTAGCCCAGGCTGTTGAGGGTGTACCCCTTGGGTGCTCGGGTGTAAAATGCCAAAGATAAATGCCATTAGGAGACTAAAGCTAATTTAGGGTCTATGTTCACCACAAACAACATGCATGTTGCCTGGCCAAGACAATTTTGGATGGACAAAATTCACCTACTGGTGCATCCAGTATACCCAGTTTATCCTCTTACCATCAGAAAGATGATAAAAAAAAGCACATAGCAACAAAAAGGCAAAAATATACTTATCTGCAATAGACTACTACACAGACGAAAGAGCAGATGGCCAGCATATTTGTGCAAGTATTTATCTAAACCGTATTGTGTCTAATGTTTTTTAAAGCTAAGCTAGAGCAAGACAGATTCCCCTAGACGTTTCAGTCAGCCAATCAATAAATAAGCCAAGATTAAAGATCTATCATCGGCACATGCTTATTGAAACTTGACTGCTGAAGACTGGAAAAGGGCAGGCGAGTTTCTTTTCAAATCTACAATGGTGCAGTTTTGTTGGTACCATTGGTATCCTCTGATTCCTGTTTTTCGATGACAGGAGTTGTATCCAATGTGGTCTTTTGCTATTGTGTTGCAATGCTTTGCTCATAAAAATACTTTTCTGCTTACCAAGGTTGTAAAAAGTGGTTGTTTAAGTCACTACATCCTTCATAATATCTTGAACCAATCTGGCCATTTTCCTCTGACCCAGAGGCATTTCCACCCATAGAACTGTCACTCGCTCAATGTTTGTTTCACCATTCTGTGTAAACTAAAACACTCTGAAATACTCAAACCATACCATGATTAAAGTCACAGAGATCAAACTTTTCCTTTATTCTGATGTTTATGTGAACATTAATTGAAGCTCTTTATATGTATGTGCATGATTCTGTGCATTGTACTGCAGCCACTTGATTGGATGATAAGATAACTGCATAAATTTGCAGTTCTGCATGAATTCGCATCAGAGCAATTGAACCCTGAACACAAAGTTGAAAGCCACACACCAGTATGAAAAGCTCCAATTTTAAAAAACAACCTTGTTGTCTTAATTGTTTCAAGTAGGCAGTTCAGTGTAAATCATAAAACATTTCTGATGTGAGTAACAACCTTCTTTTAAACTAGTGATTGATTAGAAATTTTTAATAAATTATTGATTCATTTGTAATTTATTTAAATTGCATATATTGTAGCATCAATAAACATGTACGAATTATAGTATGTGAATGATCTCGCTGATTTCCATATTCATTTGTATCCTGTCTTGTAAGTTTAATTATCTGTTTAATGAGTTCATGTTCTGTGCTCCCTTTAATGTTTAAACTTTGTCTGCCTACCCGGGCTTCCTTGTGTGTTTTTTTCTGAATGGTGGTGAATGGGCCTCTATTTTTTTGGGTATCAATTTGTTATTAATAATCAATCTGTTTTTTTTTATTGGTGACATGGCAGCCTTATTTGGTTTGCTGTGGCGCGGGCATGGGACAACTATATAAATCATGTTCCATGGCTATGGGGCTCTATTTAGGAGCTCTGATACAAAATGATGCTAACACTACCATGCTTCAATGTGGGGATGGTGTTTTCAGAGCTTTGAGCAGTTGTTGCGTCATGCTTTGTGCCAATGCTGAAAGCTTTGATTTTTCACCTCATCAGACAAAACTTTTAACAGTTTGCTGAAAGTCCAACATACCTTTGGCACGCGAATGCTTTTTCTCTCTTCATACCACTCTTAATAAAGCCCAGATTTTTGGAATGTTCGGTTATATTTGCCACACAAACAGCTTCTCTTATCTGAACTGTGGATCTCTCCAGTTTCTTAGAATTAAATTGGGCCTCTTGGGTTTTTCCTCTGAATAATGTCTAACTTACCAGTTCAGTAAATGTTGGTGGATAGCCTTCTCTAAGCAGAGCTGCAATTCTGACATATTCTTTAAATGATTATTAAATGTACTGGAACTGTGCAGAATGTCCAAAGATATTTGAACCAAAAAAGATTTCTGGAAATGGGTGTGACACTTTGCACACAGATGAACATTCATTCACTCAATCACCGAACTGCTTATAAGAATTATAATATTATAATATTGTTAGGACTGGGAATTTGTTAGGAATTTATTGTCAAATGTATTATATGAATATGGTGCAGCAAAAAATATTTTCATGTCGAATAAGAATAGACAGCCTTATCACCTTCTGTTGTTATACATCAGGTTAGCAGGGGAAGCTGGAACCAATCTGGAGCCAATCTGACTTTGGGCAGGGTACACCCTGGATGCACTGGAACTAATAACCATTCACATTCATAATTATGGGCAACTTGGAGTAGCCAGTTGATCTAATATGCATGTCTTTGGACTGTGGGAATATACCAGAGCACCCAGAGAAAACCCATGCAAGCACAGGGAAAATATGGAAACTCAACACAGAAAAGGACTTTGGCTGGGATTCTGACAAAGAACCTTCTCACTGCAAAGCAGCAACGTTATCCACTGAGCCACTGCGCCACCCTATTTTACCATAGATCTGCCCACTCTCTCAGGACTCACACACCACTTCCCATCAGCCACACAAGCACGGGGAGAACATGCAAACTCCACACAGAAATGCCCGAGCCCAGGTAATATAAAACCTTATCTTATGTCATTAGTCACTGGTATCACAGTGCTCCCGTGGGTATTGGAAGCTCTTGTAAAGATCAGTGAAAAGGGATAGAAAAATCCACTTCTAAATAAAGTTAATCTCACACTGAAAAAAATTAATAAAATTTAAATAAATAATGTATTTGAAGATTTTTAAAGAAATTTATTTCAACAATAAAATGAGAGAACAATTATTTTTACAAAAAACACATGTGCCATAATTGTTGGAACCATTGCATTTAATACTTTTGTACAACCTTCATTTGCCAATAAAATAGCACTGACATTTTTTAATTTGAAGTGTACAGAGTATCTGAGACCAATCTGCACTGCAGAATCTCTCCAGGTTACCCAGGGTCCTAGGCCATCTCTTGTGTACTCTGCTCTTTAGTTCACCATTAGAGTTCAGGTCAGGAGACAGGTACCCATGGCAGAAGCTTGATTCTGTGGTCAGCTAACCATTTTTGTGTTGATTTGGACATAAACTTTGGATCAGTGTGTTGCTGGAAGATCCAGTGACGGCCAAGATTTAGTTTCCTGGCAGATTTTAATTTATAATGCCCTGAAAACAAGTCCATCATGCTATATAACTTAACAAGGTTTCCAGGGCCTTTGGAGGAAAAACAGCCCCGCAACATCACAGAACCTCCACCATATCTTACAGTTGGGATAACTATTTCCTGGCTTATAAAGATCAACACACTTTTCACTTATTTGGCTGGTGTTTTCTTATCTTTCCTATATTGACTGATGACAAACAAAAGCTGTGCCACCTCATGTTTGCACACTTAATCAGAAATTTTTGATTACAGCTTAAAAGTGCAAACTCAAAATATTTCAATATTCTCAAATATTATATTAAATGTAATATGTTTCATTCAATACATTATATTAAATTAAAAATATATAATATTGAATATATGTTTTATTTCCTTTTTTGAACTGCTTTATCCTTTATTATGGTCAAGGGTAGGCTGAAACCCATCCCAGTTGACTCCAGGTACACCCTGAACAGCTTGCGAGACCACTGCAGGGCCAAAACCAACACATCACCATTCACACTTACATATACACCTAGGGGCACTCAAGAATATACAATTAGTATAACATGCATCTTCATCTCCATCCTCTTCCACTTGTTCCGGGATCGGGTCGCGGGGGCAGCAGCCTAAGCAGTGACTCCCAGACGTCCCTTTCCTCAGCCACTTCCTC
>JAOUQZ010000049.1:16052813-16073486 GCA_028564935.1 Neosilurus hyrtlii | reverse complement strand
CAACGCATGGCTTGGGCTCTGGAACCACCCTTCTCGAGAGGGGATGGACCTTATTTTATTCTGGAGTTGCTCATGGGATGCGGCGGGCCGGTAGTATAATATGCATGTCAACTGAAATATGTACAATTTCAGTCAAAGTATGCTTCAATTATACTGTGATTACTGTAATTCCCAGCAGTGCTGATAATCATGTTTTTGTTGAATTGTTTTGATTTGGCTTTCTCTGAATACATTTATTTTAAAATAAAGTGTGGGTTTTTCTAATAATTTTCTTCAGCAAAGTACTTTTTCTAGCTCTTTATATTAATCTTGTGCCAATCATAATGATGAATACTGTATATATTCCAGAGAATGTTCTTTTCATATTTCAATTGCAGTCTATTTGAATAGATTTGAGGTGAATATTAAAATCCTGTAACATTAACTTATCATAGAGTTACTCATTAGAAGGTACCTTGGTTATTCAGAACTGAATGTGTTTAAAATATATTTAAAACTTCAGCTCCCTTTGGCTAACTCTTAATTTCTATTTGCTATCTTAACCAGAGTTGTGTGTCAACAAAGGGAAGGCATAGCTTTACAATGGACAGCTTCTGTTGCACTGTACCTTTTAACATGTTAAAATTATTCTCGATTTGCCAAGGAATCCTCAGCACTCACTCACCTCATAAAGTGAAATTCAGTCCTGATAAAACCCAGGTAATGTGATTTACATCAGTACTGATGTTCTGCCCTAAAGCATCAGTGACAAAATTAAATTATGCCATTATTTGAACAAATGTCAGGCCCATTAAATATGTGAGACATTTATATGAAGGGAACCTGTCTGCAGTTCATGTATAAACATATCAGGGGGGATAGGCAGGGTATTTGCATTTTTGCCAGAAGACTGAACCAGAGGTCAATGCAATTACAAAAAGGAAAATCTTTTTTCATCCCATCATCTTTGTTATTCAAAAACTGCAAATTATTTGCATTTACTAAATTGGTAAACACTTTAACTTCACCGGACATATAATTTAAGAAATGGCACAATCTGAGCATTTTGGGGTTAAGTGCCTTGCTCAAATGGTGGTGCTATGTCTCACATCTCACTGGCACATTTTCGGCAGAATAGAGCGTATTACAATAGATGAGTCAGACATGGTAGGGGATTTTACCAGGATGATTTTTTATTATATTTACTTCAAATGCCTCTGAACTACAGGACAATCCCAGTAGAAGAGATGGGGAGGCCTACAAGATATTTGAGACTGCTTTAAGCATTTAGTATTTTATGAATATAATTTAAAAAGAAAAATGGTGTTGTCATCATGAAAGGTAATTGGAGAGGTTTTTAAAAGATTTACTTTGCATTGTTCCCCATTTCATCTCAAAGACATGCACAAAGGACAAGTGAAAACAATTTCAATACTGCAATACAATATCACCAAAAAAGAATATCCAATTGCAGGTCTGTTTGTAGCGTTGTTCTATTTTAATTTCAAAGAGAAGTGTACAGATGAAGACGAAGAAAAGAACCTGGGCAGGAAATGATTACACATCTTCCGTTGTGCGGTTTAAAAGCAGTGCTATTTTAAGATATGTTTTCCCTTTATCTTGCTCTAAACACTTTTCCAAGTGGCTGATCCATGCAGCTGTTGCGGAAGCACCATTGATCCAATCTAAAATGTTTCGTTGTAAAAAGAGCCCCCCAAAAACATGTATCATTTACTTTTTTGGAGTCAGAAAATAGGATGAGGATTAGTGTTCCCACATCATGATGCCTCATGGCATCAACAGTTGCTCAGCAACCCATCACTGGGATGTCTTTTTCTTTGGAGATTAAAAGCAGGGCAGCAGCTACCTGCTATTAAGAGGTTAGTATAGATTGCTTCTTGATCTCAATGATTATTGTGGCCCAGCAGCAGTTCAAACCTACATGGCACACTGTGTGTGGTGTATATGAATGCAAATAAAATTCTTATTATTATTATAACTAAACACAGCTTTATGAATGATAAATACCAATAAATAGTTATAAGAATAAAACAAATACTGTACAATTGTACAGAAATTACAGAATCACATTCAGGAGTTATCACACTAGAGGTGCAATAGAAAAGCACCTGATGTGAATGGCAAATCACGGCTGTTGCTTTTCTTTCTCAAATTCGTCACTCAGCATTTGCAGCATCACGTTTTGATCGCCTGATTTGAGCTCAAAGCCAAAAATTTTAAAAATTTAAAATTTCTGCAAACGTCATGAAATGAGGCTATGACGTGAAATACTTTCAAACTCTTCATAAAGTCTGCACATGTCACAAGAAGGTCTCAATGTCGTTTTGCTTGCAAATTACTCATTTGCAAATAGAAGACTCAAGTTGGAGACTTCCACAGACCCGTTGGCACCCGCCATATTCTGTATATTAATTTATTTGCATTTTGTTCTAGCACGAATAAAAGGTGAATGCAGTAATTTCATACCCACTCACATATTTTTGGATAAAGTGCCACCAATGTTTTGGAGTCATGAACAGTAATTACAGCTCATACATTACAAAGGTCAACGCTTGGCTGCTCTTGTCGTATATTGATAGCATTTCATGCCTGAATGTGAAGTGCAGGTGAAACAGTTAGGGAAAGGAGAATGTTCAAAGATTATTTTTCCAGTTATACTTTAACCCATTATACATTTTGAATCCAGAAGCTTTTACAATTATCAGGTGACAAAATTTATAAACAATGCATGCTGTTCTAAACTCCAGCATAACACTCTGTTTGGATAATATTTTGAACACCCATATGAAAACAGGAGAAAAGGAAATTTAACTGGAAAATTCAAGGGTGGATGGTTGTTGTTCACTTACCTTACAATGGATGCGTACATGTGTTGTCTGTAAATATAACAGATGTTGCTCAATAGTTCTGAAGAAGGGGTTCAAGCCCAGGTTATACAGATAACCAAATATATAACATTATAGCTTTCATTTATGGATATAAAGAGTGATTTAAATTCAGTGATATAAATTTTTATTGAAACTTTCTTTGCATTTGAAATTGATTATTTGCACATTTTTAATTAATTTTTTGCACTATTTTAGAGGAAACTACATCACATTCCTTTTCAATCCCTGAATATTTTTCTACTAACAGCAAAAAAAAAGTTGAATAAATTAAGAATAATAACAAAAAAATGTACCAGTCACTTGTGAAGAGGAGTGAGGTGATGTTAGTACAGTTAAAAACTTTATTAACAAAATGAAGAGAAAGCACATCTTAGGTTCACACCTAGATAAATAAGAAGCACTAACTGCCACAGATCACCATGTAGTTTCCAAATCACATGTCCACTCAATGAGTGCATAATATACATTATTTATATAAGAAGTCCAATCTTTCTTATTAGGCTTATATATGGTTGAATAGTTAGGGCATGCCTCTTCTGCTTCACTACAGCTCACTTAAGTCATGCATTAGCATGGTGCACAATTTAGAAATTATTGATCCTGGATTATTCTCTCCAGTTTTATCTGTTTAAGTAGTTGCTTAAAAAAAAAAAAAGAAAGAAAGAAAGAAAACCTGGTCCCTAACCCAGACCAGCACTTAAGGTGACTTATACACACAGTAGACTATAGAGGACAGTACTAATGTCGGTAGGCACAGCAGTGCTGCCCTCTGGTGGGCAGGAGGCTACAGTAAATAAGCAGCAGAGTTGCCCTGGTATAATTAGATAAGTGCCCACTGAAGAACGCTGGTGTCTTTGCCTCCAGTAGAGATGAGCTGGCTGTCATCATGGAGAAAGGCAACATTGGTCACATGGCTGCTGTGTCCACCATATGCATGACTAGGCGCCTGAAAGCATAGGAAGACAGCAAATTTTACAAACCGAATTGTGTTTCTACAGCATGTGTTAATGTGTTTGCACAAATGAGTGCAGGAAGTTTACCCTTGGCTGAGAACAGGGGTTGGGGAACAAACACACTTTGCCGAAATCATCACCCAAGGCCAGGACACTACGGTTATTTGACCTGCAAACAGCATTTATGTCTGTGCCATCAGCACCGTCTGGCCAGATGCCTAGCAATATGCAACAGAGAAAAATATTTTCATGACACAAGCAGGGTCTTACATGAATTATAGTTTATTAAGGACTAACAAAACCTGAATCTAAACACTGCACATTTATGGCATGCTGTAAATTACTTAAGACATTTTCACTGGTTACATCTAAAGTGTTTTATGGAAAAATCTTCAGACAAGAACAGGGAAAATAGATGAAAATACTCCCCCCTCCCCAACTCCTTACTGTTAAGTCATAAGACTCACCAAACACATTAAAGCCAAGCACACAAGTTGAAGTAGCCCATTCCAGATTGCGTACCATGTCTGCGCTTGTAATATGTTTTCCACTGGAAGCCTCCCCTTTTAAAGAGAAATTATTAAGATTGCTAAATCAAATCTAATAAATCAACAGTTTTACTGTATGAAGACCATGGCTTGTCCGAGCAACTTACAGTAAAGGATCTCATAATCTCCTGAGTTTGTGACAATATATTGGCTGTTGATGGACCAGTCCAGATGAGTAACAAAGCTGGAATGTCCCTTAACAAATAGGCATATAGTAGTGAATACAGGTGGGAAAATGCCAGAAAAACTGGAGGAAGCATGCTGATTTGTTCAAATGTGATTTTTTTTTTAAACTGACTTACGGTGCATTTGCTAACTCGACTATACTTTCTTCCATTCTCAGTCACAGCATAGATGTAAACAAAGTTATCATGAGATCCCACAGCTAGAAATGCTCCATCTATGAGAGAGAAACTTTGTCCTGAACACATTCTTATAATCTCAGTGTATTTTATGTCATGCAAAATGCATATGCTTTAAGTGCCCCGTGTTGTGTGAGCTAACAAATAACTAACTCATTTTAACTTTGCAGACCTGGAGAGTACTTGACATTGGAAATGATTTCATTTCCATCTGTGTGCATAGAAATAAGATCCCTGGTTTCAGTGTCCAGAACCATCCATCTACAGCATGGACAAAAATACAAAGACATTTCTTCAGATTTTATAAACATACCACATGTACACTGAAAAATTCCAACTTAGCGAGTTAAACTATGTGGAATATTGTTAAAATTATCTAGCTTTCTCTATGAGAAGGTTAGGTGAAATGATCCAGTGATCCTTATTAGAAGATATGAGACCTGAGATCATTAAACCTATATTTGGATTGGAACCAATTTATTCTGATCAATAAATGATCTGTCCATGAAATAACATCATTTCACTGCTATTAAGTAATTGTTTCCTTAAGTTCAGTGTCTACTTTTTACACGTTAACTTACCCTTTTTAAAGTGTAATAAGTTTTTTACATTTTGTCATAGAAATATTTCATGGTTGTACTTGTTTTGCCGTGAGATGAAACCCTCATGTGTAGTCATACCTTCCAGTCATGGTGCCAACAGCAATCACAGTACCGCTCGGGTGAAACCCAGCAGAACGGCCAGGATCCTAGAGACATCAACAAAAGGAGGTGATAAATATAGCAGGGAATGGCTACAGAAACAATACACTTCATATGATGACAACCTATGGTGGTGGTCCCTCAGGGGTCACGATATTTAATACAGATGTACATGTATTGTAAATAGTATGGTAGTTCTTCTGCCCACCAAATACAGTTCTACTCTTAAAAGCTGATTTACTGTAAAAGTCACTGTAAAGCACTAGTTATATGCTTTTTTTATAGACATAAAACAATTGAAAACCTCGATGGTCTTGCTCCACAAAGGTTGGTGTGTGGTAACATCCCACAGGTGGACCTGCTTGTCTTGACCACATGTCACAAACTGTTCAGTGTTAGGGTGTACATCCAGACCCCACAACTCATCTGTGTGACCCTGTCAGGCAAGCATTAAGAGGCAGAAAGCAATGTAAGGGAAAGGGTAACACTGTTTCTCACTGTTCAATTATTTGCAATTAAATAACGCATTCAAAGTGAACCTGAACAATGGGTGTGAGAGCACCAGAGAAGGAGCCTTGCAGGATGGCATTTCTGGTGGTTCCCACAAATAATTCCTCTTGTTTTCCCTCAGCCAAAGTGCGAACAGGCCCAAAGGCCTCAGGAACCTATATAAGAGTACAAACATAAATACAATTATTTAGAATAACAGCTGGAGTACATTCCAATGTTTGTATTTGCATTTTTGTATACTCTAGGAATACAGGTATGATTATTTAATCTGAACACTCCTAGTATAATAAAGTAGAGTTTAGTTATAAACTATACAGGTTACATGTTGCCTCACCGCCATCTCATTCTGTTTGTGGTATTCATGATCCCACAGCACCACTTTGCGATCCTTCCCACCTCCAGACACCAGTGTACCATCCTTCAGCACACATAGGGAGAAGATCCCCCCTTCATGGGCTCCTGCCACCACCTGGCTGATTTTATTACCACCTGTCCATCAAAATCCACCATCAAATGAAAGTTCAGGAAGAAACAGGTTCTCCCCAAGACCTTTTCATTTAAATATGATTTGCCTACGCTCCTGTTTTTGCATAAACTGAAATACTCTGTGGCCATTCTCTTTCATGATGATGTTTCAACGTACAGAGAGACTTGCTTACTAAATTGTTTGAAAAACAAGCAAAAAAAAAAATAATTAAAAAACAGATTTGCCACTACAAGGGTCACTGACTTTATTGTCTAGAGGGCTGCCAATTCCACTTCTTTCAGCCAAAAACAGGTATCTGAAGTTACAGTACACATAGTTTCAACTCAGCAGTTGGAGACTTTTTTCAGTCTTTAGATGTACCCCAGAACACCTTAGAAGGAACATTATGATCTTTGGCTAAAACTGCACCAAACGCTGTGGAAGGATGTAAGGAAGTACATAACTTAGTCAATGCGTCATCACATTGCTGCCTTTAGGTAGCAGCAGTCCAAAGAGGACATCCAAGACAAAAGGTTTCTTATATCCCTCCTGCACTGTAACCTATTTTTGTTGTTGAACTTGAATTGTTTGACACTTAAAGTTTCATTATTTCATTAGTTATTACCAGCATTTACTTTCTTTGATGATTGTCTGAATAATATTGTATTTTACTAACCAAACACTGTATTTCTTTTCATACTGCATTTGAAGAATGTACACAAGTCTTCTTAAATTAGTACAATTTTTGAAAGAATTTTCTGATGTTAGGTTTCAAATTCCCTTAAACATGCAGAAAGGATTTTCTCACCTTTGGCCCATATATAGATGTTTCCACTGGAATCCCCTGTTATTGCATCTCCATTTTCAGCAAAGGTGACACAAAGCACATACTTAGGTTTCTCATGTTTCTGGAAAACCACATCAATAAGTCAATTTATAGAAACTCCTCAAAAAACATGCAACATAAAAAGGAACATAAACCGTAATAACATTATCAAATACAGAGTATTTTCAAAGTTTACAAACCTCAAACAGTCCCTGGCGCTTAGTTAGAGTATTCCCTTCGATAGTCCAAAAATTAAGATTGGATTTCCCACAAGTAACAATCAGGTTGGCCTCCATGGGGTGGAAGACTGCTGCCAGCACTGAATCATTTGAGCACTTCACCAAGAAGAGCAAAATGAATTTTTAGATGAAAATGTGACAATTCTTGATTTTCCAAGCAGGAGATTCATTTTAATCATTTTAAATACTATTTACCTTTCACTTCTAAATGCAGTCTCATAATTAAAATCAAATTTGCATAAATAAAGATGCCAAAAGAGTCATACATGCCCGAACATAATGAACATGACATGAAGGCTCATTTGGCATCATCAAGATCACTACAAACCAAAGCTTGAGGTCAATTTATTACAGACAACACGCTTCCATTTTTACCTCATAACATCAAACCAGTAGGATTTAAATTTAAAATAAGCAGAACTTTTCCTTGTTTTTGTAGTTTAACATCCTCATCTCACCTTCACTTCAGCAATATGCTTTTCTTTCTGCCAGTCCCATACAGATAGGATGTGGTCATTTGCATCATCAACTGCACACAGATAGGCACCACCATTCTGGAAGTGGTGAAAGATACACAATTGATTAACATATGCACTTATAAAAATTACTTACCACATTCACTCAATGCACTTTTCCATTTATGCCTCAAGTCATTCTTAAAACACTGATTTTTTTAACTGGTAAAAAAATCAGCATACCGATTTGGAGAAGGCCACACAGGTGACAGCACGGTCAAATACACCAGACCCAATCACATGTAGAGTGTTCAGACTAACAGAGTCCCAGACACGAACATGAGGAGCTAACAGCTAATCAGAGAAACAGAGAAAAATTCCGTTTAACCTTAAATTTTATTTAGATATGCTTTAATTTAGTTTTTCCTTTAATAAGCCCACTCAATGCAATTCTGTGAAAAAAAGAGAGAAAAGGCAAACACAAGTCTTACTTTGCCTTCTTTGGATGTTCCAGCAACTTGTCCTGTTGCTATGGTGACCATGTCAGGATGGATGGCCATGCTACAAAGAGAACACTGAGTTGGTCACAGACAAGCAGTTAATATACTGTATATAGCTCCATTTCCTGAAGGATGCAACTTTTAGACAAACCCAGTGATCAAGACTGCTTGAGGATAGAAAAAAGGATAAAAAAATTACAGTACGTAATCCACCTAATTTGAATAAAATAATGATATATACTTTGCTAGGGACAACATAGTAGTTATTATACAATCACAGGTTCATTGTAAGCCTATTTGAATACAGCAGTGAGATTTAACTTATCTGAGTCTACTGAACAATGCTATGAGTAAAAGGAAAATAACTGCCAGGACTCATTTGGATACAAATTGTATCAGAATCCATTTTCACTTCCTTCCTCTGAGTGCATGGATAAAATTAGACTGAAAAGTGAAGCTTAGATGATCTACAGTTTTGATAAGGTATCAGCACTGTAGGCGATAATAGCAGCAGTAACTTATTGGTTATGGAATGTGAATTTTTTTGGTAGCAGATTGCGATTTACAGACATAACTGTTCCATGATTAAATCCATTTCATTTATCCTTTGTAACAATAAAAAAAAATCAAATCTCTGCATATATTGCACGTCAATGTTACCATTTTACATCATCGTTGTGGCCCAGGTAGTGTCTCTGCTGCTGCTCCTCCACATTATACAGCACAACAACGGAAGCAATGAAGTAGACAATCTCTCCCGTGGGCAACAAGTAGAGGTTAGAGCGGCAGTCTCTGCCCCTGTAGCCATAACTAACAAACTGTGTTAAGTAAAATAAATGAAAACTCAACCATAGGAAATTATGTTTAATCAGTGTAGCCAATTTGAAGAATGCAATAATGTAAGCTGGATAAACCTTTAAATAAAAAACTCCAAATACAGTATATTCTGCACATCAGATGGAATAATAATATATAATAACTAATGAGTCACATTTCAAGGATACACCCACTGAAGTTTAAGCTTGCAGTCTGTCAATGCCATCTTTTGGTCAAGGCTGTAGCTCTCTCTTAACTGGTCAGGAATGTGCATGGTAACTGGCCGGCCACGCAAGAACATCCTCACATATCCATCCTCTGTTCAACAGAGGAGAAAGAGCTGCTCAAGGGACCATATCACTTTTTCCTCACTGACTGTATATTTGTCAGACTCCTGCAGCACTTACACTTGAATTGCACCTCATTATGGTTACATCTAATTACTAGATATCTATGAGGCTCACTTATATTACTTTGCTTGACTGATCATCATCTCAATTTACACATACAATGACTATTCTCCGAAAATAAGTCTAAAAAGAGGTCTAGATATGTTCTTCAATTAATTGATAAGACGGCATATTTTTTAAGTAAATGAGCAGTGTCAAAATGGGAAACAGAACCTCTAGTGTATAACATCAATGTTCGGCAGTTGATTCTTACTAGCTTACTGATTCAGGGGTTGAAGCCCCAGTACCACCAAGCTGCCATTAGTAAACCCCTTGAGCAAGGCCCTTAACTCCCAATTGCTCAATTGTGTCAAAAAAATGATAAAAGTAACGCACTCAGGAGAAGGGCATCTACCAAACGCTATAAATGTTGAATAAAATGCCCCCTGGGTGTAGACTTACCAGCATTGAGGATGCATTCTTTTGATTTACTGAAAAACAAAAACAAAATCTTTAGCTATCTATACATCATGAATCATATTTTAATGCACATTTAAATTTTTACTAGCAGGTTCAAAAATGTCATTAGAGGTTAATGTAGTCAAAATACCAACTGTAAGTACACAAGTACGCAAACTACAAGTGGAGCTTGAATATTATTTAGGTCATTCTTTTTTGTTAAGCCACTCGTCTCCACTTGTGAACTGATGTGATTAGCACCTGTTTACAAGCAAAGAAAATATACATTCATTTACATTAACAGACTATATCATCATTAATCATTTATTTGTTTGTTTGCTTAATGCAAGTAAAACTGAACTACTGGACCTACTTGCTGTACCAACATGCTTTTCTGTGTCTTTCTCTCTTTTGTTGTATGCGGTTGTGCGTGTCTGTGCAAAGGAAGTTGGCTTTGCAACCTGTGTCCCAGCGTCTGTTCTACCTTGTCAGTAAAAGTGCAGTGAAATGCTAGTTTGATTGCCAGGCTGCGTGTAAATGTTGAAATCAATAAGACAAAGTGACACAGCAACAGCCAGCATAAGAACTTGGAGCCAATTATTTCAGTTTTATATGTACAAAGTATATAGTATAAACAAAATAACTAATGCGAGATGTATATTATGAGACCTGCAGCTGACATAAATTGTGTGTAATGGCAGTGTTGTACAAAATAGTAGGTCACTCTTTCTAAAAGCAGGCCCATTTTGTTTAGGATTCCATGGAAACCTTTAATTAAGGCAAGGCTTTAATCAAATCAGGTAACACAGTCACCAGCATTCTTCCAAAGCAGTCTCAGTATGGTTCTGACTAAGACACCAGATACATTTCACCATAGTAAAACCATCTGAATATAGAGTAAAATTAAAAGTTTTAAACACTGTTAACAGTGAGACATCTACACTTTTTAAGTTAGCACAGACGACAGACAGGACATAGAAGATAAAAATGGGGGGAAAAAATCTAATTTTAATCAACCAAAACGAAGCTACTGATACAAAAACCCTTAAAGAGTGAAAGATGTGTTTAGGATCCTATGCGGCCATTTTGTGGGATGTTTGCTCTGGCAGAGTATTATCAGTGAGGGTGTGTTGGAGGAAGTCAATATGCTTAATGCATGTGGATATGTGGGGGTGGAGTGGGATCAATCTGCACAGAATGCATTATTAGCAGTTTACCGAGGGAAGGGTTCATCATGTACTACATGCACCATTCTTTCTGCATGTGCCTGACATTAGAAATAAATAAACACCACACAGAAAAAAACATTGCAGATGTTTTTGCTCAGTGACTCATACATCATTAAGTTTGTTTACAACCATTTTACAACCACATGCAGGGGTTATAGCAGGGAAATTTCTACACTGCATTTTCTAAAAAGTAGAATAACAGGAATATATTTTATTCTCTTACAAACACAAACAAAACATTGGGTTATGAAGCAAGACAAAAAGCTATAAGTTATTGGTATATCCACCTCATATTAACAGCCACAAGAGACTTGTGTTAATGCTGTAAAACATGTTTAAGCTCATACTGTTCTAGTTTTATATAGATGATGAATGAGATAACCTGGTAATGGAAGGGAATATGTGGTTCCTGATTAAAGGTAAGCAAAATGGCTTCACAGTTATGTATGTGAATATCTAGTTTCACATCTTTATCTAGACTCAAACCATAAAATCCCTGGTTTTAGCATGTTATTGTAGGATGTTTGCCAATAATATCCTGCACAAGCAAGTGTTAAATGTTAGTGGAGTTTGTACAGCTCTTTATAATTCTTAATAATCGCTTTCTGTCACTTAAAAATAACTTTGCTACAGCCTCAAACCATACCAAGCAGAACACTAGCTTGGTATGTGTGCCAAATCTGCCAAAAACCTTGTCTTCAGAGCATGCAAAATTAAAACAACCAAACAGAAAGAAATGTTTACCTGGATGATTTCCTCATTTTCCTTACAATGAAGGACAGCAGGACAGTACAAACCAACAGGCAACAGTCAACTTCCTTGTGTGAGCGAACTTAAGCCAAGTTGGGCTATGACCCTATACAGCCAATAGCAGTACACTTCCTCCTTCTGAATGACGGCCCCTTCCCATATTAAACACACCCTTTGTGATGGTGGGAGAAACGATCAAAGTGGGTGCGGCTCAGGCAGAAGCTATTGCATGGAGCTTCCCTGTGATTCAGGATAGATTACCCACTGCTCAGACAATGTGCAGGTGTCCTAGCATATTTGTTTATTCAGAGATAAATCCTTAGCTGCATAGTCCATGCGGACATTGAGAAAATTGATTAACTGCCTGTGGGTTTTTTTTCTCCCCTTCACACTAAGTAAAATAAAATCTGAAGAATGACAGTAGACATTATTATAATGAGAAATATTTAACATACTGGATCACATTTTAGGCAAACATCCTGCTCCAGTGTATCCAGAATACATGTTTAAAACAAATATTTAACTTACACCTTCTGAAAAGACAGACAAAGTAAGAAAATATGTCTGTTTTATTATACTAAAGCCAACTAGTGGCTAAGGCTCCGATTTACTGATCAGAAGGTCCCTGATATTCAAGCCCCAGTACCATCAAGCTTCCACTGTTGGGCCCTTAAGCAAAGCTGTTAACCCTCAACTGCTCAGGTGCATTAATCAGAGTAAATGTAAGTCGCTCTAAATAAAAGTGTGTCTGCCAAATGCCATAAATGTAAATGATAGGCATTGAATCAGTAGGATGAACCCTTCTGACATTCTGATATTACCGTTCTGACATTGGCTGGAAAACTAGGAAACTGTACATTTACCAAACATTATTGTACACACAAGTAGTACTTTGAGTTAGCACTCCATATAAAAAAGGGAATGCATTGTTGTCAAAAAGACAAAGATTCATGTAATGCACTCAGATACACACAGTTCTTTATATCAGAAATGAAAAATAAAAAGGAAACAACAATAATTATTGCTGCAGGAACAGTGCTGACTGATTACCTGTCTCTTTTGCCAGAGGTTGAGCTGCTGGATGAGGTGGTTCTACTGCGTGGGTCTGCCATCTCTTTCCTGGCTGTGGAGAGACGCTCTGTGGACATGCTTTTCCTGACAGATGAGAAGTGTGAATGGAAAGACAAAAGTACACACATGGTATTATACACAGCACATAAATAATTAATTGCGGCTTGTAAGTGCATAAGAGAGTATGCCAGAGAGGAAAGCACAGTGACAGTTGAAAAATGTGGATGGTGAGAGGAGAGACACTACAGTCACATTATATGAAATTGCAACTCACAAATTTACACTTATATAGTATATTTACAAATGTATTTAACTGCCGACCTTTGCATAGTCTCAGAACAAAATCAGGGTACATTTCACTACCTTACACTTAAAACTGGGTACGCAACCAAAAAAAGAATCTTGAATAATGATAATCCTGACACATTTAGACTTAATCAGATGTCATATGAACCAGAATCAACTTTTTAAATTCTACTTCATTTTGTCTGAAAAGAGAGGCTGTTTGCTTTATGTTAAAGAAATTGTAAATCCTGCAGGTTGGAGTAGGCATACAGGCCTGTTAAACACTTTAATTCTACATTGCTCAATACTGCCACCTTTAGGTGGTACTGGAAATTACTGCATTGATGTCACACAACAAAAGGAAAACTGATGACTAATAATTATTACTATTAGTACTACTACTACTACTAATAATAATAATATTAATAATAATAATAAGCATGGCAGGGTGGCATAGTGGTTAGCACGTCCAGCTCACAGCAAGAAGGTCCCAAGTTCAAAGACAAGACATGAGCATTAGGCTAACTGGCTGTTCCAAATTGCCCCTAGATGTGAGTATGAATGGTTATGCGAATTTTGCCCTCTGATTGTCTGGCGTACTGTCCAGGGTATACCTCACCTTCGCCCAGTTTCATCTAAGATTGCCCGGTGACTGTAATAGGATTAAGTAGTTTGGCAAGTAAATGAATGATAATAATAATAATAATAATAATAATAATAATAATAATAATGCTAATAACACCATCATCATCATTACAGCAATTTATGCTGTGAGACGACCATAGACAATTAATAACAACTCAACCACATTGTCTGACAATATTAGTCAAATGTTTGGACACCTAATCACATAATGTGCCTTTTCCCTAACAGTCACTGATACCTCACAGCTCTAGGATACCCACTTTAAAAAGTTTACTGTCTGTGTGGAGTTTCACATGTTCAATGTGACACTAGGGGGACCGTTTACTCTAAAACTACCCTAGAGATGAATGAGTGTGTGAATGTGTTGGCACATGGTGCCTTGTGGTGAACTGCTGTTTCATCCAGAGTGAATTACTTCCTTGTGCCCAGAGTACCCAGAATAGGCTTCCAACTCATCATGTGTCTGACCAGAATAAAACACTTACTGATGATGAAAGAATAAATACTTATTAAACCAATCAAAACTATCTTACATTATAAATCCTTCAAAATATCCATATTTTTGCCATGATAAGAGATTTATAAATGTTTGGCTCTCTCGAAACTAGCTTTATAATACTGTAAAATCACCTTTTGAATAGTTCCAAAGGAGTTTGAACATACAACAACAGGTCAGTGGTTCAATCCACACTATCACCACTGTTGGGCCCTTGAGCAAGGCACTTAACCCCTTAAACGCTCAGTTGTATAATAAATTATAATTGTAAGTTGCCCTGGATAAGAGCATCTGCTAAATGCTGTGAATGTAAAAGTAAACCCTGTACTGAGCACTTGTTGGCTACCCTCTGCTTTACTGTCCACTTCACTTAAACACGTATTTAACAGATTTAGACAGAAGGACTATCCAAATGTTTATATCATGATACTGTGTTCTTTTCTTTTTAAAAAAAACAACAAAAAAATAAATAAATAATATCTCATTGCAAATTACTTATAATGATGTTACCTTTTGATAGACATTAAGACCTCCTTTTTTGGAGAGGAAGGTGAGGATGGATAGCCTCCCATCCTTTTCTGCTCAACATAACCATTGGCTAAAGGCTTGGATGGAAGGGCTTGGAGAATCTGGCGAACTGAAAGCAGGAAGCAGAAAAAGATGTAAAGTAAGCAAGATAAGCAAATTAACAAACCTGGTGATAGATCTAATTTACATGCAACAGTTTCGATATGAACAATAACTGCATGTTGAAAACACAGCTTTTAACCATGCTAAGAAAAAAATACAGGCAAATGCTCATGGGATGGAAAGGTAAAAAGAACTTTAGCAAAACTTTATACAGTGGATGTGTGCAGCCAAAAATTTACTGAAGTGAAATTTTAAAAATGCTCAAGAATCAAGAAATAAGTAAAGTGAGGAAAGTATTGGAATACCAAGTTTAAAGCATATTTATTAATTCATTAACTGAACCACTAATTCTGTTTAATGGTTGTGACGAAGCTGGAGCCAATCCCAGCTGACTCTGGGTAACACACTCTAGTGCCCACAAGTTGATTACAGAGCCAAATTTTAAAAATATATAATAATTAACTTGCGTTACGCCTCTAAAACAGTAAGTTGTCACTGCAGCATAGTGGTTTAACCATCTTCAACCATCTTACACAGTAATGACTTGACAATTAGGTATTTCCTCTCCTGCAAGTTGTTTTCATTTTGGGCTATGATTCATGACATTACCATTACTGTATCTGACTAGCAGGCAGGACCATGTGCCTGACAGGTAAAACTAAAAGCAGTTGTTGAGATTGATGTTGACCTTTGGTGGGTGCGCCTTTCCTGGTGCTGGCTTGTGTAAGTTCCTCGCAGTAACCTAGTCTGCGTAGTGCATCAGCTAAAGCAGCCTTCAAAAGCTGGATCTCATCCTCCTGCAGCTGTACCCTCTGTTCCAGGTGAGACAGACGGTCATCCATCTCCATCCCACTTCCTGCAGACAGGTTATCATCTAAAAAAGACAGAAGATACAGATTGACAGACAGCTTATGATTGGTGTTAGTGAGAAGTGGGTGATGTATTTATGAGTGGACACTCTATCCTACAAATATAAACAATGTAGTGATTACTTATTCGAATATGAAACAAGAAGCAGCGGACAGCATGGTTAATGCCTATAACAATGGCATGTGAAAACTACAACAAAGCTGGATTTGTCCAAAAAAACAAGGGACTGATTTAAAGGAAAATGCAAATGATAAGCTAACAGTGTTTATAAGAAAACCACAGTGTTTATATCTAATATGTATTCGAGTCATTTCACAATTTTGGCAGTTTTCTACAGAAAAAAGATATAAAATAACATAACAAAAGCAAGTGCTATTCTTAGACCAAAAACAATGCTGGCTTTAAGGTAAATTTAATGATCTGTAGCCTGCATGCTTAAACCCCGGGTTGCTCCCTGTACCTCCTTACACACTGCATCCACAGTTAAAATGTACTTTTATCATTTGATGAGCAAATAAAATGCAAGGACACCAGTACAGAGGACGCAATGTGATGGAGAGAAGGAGTGGGAACAAGAACAACAAGAGAACAATATAGAACAAGAGGAAACCCAAGGCTCAGTGTGCAGGCTTGTTGAAATATTCATTAAAAAGTGACTGGTCCCCTCCTACCTGCCATTCCAGTCTGGGCTCAATGTGTCAGACAGTCAGTCAGTGGTACAGCCGATAGTGCTCCCGCTTCTTTTCTCTATGGGCTCTCTGGGGGTGTTTGGCAGCAGCTTCTTTCTCCCTCCTTTCCTGTTTCTTGATAGCTGATTCTGTGCCTGGACCTTCCCTGTTCCTCACCCTAACATGCCCACCCCACCCCTACCCCCCAACCACTCTCTGCCCTCTGCAAAGCTGTTTGTAACAGGATACTGCTCTTTGCTGCCATTCCCTATGCAGCAAACTACTGTATATAACTGCTCTTGTCTAAAGTGGAAAGCCTTGGAAAAAAGCCAGACTTGAATGATGCAGAGACCAGGCACTGCCAGGAAGTGCTGATGCGAGCAGCAGCTTCATCCAAACATAACATTTTAATTAAAAAACACAGTACTTATCAATATTTGTAGATTTTTTTTAAAAAATTCGTCTACATTTCACTTTAAAGAATGAACAATTTAGTATTCATGTAGAAAATATAAGCAATTTATTTATATTTAACAATATATAATTTGTTATATAATATTTATTTGGTCATTAAACAAAGATCTGACTGATATAAAGCCGTTTGCTTTTGTTCTTTCACTAGATAGGCTTAGCATCCATCTGTCATTCACCCTAACCATCTGTCACAGTGGCCAATAACATAAAGACTGGTCATCATTCATTCATGTGATGACATATTTTAGTCCATTCTGAGGCCAGTTTATTAAATATACCCAACTTGGGTCATGGGTCATTGGCAACACTGCTCCACCTAATAACCTTATACCACTGCAAACCCTCATTTCAATGTCAGTGCTATGTTAGGTAGATCCTCCCCAAATAACATCTGGTCAGCAGGCAGTGGCTACCCCTTTTTTTTACTCCAGTGGAAAAGACAGTGGGGAGCTGAGAAAATATGCATAGCAACAGATGGGTTGTATTGAAGGTCTATCTGATAAAACGGATAATGCGTGCACTCTTAGGTATAAAGAGTAAAATTGTATAATTAAAAAAAAATATTCTTTTAAAATAATGAACCACTCAATCCTTTTAGGGTCACAGGGAGGCTGGAGCCTATCACAGCCAACTCTAGGCAAAGGCAAGATACACCCTGAACAGTTCACATCCCAGGGCCAAAACCCACAACCTTTTATGCTCATGCTCACACCTGGGTAGTTTGGAACAGCCTAATGTGCTTTGGACTATGATAGGAAACCAGAGTACCCGAAGGAAACTCATGCATGCACGGGGAGAACATGCAAACTCCACACATAAACGCCCTCACCAAACCCATGACTAGAACCCAGGACCGTCTAGCTGTGAGGCGGATGTGCTAACCACTACACCTCTGTGCCGCCATAATCCAGTACACTTAAGGTGAAATTCAGCAAATATCTCCACTAGGTCTTCTAGCTGCCAGTCCTCTGTTCACCGGAAAGTAACCTGGTGTTCCTACATAGCCCTGGCTCACTAAATGGGAAATAAAGTGTCTCAGACTGAGCTGCACAACACTATTCACCCAATCAGAAATAGAAAGTGTTTGTGCTTGTGCACAGGACATTGGAGGGAGATGGGGTGCAGTGAGAGGTTTGAGAGAGGGTAAATATGGCCTATGATAATGTGCTTTCATCAGCCAAGGGCAAAAAATCATGTTAACAGCCGTGAGAATTTTTAACATTAAAGAGACCTCTAAGAGTTCAAAGGCATGAAGACAGATGGGTAGCATTAGTTTAGTCATGTTGTACAGAACCACTAGGTCAGAATTGTTTTGTTCTCTTTCGTAAAGCCTGTAGCAGATAATTCCAACTTTTAAGCTAGCAAGCAGATACAAGTGTCACAGTGGTGTGTCATTTAACATTAAACTGCCTGCCCAAGATCACTGAGCTTACTTTCTAGTCTGCCAGGATCTGCCTAGATCTAATTTACCTTATACCACAAAGGCTTTCCTTAGTCCTTAGCTGACGCAAAACCAGGAAAAATCATGGGGGGAAATAATGGCACTGGCTTCCTACTAACCACTGTGTTATTTACAAGGAAATATACACAAAATGTTTATACAATATATGAAGAGTTTGAGTTCAAAAACAGATAAGTGCCATTGTTTTTACTTTTTCCAGTAGCTTAAAAAAAATTCCAGTAGCTTTTTAAAATAAAGCTACTGAAAAACTTGGTCTTTCTCATAATGAAAACAATGGCACTTATCTGTTTTTGAACACAAACTCTTCATAAGCAATTAATAATCAGATACAGGTGGAAACAACACCAACAGAGTCAGCACCAGGTACAACGTCACAGATAGACAGTAGTGTACTGTACAGTAACAAAAAACAACACACACACCGCGAAACAAAGCAAAGGCAATTTGTGCATTAAGCTGTGATTTGCTGCTGTTTACAAACACCACTGGAAGTGCATTTCACCAATCACAACACAGGAGGCGTGGACAAGTTTGAGTTCGGCCTTCAATGTAGCGGAAACAGAATCAGTGCAGTGGGCTGTGCCTAAAGCCAAAAAACTAACAAAACAAAAAAAAAACAGAAATACAAACAGGGTCGTTACAGTACTATTGTGATGTTAGCTATAGTACCAGGAGAGTGTGAATAATCACTGTTAAGAGCTATGAAAAATCGTCTAATCCTCTCTATATGTTAGTTTCACAACAGTAACCACAGCAACAATTTGCTAACCCACAACCAAGCTATCATTACTTGCCACTTCATTGTTCTCTCTCCATCATAGTATTTATCCATAAACTGTAAAGTGTTGTACAGACACGAAGACTTTTAATGCCCAAGTTTTGATAAAGTGATATTTGTTTTCCACTGGAGTGCTTAGTTACAGTCTTCATGCTTATGTTTGCTTTCTGGTCATTGGTTTGATAATTTTATTTCCTAAACCGAGAAGTATATTATGGTCAGTGTTGGTCTAATTGTTTGTTTGTTAGAAACTTAATGCAAAAAAGTATCAATGGATTTTGCTGACCTTTTCTGGAGGGGTTGAGTCTGGCCCAAGTTACACTCCATTACATTTTGGTGGTGATCTTGATCACAATCAAGATTGTGGATTTTGTAAGGATTCATTTCTATTGCTGAATAGGGGCAACTTTAACAATTTTGCATTCAGACAACAATGGCTTCACAAAACTTACAGTACAACATCTACAAAAATTAATATTCAGCAGAAATTAAAAAAAGAAGGAAAATGAGCTGCTTTGGTAGAGATTTGTGTCTCCAAGTCCTTTTATTGTAATGTTTGTTTTGCTTCTGCTATGTAAAGGAGACAGCCACTTTCACACTGTATCAAGCTGTAACCTCCAGACCATCTCCAGCCATCTTCTGACATATTGGCTAGCAGTCTGCCGTAAGAGGTAATCAGACTGCTGTGAGCGAGCACAGTGAGCGGAACAGCAACACTAAAATTGTGCTTTCCCGCCTGACTCGATTTATGTTGTGCACATGCGTGGCATGATTATAGGAAGGGTGAGCTGTTGAGAGAGGTACTTTGACTGGGCTCGGTGGCCCTCCCCAAATTCACTGGACTCGATACTTTGGTTGGGCTTGGTTTGCCCTCCCAGAATTCTATGGGCGACTCAATTTATGTGGCAGCGCATGCGCGGCAGTTTCTAGAGTTCTCGCAAACATTACCACCACCTTCCATGCAGGAGTAAGCAGGCCTGGAGAGATCAACAAAACGCTTACAAGCAGGCTATATAGACTTGGATTAACTGCCCCTCACAGCACTCCACTTCTCTATGAGAACTAGTAAAATTAAAATGTAGCTATTTTTGCAACTACTTTATTCTTACTTCTCCAGATTATATTAATTGGTGTGAATGCTGAAAGCATTCAAACCTATGTTCTTCTAAATATTTATTATTATTATTATTCCGCTCACTTTTT
>JAOUQZ010000049.1:16032030-16052803 GCA_028564935.1 Neosilurus hyrtlii | reverse complement strand
AGACAGACACACAGAGAGACAGACAGACAGACATTTCAGCTTTCAGCATTCACACCGCAATTTCTTCAGAAATTGCACTCTCTAGTTCCAACATATTTCTCTATTGATCAGATAGTCCAGTTGTTAGTGTCGTTGCCTTGTAAAGTGAAATGTGTCTTTAAATCTTTGGGTAAAAAGCTACTGATGGAACGCTGAAAGGAGGTGTGTATTTGTCTGACAACTAATTTCAAATATCAACATTAAGTAAAAATGCCAGTCAGACTATTTATTTATTTGTTTGTTTGTTTGTTTATTAGTCGTTGTTGGGTTTTTTGTGTGTGTGTGTGTGTGTGTGTGTGTGTGTGTGCGTCTGTCTGTCTGTCTGTCTGTCATTCTGGTTTGCAGACACTTTGACTTGACTATTATAGTCGCTACTTTGTATCAAGAAAAATATCTACTCTTTTATGTCTTCAGACTGCTTTAGGACACACTAGATTCAGGAATGTAAGTATGCAAGGAAAACAACTGAAATCATGCATTCATTGAACATTGTTGATAATATAAAAGATTCAGCTGTATAAATATTTCAGGGCTAAATTCTACATGCATAACTCACATATTACTCACTCACTCATTTGCTGAACCACTTAATCCTATTCACACTCACAACTAGGGGCAAATTGGGACAGCCAGTTAGTCTAATGTGCATGTCTTTGGAATGTGGGTGAGTACCTGGAGAAAACTAATGCAAGCACAGGGTGAACACGCAAACAGAGAAATGTCCTCACCGAGTCCTGGATTCGAGCCCAGGACCTGCTAACTACTACGTCACCATGCCGCCCACATGCATAATATCATATTGAAATATTTCCCGAATGTTGCATATCAAAGCTCTCTCTCTCTCTCTCTCATTTTCTGAACTGCTTAATACTATTAGGATCACGGGGAGGCTAGAGCCTATTACAGCCGACACAGGGCGAAGGCGGGGTACACCCTGAACATCCCAGGGTAAACACAGACACAACCATTTACACTCCCGTTCACACCTGGGGTCAATTTGGACAAAATGGCAGACATGAAAACAACTACACTACCGTGCCACCCATATCAAAGCTAAATGTTATAACAGAAATGACTATTGATTAATTATTCATTCATCATTCATTCATTTTCTAAGCCACTTAATCCTAATTAGGGTTGCAGGGAGGCTGGCGACCATCTCAGCCGACTCCTGTCGAAGGCGAGGTGCACCCTGAACATCTCGCCAGGCCATTGCAGGGCCAACACACGTACTATCATTCACACTCAAAGTCACTTCTAGGGGCAATTTGGAACACCCAAATAACCTAATGTACATGTCTTTTTACTGTGGGAGGAAACGAGAGTACCCGGAGGAATCCCACGCAAGCACAGAGAGAACATGCAAACTCCACATAGAAAAAGCCCTCACCATGCTCAGGACTCAAGCCCAGGACCTTCTTGCTGCGAGGTGGACGTGCTAACCACTGTACCACCACGCCTCCCATATCAAAGCTGAATGTAATAATAACAGAAATGACTTTTGATTAATTTATTTTGGCTTGTGTACTGTACAGTGTGGAATCTTGAGATGGATAAGGGATACTGTACCAGGAGTAAACAAAACAGAGAGCTACTGAGATCCACCACGGATAAAACGCTGTGACAGCATGCTTCATAAGATACGATAACCTTAAGACTTTAGTGATTACATCTTTTTGCCTCATTTTTTTTTCATACCCGTTAAAAAAAAACCACACCTCATCACCCACATAGTTATTTTCAAGAAGTAATCCAGACCTTCATATTGTAGCAGCTGAGCAGCTCAACATTCATCCATCCATCCATCCATCCATCCACAGAGCAATAATATGTAAATATATCCGATATGACTGTCATTTGCATTTTTTTTTTTTCATTTTTTCACTGTTAATAAATAATTTATATTGCTGTACCATGTATACATACCCCAGATGGCTCCATATTTGCTATCGAGGCTAATTCAATTATATCATACATAAAATAGCTAATGGCTTCAGTGCATTTCTCTTTGTCCCGTCTAGAGATTGAACATCAGGGAGAAATGCAATCTCATACTGTATGAAAACGCTCAGTGAAAACAAAGAGCCGTCAGTGTGTGCTGTGAAGCACCTTTATTGTGAAGCACCTTTATTATGAACACACACACACACACACACACACACACACACACACGCCAAACTTACCGTTACAATACTGAAGAAGAAGGGAGCTCTTATCGCACAGGTTGCCACACGAGGCTACTCTTTCAGACATTTCTTTCTCTAATTATTCCCCCCAAAACAAATACTAACAAAAATCTTCCGTACAATAAACAATAAACAATCTCCGAGTGCTCCGAGTGTCTGTCACTTCCCGCAGGAACCTTCAACACCTTCCCTGGCAACGCTCGCGACTACCTGCTCTACGTTACTACGGCAACAAGCGCACCGGTTGGATGTGCGTGCGGAAGCAGGACACCACGCGTTTCCGGTTACAGTCTGGATGCAATAATCAGTGTATCTTATTTTGGACGCATGAGTGTTCCCTTGTGCTTGATTTTCATCCTTATATTTATTTGACCTTGAGATGTTTTGTGATCACAAATGAAATTTGACTGTCAGACTGTATTTCTTGTACAATTTATAAGCTACAAGAATGGTGTTAAAGACATAACAAGGTACTTTAACCTACATTATTATAATTCTTTGATTGATTTCAGCAGTGGGTCACACAGTGGGGAGCATGTCCGCCTTACAGCAAGAAGGTCCTGGGTTCGAGTCCCGGGCATTTCGCATGATATCCCCATGCTTGTGTTGGTTTCTTGGTTTCCTTCCATACTTCAGAGACATGCACATCAAGCTTACCGGCTGTTTCAAACTGACTCTATTTGTAGGAGTATAAATGGTTGTGTGTGTTGGCCCTGCAATGGTCTGGCAAACTGTTTAGGGTGGACCCTGCCTTTGCCTGGTGTTAGCTGAGATTGGCTCTGGCCTCGTGGTGACCCTGGAAGAATGAATGAGTACAAAGTGAGCAAATGATGAGTGATTTCAACTGTAAACAGAATCTCACAAGGATTTACAGGAGTGTCACATATTTTATTTGCACTTTATTTTGTGGGGCCGGTGGTGTAGTGGTTAGGGTGCTGGGCTCATGATGGAGAGGTCGTTGGTTTGAATCCCGCTAAGACCCCTGGGCAAGGTGTTAACCACGAGTGTGCCTTTGTCCACCCAGGAGTAAAAATGGGTTCCAGTAAAAATACTGGAACAGTAACCGCGATGGACTTGCGACCCATCCAGGAGAAGTTGAACTCCTAGTTGTTTCACTCTAAGGAAACTGGGGATAAGCCGTGGTAATCCAGTAGGCTCAGGTGTAGAATCACAACAGACACTTCACTCACAACCTTTACTTCATTTCACTTTCTTGGATTATTTATTTATTTATTTATTTTTATTCCAGTGGACTTTACAGTATCACAGATTAGTTTTATTTCTGTTCTATTTTTTCTGACATGAAGACGGTTTTAATTAGACTAAAAAATTGTATATCTGTATTATGTCGGAAAACTGTACAGTTATATGGATACATTTCTATGCTCTTTTTGTTAAGTGGGTAAAGTAAGACCTGTTAAGGTATCTATAGGCCTAAATTTGATAAACCCAAATCTAAAAAATCAAATAAATATTCCTTTATAATAACATATTGTGCATGTTTTATTTAAAAGTGCCACAGAAATCTATTATAAGGGAATAACACGTGCATCCGGCAGTGAAAATAAAAAAAAGGGTCTGGTTTTTTTGTTAATATGATGAAATAACCCCCATATGTGTGAAAAAAAATCTAAATAACTAGCGGCAGGTGACAGCAAAACCGCGAAAATGTTGTGGTGGCTTAGTGGTTAAGACGGACGATGGGTTACTGATCCGAACGTAAGTGGTTCAATCTTCACTATCACCACTGTTGGGCCCTTGAGCAAGGCCCTTAACCCTCAATTGCTCAGTTGTATAAAAATAATAATTGTAAGTCGCTCTGGATAAGAGTGTCTGCCAAATGCTGCAATTGTAAATGTGAATTCTGAAGGAATTGCATCCACCAAATAAACACTAGGTTGCAGTGTTGTCCCTGCTAAAACTACATGTTTGGGAAACGCTCTCAAACCACACAATCTTCTCTAATAACCCAATCACATGCACCTCTCTGACAGCTGAGTAATCTATGGCATGTTTTAAGTAAGATGCATAAAGGAAAGTGATCATGATGATGATTTAAATATCAGTCATCCATGTATGTTAATATTTGGGACATAATTCCAAGGAGTCTATATAACTGACACTATATTGACTTAAAGAACTTTAGATAAACAAACAAACAATCAAACACACACACTGATCCATTCACAGCATTTCTAAATGTAGTCTCAACACAACTACTGCACTGCACCATGTCTGAATGAATTTTAAATTATAGCACTTTCACACCAAGGCTTTAGTGCAGTACAATAGCACTGGGTGCAGAGCCATAATCACATTTAATTCTCTGCATTCCAGCGGGCAGAAAGTCCACTGGTGTGTGACTAAACTGGCGTGTAGTTTGGTCAATGCAAGGTAATGTACAAATTAAAATATCCTCTAGCATTTACTAGAGCTTCCCATTTGTGTGTTTGTCTGCATTTTGATATTGTTTTTTTTTGTACACAGTATTTTTTTATTGCTTTTTAAGGCCTTAATAGTTTTATCATTGGTAATGATGTGTAAGTAAAAATTAATGCATAGTGTACATTTATTTGGCCTTTAATCTACATTTATAGGTCCGTTTTCATATAAATATTTGTTGACATGAATGCATTATGGATTAAGAATAATATTTGTAACAAACTTGTTAGACAGGGTTTTTTTTTTGTTGACAAACTACAAGTATAAGTTTGATGAATAAAAAAAATCACAATATGTTGGTAAATATACCTTCAGTTTCATGTTGGCTCTAGCTGGTTAAGATTATTGTGTGTTGTATATATGTTAAAGCTTACCTTGTTGTGTTAGCAATTTTTATGAATTTATGAGTATGCAAAACTGTACAAGATTGTGAAAAAATGTATATCTGTTCACTCTACAAATTGTAAAATCAACACATAAGTGACTTCACTTAATTTCAGTTCCAGAAAAAAGCACCAAGGAGACATAATCAATCCCCACAAGTGACAGTAGAAACAGTGAGGACCCAAGCACGCTCGGCTTTGGTGGGAGCATAGAACTATAGCGGTATAGTTCACTCTCTGTCTAATACTTTCCACTTGCAAGTGCCAGTATAAAAAGATGATCTATATATACACACTTATTATAGAATCTATATACATAATTATAGAAGTTAAATATTTTCTGATAGGTTAAAGGCTACAGTGTAAGCTGCTGTATCTACTGGCAGGAAGCTACCAAAGGGTGAATATATACAGGAAATGTGGCACAGTTTCAGTGAAATGTTCTATGTAACATTTTCTTATAATGTATGCACAACTCCACATATTTGCATATAGCTTTCATTAGAATAAAATAGTAGTTCAAAACCTGTGAATGCATGTAAAAAGGCAAAAGGAGCTAGTATATACGAAATATCTGACTGGTCTCTGAAATACACTGAAATTCACAGTAATGAAGTACAGATTAATTGTTTATATAATACCAGACACCATGAGGGAAATATATTCACAAACAGTGCATGAGTGATGAATAATATGTGCAGTTCATCTGTGTTTGGGATCGTTTGATTCACTTTAAGTCTGTACAAACACCAGTGATGTTAAACATCTTCCTGTGCTTTGAAAAACATTCAAAGAATAACATTGTAATTTTAGGCCACATTTTGACAGCTCTGAAATTTTCCATTGCACCATGGTGGACACAGCACACACCGTTTCCATTTTTTTTACAGACCGACCCATGAGATGCCTGAATTTAAAGTGTTTAATAATTTCTTGATATCCTCTATTATAAAGGCATAATTACAGGACTTAAACCCTGGTCTACTTCAAATAAATGCTCTTATGAGTTGACCTTGTCACACTGTCTACAGATTGTACAAAAATTAAAGCGCCATCAATTTTTCTCATGTGGTTGACATAAAGGGGATATTAAGCACTGGGTCTATCAGCCATTCTCTCTCAGCTTACAAAATCATTGTCATCCTGATGCCTTTATTCATGTTCAAAGCATTATGCTTTTATATGGTTTGTTTTTTCCAGGCATTCAGATTTTGTCTCCCACAGTTCTGGTAATGTTCACAAGGACAAAGGTTTGTTATAACTTATTAAGTCAATATATAACTAATAAGCTCATGTTTTCATCCATGTTTGACTGAAGAAGCATGTCCTCTTTTATTGGTTTTATTGGTTTTATTTAGTTCTCTTTAAGAAAGTACAAAAATAATTAAATAACATTAGTAAAGTAATTGCAACACAGAGTACAAATGGCCTTTGGTATTCAGGTGGATAAGCTTAAAAAAAACAGCAATCAGGATGTTGTACAAGGGCTGACCAGTGTTTTAAATATTCAAATTATGTCTATATATAAATATCTAAAGGTGGAGTTACTGATAGATATCAATATTGATCGCCGTCTGAGGCCGGTGTTATAAGAGTAGCAGGACTACTTTAAATGCTGAATCAACTTCAGCCCTGAATGAAATACATTAATAAATCTTCTCTGTGTTTCCCGAATACGCTCTAGAGAGAAACCAGGAAAAGTTGACACTAGCTTCTCTTTTCACCACCTTTTACTACCTAGTTACTTTAATTATATAGTTTAAAACTTAACGAGTTCATGTTCTGTGTTCCCGTTAATCTTTGGTGTTGTTCTGTGAAAATTTGTTTTCTTGCTTGAGTAAATTATGTTTTTTATTCTGTTGAAGTCTGAATGGTGATGTATAAGCTACTATTTTTTGGGTTCCAGTTTTGTTGTTAATAAAAAAATCTGGGTTTTGTTTGTTTGTCTGTTTGCTTTTTGTTTGTTTGTTTTACTAGTGAAACAGCAGGTTTCTTGTAGTAGCAGGGACACAGGACAACCATCCAAGATATGTTTCAATGAGAACGCTTCTTAGAGTCAACTTTCACACACATTCCCATTGCTTAAGCTGTGTCTGCTGTAAAAAGACCCATCATTTATGACATAATTGCTTTTTTAGTCTTTGTGTTTGATTGGTTGGTTGTTTTTGGGGTCACATTTAATTCATGCTCTTACTAGAATTGTGGTCCTGTGTTTAAATGCAGTTAATTTACACTACATAGAAAACAAGCTGCAGATTTTTGATGGGTTTTATAATTAGATTATTTACGAACATAGTGTGTCAGATAGAAAACTTTACACAAACTTGGTTGTTTTGGATTTGGTATAGTTTAGCATAGTGTAATAGCTAACAGTACACCTCTTGTTTTTATTTTTACGTGTCTTATTCTACAAAGGTTATATGCACCAACTGACTTTTCAACTGCTAGAAGAAAAAGAATACCTCTTTTGTGCAGGTATGGTATACTTAAAATAACTTTGGTCCATATACCTTTGTAGGTAGTTACACTTACAACTTGCATGTAAACTACTGTAGGTGATAGAGGAGTCTTTAACAAAGCTAAACACCTGTCACTGTCCCCTTCTCTATGTCCTTAACATGAGCAACATTCCTTGGCAGATGGTAAACATCTCTTAACTCAAAAAACTGACCTAACTTTCATTGATCACAGCGTTAAGAAACAATGATTTCCTAATTAGAAGTAGTGAAGTATTGTATTTGCTTTTATAAACTATACTATTTCAGTAGATTAGCTGTTTTACAGAGTTATCATACAATATGATGCTGAGAGACAGAAATAAACCTTCTACATATTCTCCCAAATAAACACATTTTATGATCTTTTAAAATCTCATCTCATTTTTTAAACATTTCCTCCTTTATTATGGTCGCAGGAATGGTGAAGTCCATCCCTGCAAAGGGGAGATACATACTGAACAGCTCAACAGACCATCATAGGGAAAATATAATTGCTATATTATGATTTCTTAGAGAAGTATATAACCATGGTTGACTATGACCTGTGACCTCTTGATAACTACGAAAGCTAGAGAACTTCAAATGTAACCCCATATCAGTAAATTGTTTTCACTTGCTTAAGCAGATTCTCATTATGACTTTAGCTCACCAAGTGATTGCAAAGCACATGAAGCTTTGGTGTGATGCAGTGGTTGCAGCTTTACTCTTGGGTGCCTTTGTTTAACTTCCATGCCCCATAACTCTAAACGCCCTTCTTCTGTGCAGTCTAGTAATGACTGCCATTTTGCTTGTATTGATATGCAAAATATCATTGTTACAAATGGTCTTTAGAGAATAAATAGGAGGTCTGAATGACCTTAATTCAAACAAGAACAAAACTAAGGTCTAACAGAGAAAAAGATAATCAAGCATAATGATAAGCTGAGACCCCACAATGATGCCAGCCACAGTGTTATGATGTGGTGTAATAGCCATCACATACATATTTAGTGTAGAAATGGTCTTGCCACTGTCTTGCAGTCTCTGAAGTGAGCAGTCCCTCATGATCATGAGCTAATGACTTTACTATTAGTACTATATAAAACAATCCACAATGGAAATTTACAAAAATGTCTGCAATAGTTATTTTAATTAGTTTTGTTCATTTTTATGAGTGGAACCAACAATTATGAAGGACACTGTAACTATGGCAACATGGTGAAATTATGCAGCTCTGATTTTTACCAGGCGGCAAAGTGATGTAGTGGTTAATACATCTAGCTCATAGCAACAAGGTCCTGGGTTCAGGGTTCCCCTGCATGTTGAAGGTATTTTTGTGTGGAGTTTTCCCTGAGCCTGCATTGGTTTCCTCTTGGTACTCCAGTTTCCTCAAATAGTCCAAAGATATACACATCAGGCTAATTGGCTGTTCCAAATTGCCCCTAGGTGTGAATGTGACTGTGACTGTGAATGGTTGTGAGTATGTTGGCCCTGCAGTGGGGCTCAGAATGTACTCTGCATTCACCCAGTGTTGGCTGAAATAGACTCCAGCCTTCCTGCATCCCTAATAGGATTAAGTGGTTCAGCAAATGAGTGAGAGTGATTTTTACCATTTTGTCACATTGCCATTCACCTCTGTATCATTACTACATGAAAACCCTTTGACAGAGCTGCACAAGCCAAAAAGGTTAGGTGGAAAATACTGATGGCTCACAGAAACTGTAAGCATGCCAATATTGATATAGGGTGTGAGTAAAGTGTTATAGGTATGGTATGCCAAAAGCCACAATTTCATTAAGTCCACATGTATTCAGGGCTAGTATGAAACAGTGTGATATGAACAAGTGGTGTTAAATAAAGAGGAGTGGTGAAAAACATTTATCACACCAAGACATATCATAATCATTCAGACATTGGGGCAAAATATATCAAAAACCAACTAACTTTTTTCAGCTATTAAAATAGCAGTAAGATCTTCATTACAATTTTATTTTTCCATTACCATTATTATTAAATAAAATGAGAATGGGGATGTTTTCCCCTTCTGTTAGTTTTTTTTTCCAGGCACAAACATAAAAATGAGTCAACATGGCTAACAGTTAACAAAGACACCACACCTTTGATTGGTTGGCAGGTGAACAATAAGAACCAGGGTTTGTGGTGTTTCACTTGGAGACATTAATACAAGTTTACCCAGATTACCAGCAGAGATGTTTCTATGAGAAATGTAATACAATAAATGACTTCTGGCTTCTTTTATAAGCTCAAAGCTGCAAAAATAAAAGCACCTTGTATTTAATCTCGGTTGTATTTTGTACTTGATCCATAAAAACAAATCAGGAATGTGGTCATTTTATGAATGGTATAGGCACAATCCATCAATCCCTCCCACATGCTCCGTGTGTGTGTGTGTGTGTGTGTGTGTGTGTGTGTGTGTGTGTGTGTGTGTGTGTGCCACGCGCGCGCGCGCATGACTGGGTGGGTGGATGCGCAAAAGTGGCGACTCTAATGAACTGCTGGTAGTGTCGCGTTTTCTTAGTGCATGAAGTGTAACACATAATGAAAGTGCTAAATATTCTAGAGCTTTACCCGAACATAACCCGATATAACTTCAGGACAAAAGTAGGCTGGATAAGGCTTTAATCAGCAGGACCTGTGGAGCTGAGCATGATGCAGTTCAGGTTGTCCAGAGGAGAGAGTCGCACAAGGGACTGTTAAACCGGTAAGAAAGTCATGTTTCTATAAATACTTAAATGCAGTACAACCCGAGCATGATTTTCTCAGACCCGTCAATTACAATCACAATCAACGTGTGTCGGGTGTTATTTACAGAAGCAGTCGATTCATCTAAGACTCATCTAGAACTACAAGAAAAAGTTCTCATTCGACTAACATGTTAAGATCAGTTTTACCAACAATGTGGATATTCAGTGGAAATAGGCTATAATAGAAAAGAACAAAGTTTATTATATATAATCGTCCTTCTTTTCCATGGTTCTGGTATCTCTTCTCTCGTTGGTGGAAGCAAAAAACCCAAGAGTGAAACCTGTACATTGTACATAAAGACTTTTTCTAACCAAGGTCATCCTTCACACTCCTTCATCCTTCACAGATTCACCATGAGCAGAAGCCAAAAGATAAGACAGTTTTGTAATAATCACCAAAGCTATCAAAAGTAGATACCACCAAATGGGTGTCCTAATCTACTGATATCAAGTTCTAACAGTTTAAAAACCTTTCAGCAGATCAACACAGCAAAAGATCAACAATTCTCTACAAACAACTCTACAAAGTCAGCAAACCTGTGGGCAAGATCTCATACCACTATCTCAAAGATCTCCAGGGCAAGCAGGTAAATTTAAATGTCAAGAGTTTATTTAAGGCAGTGGTCAGCAAGCTTTCTTGTGGTATTCAGCTCCAGCACAAATGTAGAGCACCTGATTTACATGACTGATGATCTAAATAATTCTAAATAATTTGTGCAACATCAGGATTGGAGGTAAACTGGTGACCATTGATTTAAAGAATGGAAACTCTGCTATGTAATTCTGGGGGGGCAAAGTAAAAAAAAAAAAAGAGGCCGTCTTGGTGAAGTTTTAGGTAGCAATGACAACCTGGTGATAGTGGGGCTTTTTTTTTTGTTAAGCATGCTAAGAGTTTAACACAACTGCTGTTATATCAAAAACAAGTATTCAAAAATAAACATTCTTTTCAATTTGTGCTGCTGTGTTACAAACCAAATAATGAAATGATAGATATACCACAGCTTGGACCAATCCTGATTCATAAGCAGGTATTCGGATGCATTGTTTTATTTGTTTGTTTGTTTTAATGATATTATGATTAGCCAGTTTGGCTTTTTTTGCACAAGGATCCCATATAATGCCCCCTCAGACAACAGAAGTTTGGGGATTAACAAATGCCGGGTGTGTTGTTTATGCATACTGGTGATTGATGAGCCAGCCCAAAAGTGTGATGGCTCATTTGATATTTTCCAGGTCTACCTGGTAGCCATGTTTGCTGTCCTGTGATTTCACAACAGTATCCGAGGTTTTCATTGATCAATAACCCTCCTGTGATACAACTATAAATTACATGTTATTGATAGGTCAGTTCAACTGTATGTGGAAAGTTTTATCTTTTTTCCCAAATAATAAAATCTAAAACTCTTATGTACAAAAAGACAGACATAGGATTTTTAGGAAGCTTGTCTTAATAGTAGTATATTACCCACATTATATGCCACGTTGATAGACCTGTTGTTGGGTGTCTTATCTGGTGCCGATGTCTGCACTGCATCTCTAGCTTCAACTTTATGCACACATTAACTACACTGGAGACAGAGTTGTGTTTGAGGCAAAATACATTTTATATTCGGGACTTGATGCATACATCATTGTAATAAATGAAGACCCCCGCCTCCCAACCCAATCAATTCAGTTTTATTTGTATAGAGCTTTTTACAATTGACATTGTCGCAAAGCAGTTTTACATAGTAAAATAATTTTAAAAGTAATTTAAACATTTTTCTACAACCCCTTCATATTTCTAATGAGCAAGCCTGCAGTGACAGTGGCAAGTAAAATCCCTCAGTTGACACCAGGAAGAAACCTTGAGAGGAACCAGGCTCCAGAGGGAAACTCATCTTCATTTGGGTGAAACAATAAAAATACAAACCATGTAAGAGAAACCTCATTACAGTCCAACATGTAGTCCGATTGGTTATACCACAACTGTAAGTCCTAAATAATTGTAGCAAAAGAGTTTATGTCACCAGCAGTGAAAAGTCATCTTCACAGTCTCTGAGTACAGATCTAAGCCCAATGAATTTAAAGCAGTGATTTACTGAGTGCACTAGGAAACATCATTTCAGCATTAATTATTGGTGTGAAAGTCAACATTATGTGTATATATATATATATATATATATATATATATATATATATATATAGGTGTGTATGTAAATAAAGCATGTAGAATTTTATTGACATTATAATGGGCAATATTGCTATACTTAATCTAAGAACAATACTTTAGGATAATCAAATGAATGCTGAAAAGGTAGTGCATAAAATCAGAGAAGTTGTGACAGGCATGCTAAGTATAAAGAATCAAGGGAATGTGTCTGAATCCATGTGTAGATTCACTAATAAAATTGAAAGACACAATCCAAGAGTCAAAATGAAAGCAGTAACCAAACGGAAATCCATTCGTACAAGGGTCAAAACATGCAAACAGCAATCACAGAATGCAAGGATCATAGCTTACATAAACATAAACATTACAGTTGGAAAAACTTTGCATAGACAATGTTTGAACCAGATTTATATAAACACGAAGCGTTTGATCTGTGATGAAGAGGGTGTTAGTGCCAAAGGGAGGGAAAACACTGCTGACTAGAGGTGTAATATCCTGGGTTGATGTGACAGCCCTTGGTGGGACCTTCTTCTTCTGATGAGTAATGTTTAAAAAGTAGTGTTTTAAATCCATGCTGGATTACTTGTTTTTAGCTAGGGGTATGTTAGGGTAAGTGTAAAAAGCTTCTGGAGAAATATTTTACTGATAGACGACTTGAAATGAGCACAATTTCAATGCATTTTTCTTTTCTAGCTTGATAAAATTGTATTTTTAAAATGAATTTGATAAAATCACCAGTTACAATTAGAGTTGTGTAAATACAGGTTGGTATTATTAAAATGTATTCATGAAGTTGGGAATTTACTTGATACATTATGATTCTCTCAATATCATTGGCAGTAGGATCATTTTTGCAGAGTGAAAAATGGCAATAAGATGGGGATGAAGAGGCTAAGTGTCCTTTCAAAAGATGGGTGACAGAGGAAAAAAATTAAGTGTCTTAGCATGCTGGCCACAATTTTAATTACTACTGTCGCAAAAGCTAACTTGTGGTTCACCAATAAGTGGTTTGCTTAATCTTTTTATAGGGTCAGGTCCATCAATTTCTATTTCTTTTTCTTCCTCTTCTTTCCTTGTCTACTGCTGTAAGATATCTTCAGCAGCAGAAACAAGAAGCAATTTTTTCTCAAGGGCACCAGCACGTTGGCCTTCTTATTGTCAGAAATTAATTCCCATATTCTGGAACTATATTTTCTATATCTGAGGAAGGTTTACTCAAATTTTATCATAGGGTTGGGTGGTTCATGTCCAAGATTCCCCTGACATTTGTGGTAAAAGAGTGGCAATCTTTGTGACTAATTGGCAATAACTTTTTGAAGTCCAAGGCTGCAAACAGGCTAATTGGCATTTGATTGATTTGGCCAATCCAAATATCACAAGACAAAGAAGTAGAGACTTTTTCTAGTTCCCAATATTGTTACCAGTGCATGAAATAAGTTCAACACTAAAGTCAGCTCATTGGTTAATTTCCTGCTATTCATGACCACATTCCACTGGCAACCTCTGTTGTATCTTTCAGAAGTATATAGGTCCCCTGTGCAGCTTTTCTGGGCGGTGGAAAGAGGCAAAATAAATCCAATTTATCTTTTATCCCACAACTAGTTGGGGTCTTATGAAGAGATACAACTTGTACTTCACTTGCTATTACACAGTGTTGCACAGTGGTATAAGCTGTTACACAAGACAGACTGCATGCACTCTTTCAGTCACTTTCGGTGACCTGGCGTTATCTTGCTCAGGGTCACAGTAAAGAGCCTACAATGATCCACTTAATGTAGTTGGACAGACAGGAGCTCCAGCAACACTCAGATAGTCAGTCTGTACGGGTTTTATTTATATCCATATGAGGAATGGAAAAAGTATTGTGTTGTTGAGAGACAGGGTGTTAGTGTATGGTAATTAGTGCATCCATTGTACATTGCCTGATACACTTTGGTTTGGTTTAGTGTGTATAGAGTATTGAAATTTTAGCACTGCCTGTTGGTTTGCTTTGTATTTGATGTTGCTCTCTCTCTCTCTCTATATATATATATATTTATATATATATATATATATATATATATATATATAGAGAGAGAGAGAGAGAGAGAGAGAGAGAGAGAGAGAGCAACATCTAGTTAACTAGTTAATTATTTATACTTTCAAAATAAAATATATAATTACTTGCGGTGTAAGTAAAAAATAATCAATTAAAAGCAGTGATATTCTACTGTATACTTTACTGAGAGTAAAAAAAAACAGCATTGTTTGTGCCATATTGTTTCACTGTCAATTATTTAAAACATTATAATCTTTATAAAATTATAAAAACAGTGTACTTTGTATAATTCAGGGTCAGTGGTATATAATGAAACAAAAGCTGCATTTTGGAAAGTGAAATTGCTAATTAAACATTATCTCTCTGGCTAAGATTTAACTGGTGCAGCTCTCAAAGGTGGCTAAAGCATTCGGCTTTTTATTTAAAATTCTGCTGTGAGAAAGTTATGTTAAGTCAGTTAGCTCATGTAGGGTTCTTGTTTGAATCATGTGTTGTCCTATAAATAATATAGTCTCATTTCTGCTCATCTGAGTTATTCCTTGTGCCATGGTGATTTCGTTTGGGTGAGTCAAGCAGGAAATACTTCCTGCTCTGCAAGTGTTTATATATGTGTCTGATTTGTGATTTAAAAAAAAAAAAGTGGGATGTCATTAAGCTTAAATATTTTTTACATTTCAATTAATATGAGCAGTACTTTATAATGAATATGGGATACTTTCCTACACAATCTGGCAGTATTGTTTGACAGAAAAATGTATAGAATTGAGAGCCTCATCTAGTAATATGTCACATTGTGACATCCCTACTAATTACCTACAGTATAAGCTTATAATTATTGTGTTACAACATTATATACTTAAAACATTGAAGTATTGTGTTGGTTTTTTTACCCTCTAAAATAGTAAGCATGAATAATGTCTGAAATATTAATTTTATTTTTATCCCTATGCATTAATTCTGCAGGTGCTAACATTTGAATGTTAAATGATTTAGCTATTACATATTGAATAAAATATTTATAAACCACATTAACTATATGTTGCTACATCATATGATATGTATTTTAGTGTGTCTTTGGGATGACATTTGAGCACATGCTGCAGGATTGGGAAAGGTACCGAAATGAGTGCATGGCCAATATCAGCTCAGCACCAACACCCTCAGGTACACTACACCCCCTTAATTACATGCATGATGCTTTTCTGAGTGATGGTATATGTGGCTTTGTAAACTTTATTAAAAAAAATTTTTTTTTGCCTTACATAAAAGTAAATAGACATCCTCACACGAGAAGCAAATATTTATGGTTCTCAAGAATTATATTTCTAAAATAGTTTGGCTTTGTGTAATATTAAGATCTAATAATAAATACAATGTGGCCAAGTCCAATGTAATTACATTTACTGAAATACAGGAAGTAAAAACAGTTGTGCTGAATTAATGTTAAGTATTACATTTTTGAGACATGTGGCTGATAGAAGAGAGATATTGCAGGGAATTTAACAAATCAAGACATATAAGAATTATTGCACCACCTCTCATTGGATATGAACTGTTAGCTCGAGAGGTAATGAGAGTGACTGAAATAACTACACTATTCTATCTATGCTCACTGTTTGTGAGAACTGAAGCATTTTTAATTATTTTAATCAATTTCTTTAAAATAAAAAAATCTATATTCTTATCATCTCAACAGTACTCAACAGTAGATCCGGTTAGCACAAAGCTAGCAAGGAGCCTTGCTGCACTTTCACTAGCATCAGACTAGTTACGAAGACATCTCCCTTGGTCATTAGCATCAGGCAATGCTGAGGACTGGAGGACTATTTCTTGCAGCAGGCCAATAAAATCACTTTTTTGAAATGAATCCAGAATGAACGTAAGAGCCAATCGGCTAACTGTAGTGATTAGCTTAACACAAGTCGCAACTTGCCCTTTTTTTCTGTAGAGATGTACCTACTAATGGTATACGGGGTGGTGTCCTAGTAGCAGAGTGACCAATCGGAATGTGCGTCTGCTTATATCCAGTGGGTACAGATATACACTATTAATAAAGGTTTCCAAGTAATGTTAGTTTGCAGTGACCTACTGATGAAATAAATTCAGAGGGTAAAAATCACGAATGCATTGTAATTTATTGAACTTAGTCCTTGCAAAACAGCACAGAAACAATTCAAAATGTTTACATTGATTGGATTGCTAGCTTCCATTTCTGTGTGGCCTCACCATGTGATGGTCAGCCAAGTAAGAAAATAAGACAACAGCTTATCCTCTTAATATAATAAAATGAGGATGCTGGATGCTTGGTACCTAAACTTTAAGATGCTGTTAAAATATTCACCAGTCAGCCATTAACAATATGAATAAATATACAGGTGAGCCATAACATTAAAACCACCTGCCTATTATTGTGTTTGTGCTACTTTACATCAATGCGTGAAATCCACAAAACCTCTAACAGTGTGTTTGATATCTTGTACCAAACAAATTCTCAGCACATCCTTTAATGCCTGAAAGTTGCAAAGTGGTGCCTCTTGGATTTTTTTTCAGCACATCCCATTCGAAGGCCAATTTTCCTTAATCCATTCCTGAACAGTTTTTGTGGTATGGTAGATAGTATGTGTCAAAGTAATGCATTCTTATGAATACTAGGACCCAAGGTTTCCCAGCAGAACATCACACTACTTTTTTTGCTTAGTCCATCCTGTTGCCATCTCTCATCATTCAACTAATCCAATGTTAATGGGGCAATAGTTATTAATATATAAATAAACAGTTATCCCATGGCAAAGATGAAATACCAATAATTATCTGATGGCTTTTCACCAATCAGAAACAATCTTGTGAATGTATAATAACCACTTTTTTCACTCTGAGTAAACAACACAACATCTCCCAACCTCAAAGTTATGGCTGATTGGTATATATTCAAAGGAATATGATATATTGTTTGTTGGAGTTTACTCAAAGCAACAGAACTCTTTTGCCTGCATACGGTTGGAAGCTGTAAAATACTTACTATACAATTATGTTCACATATAGATTTTCCTATAATACCATTGTATCATTCTGTTTAACTGCAGCACACTTTATACTTTCCTTAGGTTTGTTCTGCATGCGCATGTTTGATCAGTATGCTTGCTGGACAGATGGGCTGTCCAACACCACAGTGAAAGTGCCCTGTCCTTGGTATTTGCCCTGGTATGATCAAGGTACCTGCTATTGCCTAGTGCATTATGGTTTAATGTGTTCAAAATATTTTCCCAGCAGTATAAATAGCAGAATAGGACTTGGGGATAATAACTGAGTTTACGTACCTCATAATGCACACCTCATACAGTACGCAGTGGGTTTATCCTAAGGGAATGTGGTCCAGACGGCCAGTGGCACACCAGCAACACCAGCCACACCTGGAGAGACCACTCACAATGCAATGAAATAAGCAGCAACCATAAAGTACAGGTATGAGTTCCTTTTAAATTAATTTTCCTAATTACAAAAATATCCAATCACAGTCCAGTCATACAAGGTCACCTTCAGTTTGATGAAATATTAAAGTGGATTAAACTATATGCATTAGGAGCAAATTAGGACAAGTGTTCCACAACTTTAAAAGCATCATTACCATGCCATGTTTTTCCCTAAGGCTGAATAGATATACAAAATGCAGTGAAATAGGTTGTGCCTGGCAAGATATGAAGCTGTGACATCAAGACAGTGTGCCCATAGCCTGTAGTCATTTCTTTCTCTTTCCACACACACACACACACACACACACACACACACACACACACACACACACACACACACACACAAATGTGTACGCACATTCTTTCATTTTCTTCCAATTTTCTCAAACTCTGCCAAATAAGATGGAGATTGTTCATGGACGGTCATTTCTGGAAAAATATAAACCTTTTTTTAGTCCATTCCTTTGTACTTTTTGCTTTGACTCATTTTTTGTTGAAGCATTTATTTTCACCCTAAATGCAGATGTCTCACTAACAGGAATGTTGTTACCTGGTTGGTTTACTGTATTTGGTTCCATTATGACACACATTATGCTTTGGAACTAGATTAAATAATTTCTATGAAGTCATTTCCATCATGACCTTTCTCTCTGTAGCAACTATTTCATAGATACTGGATTTCTGGATATTTAATTTAATTTCATTTTAGAAAGAGGGGAAATCCCATTCTAATATGCGTACACTTACTAAACTTACATTTTTCCTAGAAATAATCACCAGGGTGTGAATAATTGCCACATGGATGTATTAGATAATGAAGCTTTAAAAACGACAAATCTAGATAAATCTCTATTTTTCTTTCAAAAAATATGTGTACCTTTTAAATGCAGGCAGTTTGAAAACTCTTTTTGCTTTTTGCTACAGGAGAAACAGATAGTGGTCCTAGCCTACTTCAGGGTGATGTACACAATTGGCTACTCTTTGTCTTTGGCTAGCCTTACTCTGGCCCTCATCATATTACTTCTATTTAGGTGAGTCTAAATTGGGTCATTCTAATCTGCTGAAATATTATTTATACAGGAAAAGGTTAATTGTGACCTATTAGGAGGTGAGAAATTGCCTTTATGTTCAGTGTAATTTCCGACTGTGACACTCAGCAGTAAAAACATAGCAAATCTCCATGTGGGTATTAATTTCAGAACTCACCATTTTCACTGTGCTAATGCATTAAAATGAACGCTAGTCAAAATTACTAACATAGTCATTAGTTGCATGTAGAACTTGTACTGTCTTCACATTTTTAATGATTCTACTGCCTTGCTGCTAAAGCCTCCAGCTATGGAGTGATATGTTTTGACCTTCTGTAGTCAGCCTCAGTCTTGTCATTCATAATGCTAATTGGTACTAACAATCATTTTCTATTAGGGAACTTTTTGCTATGTGGTACATGTATATGCTGCATTCAGTGATGATCTCAAGCTCCTCTGTGAAAAAATAACCTACAACTCTGTGTTCAGTGACCATTAATGTAGCTTTTATATGTACTTACACAGTAAAAAATAAATAAATAAATAAACTTATTAAACAAGAGGGAAACCTCTGAGGGAACCCAACCACAATAAAATATTTAAATTAATAAATAAATAAATGACTGGTTATGGATTGAATGAATGAATTTTTAATTTTAAAAGACTTTTAAAAACTATTTTACAAATTTAAACAGCTGCCTGGCAGCTACTGTTTATTTATCTAATACAAATTACGATTTTAATTTCAATTGATTATATTCAAAATAAATAGATGATGATGATTATGATGATGATGATGATAAATAAATGAATGAATAAATGAGAAAATACACAGCGCCACACCACACTTTCAGAAAGAGCGTCCTATTTTACAATGTTAAAGAATCCTTTCAAAATATCATTTCCTAAATGATATTTTGTCCAAATCTCCACCTCAGGTTGTAATTTAATAAAAATCCACACACACGTTTTTTTTCGTGAAATCCTGCTTACAAAGAAACATACAACACAACACACAGACCAGAGGTCAAACTAAACCTACTTGGTAGAGATAATTACTAAGGGCTATCAGTTGCTTCTAATTCATTTATTAAAAATGGAAATTAGTGAACAATATAAAAAAAAACCCAACATAAATGTAGTCAAGAAAAGGAAGAGGGTAAGTATTCAAGTGGATGATTAAAACAAGGTGTGCTATATCAGAAGTCAGGTGAGAGGCTTTGTGGTAGCCATATTAGCTACATAACCGCTATCACAAAATAAATGTGAACAAGTAAACAAGTCATTATTCCATCCTATTAAAATTTCATCATATAAAATGGATTCATGAAGCATTCATGAATTTTAAGAGGTTATTAGTTGACTATTCAATCATTATCTTACAATGTCCTTGCAGATATATAGCAATATAATTGAATGTCATACAACTAAATAATAGGAATATCATCAACTGGTTTCAGAGTTCATGACACAAGTTATGTTTATAGATGCATTTTTTTCCTGTAGGAGAAATGGTTATTTTGTGTATGCTTTATCGTAGGAAACTGCATTGCACTCGCAACTACATCCATGCCAATTTGTTTGCTTCTTTCATTCTCCGCGCTGTGTCCATCCTTATACGTGATGATCTTCTCAGAAAACACTCTCTTGACTTCCAAGACAGCAATGACTTGCCCTATGTTCTCAGTGACCAGGCCTCAGTAAGTATGCCCATTGACACACACACACACACACACACACACACACACACACACACACACACACACACACACACACATATCACACACACACAC
>JAOUQZ010000049.1:16028893-16031930 GCA_028564935.1 Neosilurus hyrtlii | reverse complement strand
GCCGACTCTGGGCGAGGGCAGAGTACACCCTGGACAGCTCGCCAGGCCATCGCAGGGCAGAAACACGCTGACAGCAAAGCAGCAATGGTTCTTTTATATGCCTCTCACCATAAACAGTGAGAGATATGGCCGGCATTTGATAACCCAGTTAGCTGCACTGGGGGATAAGTAAGTGGAGAAGAGAAATATTTTTGATATGAAAAGCCCTTGGCAGTCAGACCCTGGCATGAGTGAACCTGTCTTCATGTTCTAATAGAGCTCCCGCATGATGGTGCCAAAAAGGTTTGGAATCGGGGTTCATCCTCATCTATGGTTTGTGCTAATCAACACCTCCACTGACTTACTTACACTATCAAGTTGTTACTGATTTTATTATGTACCAGATCCAACTTCACTCTAGATCTCTGTACTGAATGGTGCATCCTGCTAAGCTCTCCTGGAAAGAGAAGGAAACGTATGCAAAAGCTTCGAACTATGTATTCAGCATATTGATCTCCAGTGGATAGGCCTTGGTGTGTGAGCTGTTTGTAACGTTAATTTAAAAAAAAGGAATTAATTTATATATTGGGTGGACTTTGACTTAAAAATGGTAAAAAGTTGTTTGGGGTTTTTTTTCGTTTTATTTTGTTTTTTTAGGTTTTTCACGTTTTCAGCAACTACTTACGAATGTGTATCATCTGTTTCAAAGCAAATCCCTGTATTTGTTTAACAGGGACTTTAAAAATATATGAATTGCATTGTCCTGATCTAAAGGTTAGTAAACATTAGCATGTACTAAACCAGAACAGCAAGATGTGACAGGTAAGCTATGAACGGATTAAAAATCATTACTCTGACTGGATAGTGCTTGGATCAAAAGATGGAGACTCACAGTCTGTAGCGGTCACTTAAAGCAGGTGGAATCATCATGATCCAGCTTCAACCTCTTGAGACCTCACCGTCTTTGTATGAGAACACCACATTTTCTCCCAGCTTCGTTTTTTGTACTTCCTTGTAAGATCCTCATATGAGGTCCATTAAATATTGCTCTTTTGCCAAACTTCCTCTTTGAAGCTGCTGAGCAAGTTCAGTATTTGTCAGGTGGGAAGAAACAGTAACAGAACAAGAAACATTCGGGTTTGGGTGTTAGAAGGGTGAAATGGAAAAATATACCATAGCTTGCTTTTCTTCATATTTCCATGGAGTATATACTAAAACTCTGAATTAATTTAAAAACATGCCATTAGCTAAAAAGTATGTGCTTTGCTCACGGAGTGCATAGAGCTCACCTGTCTCTCCTTACTTAAAATATATACAAATAATAATATAAATATCATGATTTAGTTCATCATCATCATCATTTTATGAACCGATTATTCCTAATCAGGGTAGCAGGGAGGCTAAAGCCCACCTCAGCCGACTCTGAGCCGACTCCCTGGACAGCTTGCCAGGTTATAGCAGGGCAACACACACACACACACACACACACACACACACACACACACACACACACACACACACACACTTACATCCTAGAGGTGATTTGAAACAGCCATTTAGCCTACTGTTCATGTTATTGGACGGTGGGAGGAAACCAGAGTACCCAGAGGAAACCCACGCAGAAACACTCTGGGCCTGGGACTCGAGCCTTCTTGTTGTGAAGCGGACGTGCTAACCACCGTGCCGCTCTGTGTAGTATATACTAATGATTATTCCCCTCAGGGTCTGTGGATACTGCTGACTTTACTAGTCCCTTGGACATTCTGTGTTGGGGATTATTCATGGACATACACCTCACCTTCACAAATAATTGTTGATTATATAAATAATCACAGAAATTCGGATTATTTAAATATTTTCTCTCTCAATTCGAAGATGATTTTTTAAAATCTTGCAAATATTATTATAACTGTTAATGCTATAGATACCTTCTAGATCAACCAAGGAAGAGGAACATTATTAAACCAATAAAGAAGACTTAGCTGTACAGACCATGCTACATGCAGATGTAAAGCTGGAAGAATTTCATGGCAAGATTTGAGAGATTATGTATGATTCATTTTTTAGAACACACTGCCATCTTGTGGTAGCTGAAATCAGTACAGGTCTATAAGGTCGTGTGAAATTTGTACTTTCCTGGAATTATAAAAATGGCAATTCATCAATTTTTGAAATTTTGTTATACAATTATAGGGAGCCACATCAGGAAGATTAACTGAGAGATAATCTTAATATTTTAAAATTCACCTCTGTAGGTTACTGATTTTCTCTCTGAAATTTCATGCTCACCAGTGTAAGGAATTGTAGAAAGGTGAATTTTAAAATGTCAAGATTACTTGTTAGTTCATCTTCGTGATGTAGCTCCCTCTAACATAATGGCGAAAATGGATGAATTGCCATTTTTATGATGCCATAAATGTACAAACGACCCCAGAAATCCAAATTTGAAAAGTGTTTAGTATTTATGGATTCCAGAGGTTGTAAATACCAAATTTGAACTTCATACTTGAATTCATTGCTGAGATGTTCAATTCAAGTCAGTTTTATTTGTATAGCGCTTTTTACAATTGACATTCTCACAAAGCAGATTTACATAGTAAAATCAATTTAAGGATAAATCTACAAATTTTTCTACAACCCTCTACACATCCCTAATGAGCAAGCCCACGGCGACAGTGGCAAGGAAAAACTCCCTCAGTTGACACGAGGAAGAAACCTTGAGAGGATCTCCAGCCAGCATCAGCACACCAGGACAGACCACAGGACCACAGAGCAGAAGGATCAGGAGGATCAGGATCACCGACATCCAAGACGTAGCATGTGTACCTCAGCAAAACACAAAGGGATGTGGGGAGGGGGTTGTTCAGTGTTCTTATAGCAGTGTAATGGTAAAAGAAGAGTTATTAGTGCTGGGTGCAAGCAGGGACTAAGGCATGACTAACTATAGCAGCATAACTAAAAAGAGAGAAACCAGAAGGAAGGCAGACATGAGGGCCCCCTGTAACGTTGTGCAATCAGCCACTCCACTGTCAATGGATGTGGGTAAGCATGTAGAGTG
>JAOUQZ010000049.1:16011393-16026393 GCA_028564935.1 Neosilurus hyrtlii | reverse complement strand
TGAAATTGTAGTCTACAGACAAAGAATTATTTTAAGCTAGACTCATGCACATTAATCAAACAATATTTTTTATACAATATTTATTGGAGTGTATTGTTCCACTGGAATCCAAACAACCTAATAAATAATAAATTAAATATATTTCCAGGTCACAGTTCTTCCAATATTTAAACTGAAAAAAAAAATCACGTTGCTTTCATTTTACTGGATGCCACAAGTACTTACCTTCGATTTTGTTGACCAGTATACATTTAATGTGCTATATTTGCTATAAAACATTATAGAATATAAAATAATAATATTATTAATTAACATTGTCCCACAATCATTACCATTAGAACCCTTCCACGAAATGGTAACATTCTCTGTGGTATTTTTGTTGTTGCACTAAACATTGGTTATTTTTTTTCTTTTAGAAGAAGGACAACAACAAGAACAAGAACAAGATTCATACCTTGTTATTCTGTGGCATTACAGTTTTTCCTTCCATTTTTAACAGAGTGGATTGTTTAAACGTTTAAACGGTTTAAGTTCTTCATTCATTCATTTATTCGTTTATTTGTTTATTTAATAAGTCTATATAGTGAGGGCATGTCTACAAGTGAAGACAGTTTTAATGATTTCTTTTACTGTTTACTGCTTTTAATTTTACACGTATTGTACAGGCTATTATATATATGTGTGTGTGTGTGTGTGTGTGTGTGTGTGTATATATATCTGTGTGTGTGTGTGTGTGTGTGTGTGTGTGTGTGTGTGTGTGTGGGTAATGTCATTAAAAAAGTCTTGTTGCACTCACACACCGATTTTAATAAACTATGACTTAATATAACCCTCTGATGGTACTGAATAATATATGCTAGCAGCAGTATTGGAATGAAATTTCTTCTAATCGTTGCAGCTTCTTAAATATAAACATTTCCATTTTGCCTGGACAAAAGTCTTGTTGCAAAGAATTATTTTCACTTTCAAGACTATATTTAATACAGAAACGTAATTGAACGGCCTTGTTTATAACTAAATATATAATATTGTAGCAAATATAACATCATATTGAAAAATTAAAAGCATCACTCAAGGTCAACAGTGCCGCTGCACACATGGCCATGATCATACCAGACTCCCAGGTGCTTGTCATGATGAATAATTATCATATTAAAAGAATCAGACACCTACAAGATATTCAAATTAATAATATTAAAAATTTGTAAGTGCTACTAAAAATTCTTGTGGCCAAAGTCACTTGTAATCCATTTTTAATACACAAGTAAGATATTTTAGTAGGCAGCTTGTTCATCAAATGGTCAGAAAACTGTTATAAACCCTATGGTGAGAAATCTGAGCCACCTGTAGGTGTGTAACATAATGGGAAGCAATAATCAGTTGATATTTGCGTCTGGTAATGTTACCACCCATCTTATATAGCTTTCTGATACCTCTGTACTGGAGATGACCTTAAACCATGATGTTTCATTCATGATTGGCTCTTCGGTGAACTCTGGGTCCAGCAATTTTCTAGATCGTCAGTAACAACATTGGTGGCACAGCAATATGATACTGAATTAATAATTCATGTGAAATATCAGTTTTTTTCTCCATGTTTCTGCTAATTACAGTTTCCACATGTTAGGGCTTTGGTAAGCACGTCATGGTGTTCTAGCTGTATCTTGTACAGGACCTGTTTTATGGTGGTATGGTGACCATTGCAAAGAAATAATATGATGTACAGTTAAAGCAGACATTGCTAGCTATGAGTCCTAATGGAGCTTTTGAAGAAGTCATCAGGAGGCTAACTACAACTTTTGTGAGGCCAGTTGTGTTGTGGATAGTTTTCCTTGCATTACCGAGCTTACCTATGTGTACCAAGGGTGTCTGAAATTTCTTACTATGGCTTGCAAATTATTTTCATTTGCTTTTAGGAGAGTTGAGGGTTTCTACAGTTTTTGCAAAAAGATTTTAGTCAAGATTCTTGATGATCACCAAGCCATTTAAGCTTTGATGTATTTTTTGTATCACTTTTCATTCTTTTTTACTAATATTAATAATTATATTTTACTAATTTTACTAATTACTTTGATCCAGAATTTGATGTTACATGATTGTGACAAGACTTTTGTCCAGCCTAGAATGTATATGTTCGTCTTTTATTAGCTGTAAAAAGTATAAATATATTTACATTTTCCTGTTGCTTTCACAGCCCTTGCCCGGCGTCTACAGTGTACTGTAAAATTGCCACTGCATTTATATTGTATTTATATTTCATTATATTTCTGTAAAATTGACATTGCATTTAAATTGTATTTATATTTTATTATATTTCATCATATTGCATTTATTCTGCATTTATATTTCATTTTATAGATATTTCTGTATGTCATATTTTACTTATATTTTATTTTATATATATATATTTTTTTTATATACATATATATTTTTAATATACTTTTACATTTTAATATTTATATTGAATTTTACTCTAAAGTCCTTTAAATAGTTATTGTTATTGTTCTTTTTTCTTCATATTGATAGGCTTTATTCTTCAATTTTTTAGGACAGTCATAACAAGCATTTCACTACATACTGTACTGTGTATGATTTTGTACATGACAAATGAATTTGAATTTAAATTTGAATTTGAATTTGAATTTGAAATTTGAGTTGGCTGAGATGGGTGCCAGCCTCCCCACAACTTTAATTAGAATTAAGCAGTTCAGAAAATGAATGAATGAATGAATGTTACTTTCACAAAACAATTTGTATACTTGTTTAATGTAAGGCATAAGGTGAGTCTGTTGGGCTTTTTATACCTGAGCCTAGTGGCTCAACAGGCCGGTGCTTATCCCCGGTTTCTGTAGCATGAAGTGACTAGGAGTTCAACTTCCCAGTATTTTCGCTGGTACCCATTTATACTGTGGACAGAGGTACACTTGTGGTTAAGACCATGCCAAGGAGTTTTAGCAAGATGGGGGTCAAATGGGGATGTAAGGCATAGTTAATGAAATTCGGTTAAACAGAAGTGAAGTTATCAGTTGTTGTCAGTATTAGGCACACATACGACAAAACTTTTGTCGATAACAGTATATATATTCATTCATTCATTCATTCATTTTTTGAACCGCTTATTCTTAATTAGGGTCGTGGGGGAGGCTATTGTATATGTATATACCGTATATATATATATACCTTGCCCAGAATTGGCTGAGATGGGCCCAGCCAACCCCAAAACCCTAATATATATATATATATATATATATATATATATATAACCTATCAAGGTGCCAAGAGGTAAAAAGTACATGGACACCTAACCATGACACCTACATTTGCTTGCTGAACATCCTGTTCAAAACGTCTAGGATTAATGTGGAATTGCCCATCACCCAGACTCCACTGTTCTGTTATTTCCACTAGCATTTGGAATATTGCTTATGGACCTGACTTTGTGCAACTCACTTTGTGCTTATGGACCTCACAGAGGCATTGTCCTGTTGAAACATACTTAGGTTAAGCCGCTTAGTTTTATTAGAGGGAACTTGTCATATAAAGCATAAAAAAACATTCTAGACAATCATGTGAATCCAATTTTGTGGCATGAGGCTGCAGAAGGTCCACATGTTGAGGTCGTGGTTAGGTGTCCAGATACTTTTGGCTAAACAGTACACATCAACATGCTTTATTGACAGCATCAACCTTCAAACACTTTACATCTTTGCTTTGCCTACAGGCACGGTCTGGCTGCCGCATAGCCCAAGTGGTAATGCAGTACTGTGTAGGAGCCAATTACTTCTGGCTGTTAGTGGAGGGCCTGTACCTTCATAACCTACTGGTTCTCCTTGTGTTCTCTGAAAACAGCTACTTTTGTGGTTACCTTGTCCTTGGCTGGGGTTAGTATTTTGATTACAGAGATTTTGTATTTTTACAGAGATTTTCTTTTGATGTGCAGCATTAATGTTAGTCATGGTAGGTATTGACTGTTGTTTAAACAATCAGTAATTATACATTCCAAAAAATCCTGTTAGAGTTAAAAACCGATATGGTCAGAGGAACAATTTAAGCAATGATTTTGGAACCTTTTAAATGGACATGAGCATAATTTCTTTCCTCAGTTACTCCTGTACTTTATGTGGTACCATGGATAGTAATGCGCTACCTGTATGAGAACACAAGGTAAGCCGTATCAACTGTCTTAAACAAACCCAAATCAGTTCTACAATCTAAGACCAACAGTAGTGCGCAGTGAAGATTATACACCACCACTTTTGTCTAAAAAATTACTTCTCTATATTTTTTTTATGTAAATGTATTGAACAAATCTGTTGCAGGTAATGAGAACCAAAAAAATCATTCCAACAAGTATATTGAGTTAAAAGCATGGCAAATAACCAATATACATATTATATATAATATAAAATATACTTGTCGGAATTATTTTTTTGGTTCTCATTGCCTACAATAGCACTGATCAATGCATTTTCACCAAAAAATTATAGAGAATTTTTTTAATTCTTTTTATTAGGAGCCCTTTTAGACAAAAGTGGTGGTGTACAATCTTCACTGCACACTACTGTAATTATATACATAATATAATAATATCATTGTCTAGGTGCTGGGAAATGAATGAAAACATGGTGCACTGGTCTATTATTCAAGTTCCTATCTTCCTGGCTATTTTAGTAAGTATAATATATAATAATGTTTTTGGTCCTCAAATCACTTGAAAATGTTAAAAATAAATGTTATTATATCGATCCTCTAATTTGTTTGGAGAAGTAGCTCTTCATTCATCTCTGTTTGTTAAATAAATTCCAGTTTTCTCATTTCAGTTTTCATTACAGTAAAACAGTTAGTGCACTTACTACTGGCTGTTAGTGAGTCTGTGTTTGCATGACGACAACATTTTTATGGATAGAGCAGAAATAAACAAAACATTTGTTGAGATTATACCTGTAATGTCAGGTACTTAATATAGATTACCTGTTTGTAGAACTGCTGCAACACTTTTATGAGTTGAACATATAGAGCATTATTACCTGTGGCCCACATGCCTGTGGCTTAAAATTGTGGCCACATGCATACTGATATTTAGGAAAGTTAGTCTAAAGTGTTAAATATTTCATTAATTTTCTAAACCACTTAACTGTATTAATGTTGTAAGGAGGCTAGAGCCTATCTCAGCCACCCTGATTTTCCTTAAGATATCATTTTTGTATCACTTTTGTATGGTATTTTAAAAACTTGCCATAGCATCTAATCTTGTTAGCTTATTTACACCAACACTATGATTAATAAGATATAATTTTAAAGATTCTAATTTTTTGTATGTTTTGATAAATGTCATACATTACAGGTAAACCTTTTCGTTTTCATAAGAATTATACAGATGATTGTCTCCAAATTAAAAGCACACCAGATGAGCTATACAGACTATAAGTTCAGGTAAGACCACAAGCATTATGGAATTTATATTCATGACTATGTGTGTTGATTTATAGTTTAAACTCTATATTCATACTTAATTTAGATTTTTTTGATATACTGTATTAATCCCACAAGGGAAATTATTGCCTCTGCATTTAACCCATCCAAAGGGAGCACACACTCAGAGCAGTGGGCTGACACACACATTGGGGTGCCCGGAGAGCAGTTGGGGGTTAGGTGCCTTGCTCAAGGGTACTTCAGCCATGAAGGTGGAGGAAGGGAAGGTGCAGCTCACTCCCCCACCGCCGAACATTTTTCCTGCTGCTTCGGGAATCGAACCGGCAACCTTTTGGTCCAAAGTCACTTCTCTAACCATTATGCTACAGCTGCCCCCGTGTTTGCTTTTTTTTTTTTTTTTGCTTAATAATGTACATGTAAAAAAGCATATCAGAAGTGCAAGTTGACATACTTTACATCTCTCCACCACAATAAATATAGATTTTTTTATTTTACATTGTGCAAAATCTTTAGTAAACTGAAGGGTCTCAGTAAGCATGTGGAGATTATCTTTACAGTAATTAGAATCTAACATTTACTTTATAGATTCATTACACATAAGAACCAGAATGTATTTGATAAATCACTGTTGGTTTTAAAAGAAACTTCAAATATTTAATTTTGGTCAAAAAAATTATAAATAAATGTTTTTATAATGTTAACAATTTAATGCAGCAATTAGCTCTTATACTAATGACCAACAAGGAACAGAGATTGGACTAGACTAAAAAATTGTGTTTGGGTCTTTAGATTGGCCAAGTCGAGCCTGACCCTTATACCTTTACTGGGAATTCATAAGGTGGTGTTTTCTGTGATGATGATGGAACAGACTGATAATGTATTCAGGACCATCTGGATCTTCTTTGAGCTCTTCTTCAATTCATTTCAGGTAAAATTAAGAATTGTATTTACAAAACATGGTATAGTATATGAAGTGCCTTTCTGGTGAAAAAAAAAAACTTAACAGCTGCCATATTTAACCAGTTGCTCTATTTTGTACTCTATTCTGTGGTCCCACTGCAGGGTTTTCTTGTGGCCATTTTATACTGTTTTGTGAATAAAGAGGTAAGAAAAACAGTCCGCTTCAGTGTGTGTGTGTGTGTGTGTGTGTGTGTGCGTGCGTGCGTGCGTGTGTGCGTGTGTGTGTGTGCGCATTTGTGTGTGTGTGTGTGTGTGTGTGTGTGTGTGTGTGTGTGTGTGTGTGTGTGTGGAGCCCAAAAAGAATTTAACAGGGGTACAAATCATACCTGCCATATTTTTTCCTCAGTGCTCGGGAGGTTTAATGGTTTAAGTTGATATTTTAATATACAGTATACAGTGGATAACACTAGTGAAACTGCTTCTTGCATTCTTTTCTAATACAACTGTTTCATTCTTTAATTTTCATTAAAAATTATTATACTCACCCCAGCTTTAGTGAAGTATCTTTGAAATATTTAAATATTTTGTTAGTAGTCAATATTTCCCCCTTTTGCTTTAAAGATAGTGTACACACTCGAGCTTGCATGGATTCCACAAGTTCCATGAGGAGGTAATCCATCACAGGGCCAACAAACACATAACTATTTACACTTACATTCACACCTAGGGCGCAAATTATTCTAATGTGCAAGTCTTTGGACTGTGTGAGGAAACTGGAGTACGCAGATGAAACACTCATTGAACCCAGGTTCTTCTTCCTGTGAGGCAAACCTGCTAACCACTACAATACCCTGCCACCATTACAGCCCAAACTGCAACTCACAGTTGATAAGCAATAAAATAAATGGGATAATGATGTACTTTCTTGTTTTTATTTATTTATTTTTAATTCTTCAGCTTTCAAAATATTCTGATTTTTAAGGTGGTCCCATGCTTTTGGACCTCACTATATATGCATATATTAACTAAAGACTCATAACTACTTTCAGTGAGCCTTCATGGCCTGTGGATGAGGTGCATCAAGTAACCTCTCACAGCACAACAGTGCCAGTGGCTTTCTTTAAAATTGCTAGTTATCCATAAATGAAAAGTATACAACAAAAACTGTGAATAATATTATATCAAATAATCTGTTCCTCAAACTACTGAAGAACTATGTTGTATTTAAGTAGATAATAAAACAAGATTAAAATGGAGACATACTGGTAATCTGTCACTTCTGTTTCTATCTAAATTTTCATCTTGATTTTAATTCCAGGTGCAGTCAGAAATTAAGAAAAATTGGTATCTTTGGAAGCTGGGAATTGGCTCCGTGGATGCCTCCACCATCAGCCATGTTGTTCATGGGGCTACACTGCTTCAAGACCACGAGCACCAGCTATGCCAGCTGGACTGTCCTAAGGAGACTGATATCTGCCTGTGTATGGATCCTTTTCCAGCCTCCACACCAATTTCTCTCCAGCATCATCAGCCAGGAGCAAAGAAGGGCAAGGCATATTGTTATATTTCAGCCCATAAACAAGTGCTGAATGGAGCAGATACACAAGCACTGGGCCATTATGAACTTGATGGATTGAATGAATCTTCTGATAGCTACTGCTAAGGACCATGTAGAAGTACATATCAATATGATGTCTATAAAGATTTTCAGTGGCATACAAATCTGAAGCTGTAACATAAATTTTGTAAAGAGTGCTTTATAATTATTGAAATTTACTTAAACAACCACTCTGGTGTGTTATTTTGAGACAGACTTTTACACGAACAGCAACATGGAGGACCAACAGAGCAGTGTGATATCTTCAGTGTGATATTTTTACTAGTTTTTAAAAAGAGGGTCTACATTTAAATATATCATATCAATTCTTGTGACTGTTAGGACTGTTGTGTTTGGTTATTTTCTACCACTCTGTTTTTTTAGACATGGACCATCTCTCTAGATGACCATCTCTCTCTAATGCCATCTAACAAAACAAAAAATACTTTTGATAAAAATGTATTCTTCAATAACAAAACACCTTGTAGATCTTAATATGTGTGAATGTGTACACATGTAAAAAATAAATAAATAAAATAAAACATGTAAATTTCAGCATGGTGGCGCAGAAGTTAGCACGTCTGCCTCACAGCAAGCAAACTTCAGTTCGATTCCTGTGTGTTTTTGTGTGGAGTTTGCATGTTCTCCCCGTGCTTGCGTGGGTTTCCTCCGGGTACTCTGGTTGCCTCCCACGGTCCAAAAACATGCACAGTAGGCTAATTGGCTGTTCAAAATCACCCCTATGTGTGAGTAGGAATGTGAATGGTTGTGTGTGTGTTGGCCCTGTGATAGCCTGACAAGCTGTCCAGGGTGTACTCCACTCTCGCCCAGAGTTTGTGAACAGTAAGATTTCCTCGCTGTAAAGGTATTGTTTCAAAAGCTTTTATAATAAAGCCAAAATAGAATTAATTACGATAAAAACATGTATCTGCAATCTTCAGTGAATGATATCAATAAAGTCATGCCTATAAATGCCTCCGAAAAACAAAGAAATACATGTGTCACAAATCACTAATATTTGCTAATATATATAGAATCTGGTAATGGTGATTATATTTTATCTATCATTTTTGTCAAATAATATTCCTGGAACCTAATAGATGTGACAAAGTGGTTTAGTGTTGGCAAATGTTTTTATGTATAAGATTTGACATTTTAAAAAAATCTGTGTCCAAATATTACAGAGCAGATCACCTTAGTTTTATTAGAATTATTAGAGTTTGCCTGGAAAGCAGATTTCACATCCATTAAAAAAGAGTGAATAACAAAGGGAGAAAAAATTATACTGTGATCAGACACACTCAACTGGTTGATAATGGTGAAAAAATATATCATACTGGGGCAGAGCAATAAAGTACAACAACAACCCTGAATATTTTTTTAAATTCCTTACATGGAAGAGTGAACTGAAGGTGTTTGTAAAGCAAATTTTAAAAAATGATTTTTCATTATTCATGTTTTGGAAATACACTAGTTGCTAAAAACATGTGAGAAGACTGTCAGCCATGCAATACTGACATGACTTCAGGATTTTTATTTGCAGGTCATTATTCATGACTCACTGACACGGTGTCACAGTGACAGGGTCATAATGTATCAGTGTAATCTGTAGCAATATGTCTGACTTGAGTTGCAAATTGCCCCTAGGTGTGAGTGTGAATGGTTGTGCGTGTTGCCCTGCAATCAGCTGGGGAGCTGTTCAGGGTATACTCCTCCTTCGCCAAGTGTCGGCTGAAATGAGCTCTGACTTCCAATGATCTTGATAGGATTGCAATCCTTAAGCAGGATTGCAAGTGAGTGAGAAATTTATACATCACATCAGACCTAGAAAAGGCAACAATAAAATAATTTTGCAATCTAGCCAACAAGGGCGGCACTGTGGCATAGTGGTTAGCACATCCACCTCACAGCAAAAAGATTCTGTGTTTGAGTTCTGGGATCGGCAAAGGCTGTTTCTGTGTAAAGTTTGCATGCCCTTTCCATGCTTGCATGGGTTAACTCTGGGTACCCCAATTTTTAATCCCAAAAGGATTAAGTGGTTCAGCAAATGAATGATTTAATTAATTAAGCCAACAAAATTGTATGTTTCATTTATAACTACCAGTTAGCATCATTGTGCATTCATTACAGGTAGGTTAACTTTCTTACTGGGTAAATTAAATCACTTACTCATTGACTTATAGGTGGACACTGAGGTAGAAACTTGCTGTCCTTGACCAGCCCGGTCTCTGCGTCCCCACTAGTACTATCAAGCTCGCTATCAACGTCTGATTACTTTCCCAAAATATAGTTCATACTTAGCTCTTCCTGTCTAAAAAGTTGGGGGTATGTTTCATTTTGAGCTGGAGCAGTATATATCTTCTTACTGGTCCCAGTTTTGACAGATGAAAGCTTGCAAAGTCAAAGCTACAACTTCGGTGCACAGGCACAAGGTTAGAGTGATAATGAAAGCCAATGTCAGCCATCTCTGGAATGTACTTTTCCCACCGAGCGCATACCAGAATGTCATGTGTGACAGAACACAAGCATGTATAACATCGTCGGGCCTGCCTAGTGCAGGTTCTAATTCCTCTCTGTACTGTAAGTTACTTGTTATTAGAGTCAGGTTATGCAACAGCTTAAGCTTTTATGCGGCCCACTGAGATTATTAAGAGTACTTGCTTGTAGGCAAATAGGAAATTTTAACAACTAAAATAATATAAGACTAATATGACGATACAGGAATTTAAAGATTACATGTGTTCAAATATAAATCTAAGAGAAGCCAAGTTTATTTCCACTATATTGCTGCATGATGAGTTATAGGTTTAAATATCACATTAACCACCACAAAGCTGGCTAAATATTACATGTCTAACACCCTATTTGTTCAGCAGGTTATAAAACAGCACTGCAACTAGAGTCTATGTAGCACTTAAGACCATACTTATGTCAGAGATCTGCATACTGTGGGCAACTTTGGTATTAACTCCTCACTGTTTTAAGTGACATTTGTACATTTCAACCCACTTAAAAATAGTTATAATTAGGACTGACAGAATTGTTTATAAGAGACTAAATCAAAGATGATAATTTTGTTCTACATTCTCATAATGATCAGTGTCATTGTGTCATGAAATACAAGAATAATGTCTATTTTCGCAGCAGTATCTTACATATCTTAATTTTTTTTAGATTCCAACTGTGTAATAGACAAAATGATTATTTCCTATGCACAGCGTAGCACTCATAGGAGCGAGGTAAACGACCAAAGCTGCAGATGTCAGGAGTTGTATCAAGCTGTTCCACTGGCTGAGTGGCCCTGAAGGTGAAGCGCTGGAGGAGGGAGGTGAACATGATAAATATTTCGACCCGGGCCAAAGCTTCACCCAAACAAGCCCGTTTTCCTGTGCAAAAACAAACAGATTGAAGACATGATATTATAAAAAAAAATTATCCATGCTTAAGTTTGATGTGAACATCAACTAATCCTTTTAACTTTAATCTGCATGATTTCATGTACAGGACGTATGAGTGACTGCTTCAGCAGCTGAAAGGAAAATTAGTCTCACTTTAAGTGCTATATTTATTCTTTTGTCTGTGTATTTTTGAAAGCAAATTAACAAAAAAACAGCACTGTCAGTCATGACCATTTCTTGGGGAGCCTTTGCTCTCTGTCTTGTGTTTATCGGAGTTAAATATGGGACTGGCATTTTTGGGGTTTGGGGTGGGGGTTTACATGACAAAAGACTTTATATCAAAAGGTTAGCTCACACTACTAATTTACACAAGTGTTTTTTACTGATTTTTTTAAAGGCCAATTAAAAGCTGAGGGCATAAAATCTATATAAAAATCAATAGAGATAGGGGAAAGGCCTAACTAGAAATATATTCCGATATATTCTCAAAACATTAATGGAAAACAAAGGCCCAAAGTTTTTGTTAAGAAAATTCATGATGTATATCAGATTTCAGCTCACCCATTCCAAACACAACAAATGCATCATTTCTTCGGAATCGTCCCTCTTCATCCAGGAAGTTCGCTGGGTCAAAATTGTCGGGGTTCTTCCATAGCTCAGGGTCAGTAAGCACAGAAGACAACAAAGGAAGAATCATGGTTCCCTAAAGTAAAAATGTCCAAACTTTTAGCATAGAAATTTTATTAAGTTTATAAACTAAACATTATATGTATCATTTTATATAATAAAAATGAAGTGCATGAAGTGCCCTCTACAGTTGGGGAGAAGCCAGGTAAAACCTGCAGGCAAATCAATGAATGCTCCTGAAGCTTATTAGTTGTACTATTTAGGTGAGTTCTTTTGGTGTTATTGCAGATGGAGATAAGCTGGTAACTAGAAAAGGCCCTGTGAGCAGTTCTGTGTGTGGCTTGGTGCATTAACAGAGAGGATTAAAAGGTATCTGAAAAGTGCTCAGTTTATTGTTATGAAGCGAATAAATCAATCTGTCTTGAGGTCTCTTGAACCTTGAAGTGTTATCCTAGGTTTACACTGGGCCCATAATGTCCACAATGTCCATGATTCAAAAATAATAATAAAAAAGTGTGGAGCGCCACGATTTATGACCATGCTTGGAGCAGGATTGGGGTATTAAAAGGAGGCAGGGTGCATGCAAGAGATTAAACTTAAAGTAATCAAGTTCATCAAGATCCCCTACAATGGCGCATCAAGACCTGTTAAGCTCTACTATGCTCTACTACGACTCCCACATTCTATCACGACTGGCAAAATTTTTGACAGTCATCACCAAGCTCCCTCAAGATCATTACAATTTGATCCCACGACCCCACACTCATCATGATTATCTCAAATCATGGAGATTGTGGATGTCACTGCCCCAGTGTAAACCTAATAGTAAAAGTTTTCAAGCAAAGTGAAAAAAAAATTGATTGTGCAATATAATAAGCACATGAAGTTCTGAAAGTCACACTGTGCTTAAGTCAGTGTACCTTGGGTATCAGGTATTTCTTAAACTCAGTGTCTTGGAACATTTTATGTGGAACAGAGGTAGGAGCAATATCCATGTGGCGCTGAATTTCATGAATAACTGCATCTGTATATGGCATGTTCTGTCTGTCATCAATGGAAGGACATCGGTCTCGACCCAACACCTCATCAATCTCCTTCTGAACTCGTGCTATTCCACAAGACAGGTATAATTCAGCAATGTTAGTACTTCCAGGACTAATGATATGTAATTCTATAAATGCATTTTACAGCCAATACTGACGGCTCTACCAGTAAAGTTTTATTCGACAACATGGGTAATACACGTATCTTTAATGTCTAAACATACAAAGTGATGTTAAATAATTTCTTTACCCTGGACATCTGGATGTTTCATCATTAGCAGTACACTCTGTCTGATTGTAGAAGAGGTAGTCTCAGTGCCAGCACTAAACATGGTCCATGTTCCACTCAATAAGTTATCAAAATGAAATTCAGTATTGGGGTTGTGTTTGTCCTGCGAAAGAAACCTATTTTTAGTCATCTTTATCTGCATCCTGGGAGAGAGACACACTGCCGTCTGGAGTATGTCTGTGTACCGTGTAAGAACAGAGTGAAAATGATCTACCTGAGTGTCTTTCTATTCTTATCTCACTCTCTTATAATGATGTCCTAAAATATAGTGTTTTCTGCTACTCACAGGATACCCAGTGTTGAATTATTATTATACAGAGTTCAGATGTCTGACATATATACACTGCAATATGACAACATATATAACATGCAAAGAGGGATTTTACCCCTTCCATTTGTAAAAGGAAAGCCTCAATGAAATCTCTGGGAGGTGAAGAAGGATCCAATGTCTTCATCCGTTCCTCTGCTTCACGTTTAAACAAATCTTTGGCCTTTTGGACTCTTGAAAACATGTCATGATGCTTTCCAGGAAAAAGGCCCACAATTTTGGGGAAAATATTATAGGCCTGTAAGGAAAAAAACACAGTTGTGGATAGATACACATTAAATGCAGCCCGCCCACAAAACAGAGCCACAGATCCATCACTGGTACAGACCTGGCAGATGAACTCTCCAGCCCTCCCTGGCTAATAATCATCCACCAGCCATACCATACTTTTCAGATTTTCAGATATCATTTATCAGTTTCCTTCCACTTCACAGTTATGTTCATGGGATGTGACATTTTTTGGTTATATATCTTATACGTTTACTGTTATCAGGCTGTTTCAGAGAACAACTCATAAACCATAACCTGATTGAAGAGGACCCAAACAGATAGGTAACCCTAACAGTAACATCGGACAAGGTTAGATTAATTTATTATTGCTTAATGTTAATGCCAGCTATTGATTCTGTGCACAATTATTAGGCAAGTATTTTTGAGGATTAATTGCTATTGTACAACTATACAGTGCTCTTGGTCAATCCAAAATGTTAACAAACCCTCAAACCTGAACATTTAAGTAGTAAAAGTGCAAAAATAGTTTTGGCTTCTTAAGAGAATATCTATATGTACACCATCATTAGGCAACTATTAGCGTGCAGAATTATTATGCAACTAAATGAAAAACAAAGATTTTCCATCTCATTTGTTTATTTTCACCTGTCAAGTGAGAATAATAAACAAACTCAAAATTTACAAATAAACATTTCTTAAATTTAAAAAAAAAATAAAAAACCCTCAGTGACCAATATAGCCAGTCAATAATATTCTATAACAGTCACAAGCCTTCCATTCACAGAGTCAGTCTTTTTCTTGATCTGGTCAGAATCAACTTTTTGTGCAGCTGCAGCCACAGACTCCCAGACACTGTTCAGAGAGGTGCACTGTTTACCTTCACTGTACATTTCCTGCCCAAAAGTTTTCAATAGGGTTTAAGTCAGGTGAAGAAGGGGGCCGTGTCATTGGTTTTTCATCTTTAAGGCCTTTACTGGCAGCCACGCAGTTGAGTACTTTGATGCATGTGATGGAGCGTTGTGTCCTGCATAAAAATCGAAGTCTTCTTGAAAGATGGAGACTTTTTCCTGAACCACGGCTTGAAGAAAGTGTCTTCTAAAAATTGGCAGTAGGTCTGAGAGTTGATTTTGAGCCCATTTTCAACCCGAAAAGGT
>JAOUQZ010000049.1:15990900-16008141 GCA_028564935.1 Neosilurus hyrtlii | reverse complement strand
GAGGCTGGCGCCCATCTCAGCCGACTCTGGGCGAGGGCAGAGTACACCCTGGACAGCTCGCCAGGCCATCGCAGAAACAGAAAATCAAAAATTATTAAAGTGTACAAGCCTGTGGATTTAAAATTCATAGACAACATCACGGGAATAGAAAATTAATCAGTCTATTACTTACATTGCTACAACATACTGTATCCTGAATATTCCACATAAACACATAAAAATGCAGTCTGTATTTGTATTTATATATCATTTAATTATGCAACAACTGGTAAGTCTGCACCCACACAATATAACTGCAATCGATGTTGTGTGGTATTTTCCAGGGTATACAGTATATAATCAAATATTTGTGGTCACCTGACCGTAACACCCATATGTTAGTCTTTCACATACTGTATTTGTTTGTAGGTTGTAGGATTAGAGTTTTTCATTCAGTGGAACTGAGGCCCAAAACTGTTCCAGCATGGCATTGCCCCAGTGTATTAAGTGAGCTCCATTCATACATAGTGTGCCAGGTTTAGAGTGAAAGTACTCAAGTGACCTGCACAGAGCCCTGACCTCAACCCCACTGAACAACCTCTGGAGGAGTTCAAATGCTGATTGCATCCCAGTACTTCTGGCCCAACATCAACACCACTATCCATACCTTTCTAAGGGTGGGGATACAGTTGCTTTTAAGTTGATCTTACAGACTATCTGTCCATTTGGTGCATCACTTGTGCACGTCCTCAGAAATTAATGCTATGTGTCAACAATATGCACAATAATTGTAGGGACAGAGTAGTATAGTATGGAAATGTGATTTAAGAGTGAAATAAGGTTCAAGTAAACTGTAAACCATATGAGCCATCTAGTTTACCTTCTAATAGAATACTTTATTAGCATGTGTAGTGCAAACATATCAACAACCATTCATGATGCAGCCAGCTGTCAATGCGACCATGTGGCTTAAAATTAACTATGGCGGTAGATGGTCCACTTTTCCACCCACTCACTCATTATATAATGTTTTCTCTATAGTGCACTCACTTGGAAATAAGATAAGGGCAGGCATTTTGGACACTAGGGGTAAAACTGCTATATAATGCACCAGATATTTTGTAATCTTTGTCACATAACTAAACAAGGACAGTATCTTAGTGGTGGGCCAAGCAAGGCTATGTGATACTCTGAAATGTTTGAAGTATTTGTGCCTGAATCCAACATCCACTTGCATGGTGACATCTACTGGCCACTTTTGCTATTGTCACATATCCTTTCCTTTTGCTTCTTGAAGACTTCTCCAAAACAGCAGTCCTACTCTGAAACAGAATGCTACCAAAAATAGAATTTAAAAGCTCTTACCGTTTTCAAGCATCGATCTAGAAGAAAGCTGCTGCTAAATGCAGATTTCTAGAAAGACATCCAAATATCTTCTCATGGAGTCACAATTGCACATGCTCATCCCTCCTGACTGTTCCCAGTTGGAAATCAGTCAACATCACTATACACTGATCAGCCATAAGATTAAAAACACTGTTAGAAATGACAGGTGAAGTGAATAACATTGATTATCTTGTTATAGTGGCACCTCCCAAGGAGTGGGATGCAATAGGCAAAAGGTAAAAAATCAGTTCTTGAGGTTGAGGTGTTGGAAGCAGGAAAAATGAGCAAGCATTAGAATCGGAGTTACTTTGACAAGGGCCACATTGTGATGGCTAAAAGACTGGGTCTATTCATCTCCAAAACTGCAGGTCTCGTGGGGTGTTCCTGTTTTGCAGTGGTAGGTACCTACCAAAGGTGGTCCACGGAAGAAAAACCAGTGAACTGGCAAGTGGGTCGTGGGTGCCCAAGGCTCATTGATACAGGTAGGGGAGTAAAGGCTAGTACGTCAGTCTGATCCCTCAGAGCACCAACTGCTGAAACCATTAATGCTGGCTATGTACAGGGCTGCCTAGCCACATACCAGAAAAGTGGTGTTAATATTATGGCTGATCAGTGTCTCTGCACCTGGCCTATTGAGAAATCCTCTCTGCTTTACACAGCCATTGCAAAAAGGCTCTTCTGTGCCTATATCTCCAAGAGCTTTTATTTTCTTCATGAGCATCTTTTATCTACTTTTAACACCTGTGTTAAATGGGGAAGAAATGCACAATAAGTTGTGAGCCCTAGTGGTGGAAATGGTTTGGGGTTGCTGCACTGCGTCAGGGACACATAACCTGCAGTTATTGATTCAACTATGAATTCTGCATGATATCCAATAGTGCTTAAAGATAACGAGGTATAATAATGGCTTGATGATAAACTGGAGCCATACTGAACATAACCCCTACTTACACTATAACCAGTGGAGGCAGATGATTTTTCTTTTTCTTTTTTTTTTCCTTTTCTTTTTTTGCGGGAGCACTGTTATCATTCAGTTTTTTAATTGTTTAGGCTAACTGCCATAAAAAAAACTGTCATACTTATTTACCCTGACCCTTCATTACACTCCTCATTCATCCTGCTGATGAAAACACACACACAGGCTCGCAAATTGACTACAAAACCCGCTGATCCGCATAATGAAAAACCCGCCGGTCAGAGACTGTTCGAAAATACGGAGCCCGAAAGGGGACACAGCAGAAGAAAAAAAATATATATTGGTTTCTCATGCGCATGAGAAATACCTGGTGCGCACGAGAAAGTGGAAGCTATGGATATAAATATAAAAAGATTAAAACACAGCTCAGTTAAGTCACGTCCAAGTCATTTCCATTTATATGGATAGCTTACACTTTCTCAAGCACATGAGAAACCAAGATCTTATTCTTCTGTATCCCCTTATGGGCTCCGTAAAATACAAACTATGAGGTTATAAAATAGAGGTTATAGTAGGTGTAGGTCTATAGTGGAATGGTAAAAATGATCAAAACTTTTAAATATTATATCATTTATAGAATGCGGTTATTCAAGTATTCAATAAGTTTCTACATGCAAGGAAGTTTCCTTACTACATGTAAATAAAACTGAGATGATTCATTATAGAAGATATTAGTGTTCCTTTGTGAAAAAAATAATAATTGGTGATTCTGTTTGATTGAAATTGTGTAGACTTATGAATAAAACTCATTTCTGCAGATATATAATTTGGTATGATTTTGCCTCCCATAATGCACCAGAAGTCAGAATTTTAGAGCCATTTAAAAAAAAAAAAAAAAAAAAAAGGATACCCCCTCCCACGCTTCGCAGCCCACTTTGTTATGGCCAGCATCAGATTGCTTTGAACTTGGGACCTATGAATATAGTGGAATTTGGACTATTTGAGAACAACATACCTTACTTTTGTACATTTGGTCTGACCCACAGAAGAACTACTCTATGATAGAAAGGAGTGGAACTGGGGGTGTAGTGGTTAGGGTGCTGTGTACATGATCAAGAGTTTGAATCCTCGTCAAACCCCTACAATGCTAAGACACAAGTGTACCTCTGTCCACCCAGCAGTATCAATGGGAACCAGTAAAAATACTGAGAAGGTAGCCTACAATAGACTAACATCCTATACAGGTGAAGTTGAATTTCTAGTCGCTTCATGCAACAGAAGTTAGGGATAAGTTCTGGCATGATGAGCCTGTGGGCTCGGTGTAAAAGCCCAACAGAATTTATGATTGAAAGGAGTCAGAACACATGGTGCATTCCATCTTGCTGCGTATAGGGCTGCCAACCGCAGACCAGTCAGGTCATGCTAATGTTATGGCTGATGGGTATATGGTGGACTATACAGTGGGTGAATGGACATTTCGAATGCAACACATAAATCCACCCTAATTCTCTTGTGGCTCAATAAGTATAAATCCCCACAGCCACACTCCACAACTGAGTGAGAAGTCAGGCTAAAAGAGTTTTATTAATAGCAGCAAAGATGGAATAAATATGGAATAGGATGCTTAAACACACACACATGGGTGTGATATTGTGATAAAAAAAAACAGTTCAACCTAACCAGCTACCTTTTTTTTAGCCAAAACATTACCACTACAATCACAACATTGACAAACCACGTGTAAGGCAAAAAAACATACACACAACCACTTACAAGTATAATCAAGTAATCCTAATCCTAAGGATTTAAATAAAATAGTTTTACCTGCACCACTTGTTGCTGGATTACAGTAGATCAGATGTCCACAAACTTACAGTGTGACTTGTGGTATCTAACTAACTCACTATTTCATTTTAATTAACTAAAATATTAATTCAATAAAATAGTAGGCTATACCATTTATTTAATTCATATAATGCCAAAAGAGCAACAAAAAAGCATTGAAAGTTATTTAAAATGATAAATGACTAACCTCAAGGTAATACTTGTACGGTTCCTTCACATGAATCTGAAAAAAATTCCCAACCACTGGTGCAGGAGCGGGACCGGGGGGCAACCTTCCAAACTTGCATTGATTACTGCGACTCTTCCATATTAAAAAGAGAACAGCAGCAGTAATAAACACAGGCCAAAAGTTTGCCTGTAAAGCAAACAACACATCCATGGACAAGAGGTTATCAAACGCAGCACGGTGCTTTCTGCAGAGATTCAAATTTCAAGTAGTCAGAAGTGCAGGCTGTTGGTCTGTGTATCACCCCGAGGCGGGAGCTGTGCAGGGGGCGCGCAGAAAGGGCACGGCGTTAATTACGGATATGACGTATTCTTCATTTTCACCTGATTCTAACTTTTTGTTCAAAGCAAAGTGGATACCAACACAGAAATATACTCCAACCGTGCACAGGGAAACTGCCATCAGGGATGTGTTCACTAGCCCATTTGTAGAATTTTCTTTCTAATGTATTAGATATTTCAAGAGAGATTTGTTCCTGACACTCCTTCTAATTTTTATATAAAAACCAAAGACAACGAAACATATCAGCGTCATGCAATAATAAAAATAAAAATAAACTTAAATAGATTTAAAAGCCCAGTGCCTCTCACTCTTGTTCTTTTTTGGGGGGAGCTTTTTTTATGGTTAAATATGATTCCACTACTGCAAAACTTCCATCAAAAATCATGTAAGGGCACCTTAAAAAATCTTGAATTCATTCATTCATTCGTTCATTCATTCATTCATTCATTCGTTCATTCATTCATTCGTTCATTCATTCGTTCATTCATTCGCTTGTGTATTTATTTGTTTGTTTGTTTGTTTGTTTGTTTGTTTGTTTGTTCGTTTTTACACAATCTATAAGGAATAGCAAGATCATTACAGGACTAATATTTTAGATTGTTCCCTTCTTATCTAACAATCAATAATAGATGCAGTGCTATAACTTTTCCTCTTATCTGATTAGAAATAGAGTGTCCATATAATAGACTATATTCATAAAATATAAGAGTGCTATAAAAATTTGTTACAATTAAGTATCAAGGTTTATTATGATATACATATACAGGTAAGGGGTCATAACAGATTGTGAATTAAAGTTATGGAATCATCACACTCAGAGGACATTCACTTTTTTTATTTGTTTTGTTTTTTGCTTTACAGTAAATAAACAAAACACAGACATGACAGCATTATTTGTTTAATAGCTAGACATTCTGACTATGTTAAAATAGCACAAAAAATTACATTAAAAAAAATCTATTAATGGGCAACGCACTGGTGTAGTGGGCCCAGGAATTTCTGTTTGCATGCTTGAGTGGGCACAGTGGGCTATTTGGCTGTTCCAAATCACCCCTAATTGTGAATGTGAATGGTTGTTTGAGTGTCAGTTCTCTGATGGCCTGGCGAGCTGTCCTGGGTGTACCCCGCCCTCGGCCAGAGTCGGGTGAGATTGGTGCCAGCCTCCCCGCGACCCTAATTAGGATTAAGCAGCTATGAAAATAAATGAATGAATATCAGTTAATGGCATTTTTCCAGATTGCATAGTGGAAAAAAATTATTAAATCACTCACCACTCATTTGCTGACCCGCTTCATCTTACTGGGGTCAGGAGAGACTGGTGCCAATCGCAGCTGACACCCTGAACATCTTACCAGACCATCACAGGGCAACACATATAACCATCTTTCTCACTCATACTCACACCCAGGGGCAATTTGGAACAGCCAGTTAGCCTAATGTGCATGTCTTTGGACTGTGGAGGAAACCAAAGTACCTGGTGGAAACCCACAGAAGCACAGGAAGAACATGCAAACTCCATGCAGAAATGCCCAAACTCTGCAGTCGAACCCTGTGAGGTGGACGTGCTAACCACCTCATCCCTGTGTCATGTGCACAGCTGGGTGCATGTGTATTGATTGCATGGGAAGAAAAGACAATAGGATAGACTTTGCAAAAATGACGAGCCACAAGAAGGCAAGTAATGCTCTGGGTAACATTCTGCTGGAAAATTTTGTGTGGATGTTACTTTGACATGTATTATTCCTAAAGATTGTTGCAACTACAATAGTTACCTTGCTTTATAACAATGGGGTTATGTACCCTAATGGCAGTGTCCTCTTTCAGCAGGAAAATGCAAAAAAACTGTTCAGGAATGTTCCCAGAAAAACTGGCCTCCAAATTCCCCATTAGTGGGGATGCGCAGGACAAACAAGTTCAAATATGCATGCCTCAGCTTGCAACTTAAAGATGTTAAATGATGTGCTGAGAAATTGCTTGGTGCCAGATACTTTTGTAAAGAGTAGGCTGCATTGCAGTCAGCATGTTTTTGACCTGCGATGTCCTAGCAAGCTGTCAAAGGTGTACCCCGCCCTCGACCAAAGTCAGGTGAGATTAGTGCCAACCTCCCCGCGACCCTAATTAGGATTAAGCGGCTAAGAAAATATATGAATGAATATCAGTTAATAGCATTTTTTCCAGATTAAGTAGTGGAAAAAAATTATGAAATCACTCACCACTCATTTTCTGAACCGCCTGATCTTTTCTTTTGGGGGGAGGTTCCCCATTTTTCTCTCCTAATTTAGTCGTATTCAATTCCCACCTAACAACTTTTTTGTCACACAACCACCACCGACCGGGAGGGGACGTAAGCATGCACATGCCCCCTTCGTGACAAGTGATGCTGCCGCCCACCTCTTTTCGAACTGCTGTGCATGTGTATTTGGGGGCAGCCTAACACACTCGGAAGGAAAGCGCTATCCGCCCCCTTGTATGAATGAGCTCACAGACGCCTATGTTTGGCTGGTAATCACTGTGAGTGACAGGGATGCCATCCCTCCCTCCCGTGAGAGCTTGGCCAGTTAGCTCCCATGGACTCCCAGTCACGGATGGCTGTGACATCAATCCGGATTCATACTTGCGATCTCCATGTTGATTGTCACGCACCTTGTCGATGCGCAACTCTGGAGCCCTGAACCGCTTTATCTTACTGGGGTCAGAAGAGGCTGGTGCCAATCGCAGCTGACACCAGACCATCGCAGGGCAACACATACAACCTTCATTCACACTCATACTCACACCCAGGGCAATTTGGAACAGCCAGTTAGCAAAATGTGCATGTCTTTGGACTGTAGAGGAAACCAAAGTACCTGGTGGAAACCCACAGAAGCACAGGAAGAACATGCAAACTCCACGCAGAAATGCCCAAACGGCAGTCGAGCTGTCCTGGGTGTACCCCGCCCTCGGCCAGAGTCGGGTGAGATTGGTGTCAGCCTCCCCGCAACCCTAATTAGGATTAAGCAGCTATGAAAATAAATGAATGAATATCAGTTAATGGCATTTTTCCAGATTGTATAGTGGAAAAAAATTATTAAATCACTCACCACTCATTTGCTGACCCGCTTAATCTTACTGGGGTCAGGAAAGGCTGGTGCCAATCGCAGCTGACACCCTGAACATCTTACGAGACCATTACAGGGCAACACATATAACCATCTTTCTCACTCATACTCACACCCAGGGGCAATTTGGAACAGCCAGTTAGCCTAATGTGCATGTCTTTGGACTGTGGAGGAAACCAAAGTACCTGGTGGAAACCCACAGAAGCACAGGAAGAACATGCAAACTCCATGCAGAAATGCCCAAACTCTGCAGTCGAACCCTGTGAGGTGGACGTGCTAACCACCTCATCCCTGTGTCATGTGCACAGCTGGGTGCATGTGTATTGATTGCATGGGAAGAAAAGACAATAGGATAGACTTTGCAAAAATGACGAGCCACAAGAAGGCAAGTAATGCTCTGGGTAACATTCTGCTGGAAAATTTTGTGTGGATGTTACTTTGACATGTATTATTCCTAAAGATTGTTGCAACTACAATAGTTACCTTGCTTTATAACAATGGGGTTATGTACCCTAATGGCAGTGTCCTCTTTCAGCAGGAAAATGCAAAAAAGAACTGTTCAGGAATGTTCCAAAATGTACCTACTTTCGTAAAGTGTAGGCTGCATTGCCGTCAGCATGTTTCTGCCCTGTGATGGCCTGGCGAGCTGTCCAGGGTGTACGCTGCCCTTGGTTGAGATGAGTGCCATCCTCCCCGTGACCCTAATTAGGATTCAGCTGTTTAGAAAATGAATGAATGAATTATAGTATTTTTTTTTCACATCCTTTTGTAGAATCTGAAAAAGACATCTTCTAAGGGAGGAAATGCAATGATCAAGTGTGTTCCAGGTAAAAACATTTCACCATCATTCTTAGTCTGTCTTATTTAGATAGCATAAATGATAATTAATATTATTGCTGCATCAATTAAAATGAGTTCAATCAAAAGTATACAAGTGACAAAAAACTGAATTTACCTATTACAATAAACTGAATTCCTCAATTACCTCATTACCCCACAGACATCAAGCATGTGATATTTATTTACAGCCATTTACAGCCTTTATTTATTTGTTTGTTTGTTTGTTTTTGGAGGGGGTGTTCCTAATGGTAACCATCATACAAAGTGGTCTCTTATCTTTTTTTCCATAGTGGTATAGGATAGCTACAACTTCCAATCCAAATGGCATCCGGATGTGTGACTGAGGTTTCTAGAAGCAGCATCAGGTTTGGTTGTTTGTGAGGCTGTGATTGGCTATCAGTGTGGTCCAGCTATGAGTCATACCAGTGACGCAAGCAGAGAGAAGGACAACGCAACAGCAGCATCCACCATCAGTTCACCATCCATCATCCATCTCTCCAGTCTTTTCTGTGAGCTACAGCTGAAAACAGCGGTTTTATAAAGAGAGCAGGGAGCGCTGGGGTCCTGCGGCTGTTTATCAGGTATGTCAGACGCTGTTATGGTGAAATAAAGGATCTTTAATGAAGAGATGAAGCGCAGTGTGGATGCTGTTTTCTCCGACATGGAGCATCCATGTTGTGTTGTTGACACAGAGGAAGAAAGGTGGGGTGAGCACGACATTAAAATACACTGGTTCTTTGCGTCTTGGTTGATATGTGATGTGTTTTTCGCGAGAAATCCGACGAGAGACGACACACGAACCCCAGATGCCTGTTTATGCAGCAGATCGGGCGTTTCTCTTTTCTCATTCTTCACTAGTTTCTTTCCTGTGGGCTGTGCTGTATGATAACATCTCACTTATACTCCTAAACATTAATATGCTACATGAAATGAGGGTTTTTTTGATAATGCAGCTATTATTATTAAATATGAATATTACTGTTGTTGTTATTATTGGTGTTATTGTTGTTATTGTTGCTATTATTAAATATCATTATTGTTATTATTTATTATCATTAATATCATCATCATAGTCAGCTCTAAAAAAGTACAATTAGCTCTATATCATCATCATCGTCATCATCATCATCATCATCATTATTATTATTATTATTATTATTATTATTATTATTATCATTATTATTATTATTATTATATCTAAAGAAAACAAGTACAATTAGGTCTATATTATCATCATCATCAATATTGTTATTATTACTATTATTATCATTATTATTATTATTACTATTATTATTATTATTATTAGTGGTATTAACATTATTATTATTATTATTATTATTATCATTATTATTATTATTATTATATCTAAAGAAAACAAGTACAATTAGGTCTATATTATCATCATCATCACTATTATTATTATTACTATTATTATTATTATTATTATTAGTGGTATTAACATTATTATTATTATTATTATTATTATTATTATCATTATTATTATTATTATTATATCTAAAGAAAATAAGTACAATTAGGTCTATATTATTCATTCATCTTCTGAACCGCTTATTCCTAATTAGGGTCGCGGGGGGGCTGGCGCCCATCTCAACCGACCCTGGGCAAGGGCGGGGTACACTCTGGACAGCTCGCCAGGCCATCGCAGGGCCAACAATCACACAACCATTCGCACTCACACTCACACCTAGGGGTGATTTGAAACAGCCAATTAACCTACTGTGCATGTTTTTGGACTGTGGGAGGAAACCGGAGTACCCGGAGGAAACCCACACAAGCACAGGGAGAACATGCAAACTCCACACAGAAACGCCCAATCTGGGAATCAAACCCAGGACCTTCTTGCTGTGAGGCGGATGTGCTATCCACTACGCCACCGTGCCGCCCCAGGTCTATATTATTATTATATATTATTATTATTATTATTGTTATATCTAAAGAAAAGTACAATTAGTCTATATTATCATTATTATTATTATTACTATTATTATTATTATCCTTATTGTTATTATTATTAATAATTATTATTATATCTAAAGAAAACATTTTATTTTTGTTGTTGTTTTTGTTGTTCTTTGCTAAAAAAAAAAAAAAACATTTTACCTGCATAATGCATTCCAGCTGTAAGTGAAGAGAACAAAAGGCCAGCTTGACCTGCACCAGACCAGTACTTACCAGATAGTGCTGCATGAAGAGTCATGTCTAGGAGACATGGTGGCGTAGTATTAGCACGTTCATTGCACAGCAAGAAGGCCCTGGGTTCAAGTCTTGGGCTCAACATTAGGTGTTTCTATGTGGAGTTTGCATGTTCTTTCTACCTGTGCTTGCGTAGGTTTCCTCAAGATACTTGGGTGTTCCAAATTGGCACTAGATGTGAGTGTGAATAATTGTGTATGCGTTGGCCCTGGGAAGGACTGTTCAGGGTGTACCCCATCTACACCCAGAGTTGACTAAGACTCCAGCCTCCCCGCAACCCTAGTACGATAAAGCGGTTTGGCAAACGAATAAATTTAACATCGATATGCACTATATATACTTTTCTCAATTCCTGAAATAAATACTGAGCAATAATTTAGCAGCTTTCTTACTAACAGACAAGGAGTCCAATGATCAAGAGTTCAATTCTTTAAAATGGTGGATTGGCTTCTTGTAAGCACTGTAGCAGATAATTAATTCATTCATTAATTTCTGAACCGCTAATTCCTAATTAGGGTCGTGGGGAGGCTGGCGCCCATCTCAGCCGACTCTGATCGAGGGCGGGGTACACCCTGGACAGGTCGCCAGGCCATCGCAGGGCCATCAGTCACACAACCATTCACACTCACACCTAGTGGCGATTTGGAACAGCCAATTAGCCTACTGTGCATGTGTTTGGACTGTGGGAGGAAGCCGGAGTACCCAGAGGAAACCCACGCAAGCACAGGGAGAACATGCAAACTCCGCAGATAATTCAGTGATCAGTAAATCATTTTTTCTTTCCCCTGTAACCAGATTGTCCAAGCTGTACTTTTTTGCTGAGTAGATAATCATAGTTTGATCTAATATGGGGGTTCTGTATTCATATCATTTCATTCTTTATTTGAAGCAGGTTACAAACACAGACAGTAATATGGGTCAGGGCTGATAAAAAAAAAACCTTTACAGACTCCTGGATTTTTGCCATGTATTGATAATGTAAATAAAACACTCATTCATTTGCCAAACCGCTTAATCCTATTAGAGTACTGAGGAGGCTGGAACCTTTCTCAGAAGACACTGGTTTTAAGGGTATACCCTGAACCAAACCATTGCAGGGCCAACAGACACACACCCACACAACCATTCACACTCAACCCTAATGTGCATGTTTTTGGACTGTGGAAGGAAACCAAAGTACCCGAAGGAATCCCACACAAGCATATGGAGTACATGCAAACTCCACACAGAAACATCCTTGCCGAGCCTGGGACCTTCTTGCTGTGAGGCAGACATGCTAACCACTACTGTACCATGAACATTTCTAAACTATTAGATTTCATCTTACAAACGCAGACAAGCCTCATGATTAATTTCGACACAACATTATTTGTGGTTAACCAATCAATTTAAAAGAGAATTATTTTAAAATGCATGTCAGGTTGTTTTCACAACAAAACAAGCAGTGTGGTCATTGTCCAGTCCATGTTTATAGAGCTACGGTGTTTATACTGTTAAGGTGTACAAAAGTGGTCACCAGCCCTGCTCCTGGAGATCAACCATCCTGCAGATTTGATCTCAAACTAAAGTCTAATACCCCTGTTTTAGCTGATCAAGAACTTCTGAAGTCAATGAGTAGATGGTCAGGTGGGCATGAGTAGGGTTGGACCCAAAGTCTTCAAGGAGGTAGATCTCCAGGAACAGGGTTAGTGATCACTGCTGTATAATGTTTATTTTGTACTATTCCTCTAAAACAGTTAAAAGTCGTGTGCTGCTTATTTGAAAAGACTCTGAAACCTAGCATTGTGACTTTGCAGTTAGAAGGCATACTTTGTGGAGTCTCTTTGTGCTTGCATGGGTTTCCTTTGGGTACTAAGGTTCCTGGAGTGGGCCATCTGGTAACTCTAAGTTGTTCATAGTTGTGAATGGGAGTGTTAGCCCTGTGATGGACTGACAACCGGTTCAGTCAGTTGGGATTGGTTACAGTTTCCTCCACGACCCTGGTAGAAAAGTAGTCTTGATAATGGTTGTGTGGAATGTTGTGTGCTGTTAGATTTCTTTGACATGTCTTCAATCACTTCTATGCCACTCCTGCATACACTTGGTCTGATGTGCCTCTATGGGGAAACCTTTCATAGAAATAAATGTATTTTCTTCTTAACAATCAATATCAATAAACAAACTGTGTGTGAGTGGTATATGCTTGGCATGACCACTCACTAAATTATTCAAGTAGCTACACCATGCTGCTGTCTGATTCACTGTGTTTCTATTTCAAGGCCACAGTCATACCTACAAAAATGACTAAAGAGGACACTGCAGATGTAGAGGAGGCCCAGCCTACCTCAGAGGTTTCCAGTCCAAAACATGAATCTCGCAAGAAACCCATCGTTCACCCATCTGCCCAGGCCCCACTCCCCAAAGACTATGGTACGTGTCTGGACATGTTTTATCCTTGCATGTGTAATGAAAGAAAATTTCTGCACTCTGTATACTCTCTGTTAATAGTAACGATGCTAATCTTGGAAATCATTTGAAGATTATCACACCGTTGAAAATAGCGTTCTCATTAAAACCCCTTCTTGTATTTTATTTATTGCTGTTTCAGCTTTCACATTCTTTGATCCGAATGACCCAGCTTGTTTGGAGATCCTGATGGATCCCAGTACCACCATCCCTGAGCTGTTTGCTATCATCCGTCAGTGGGTGCCACAAGTGCAGCACAAGATTGACATAATCGGTGAAGAGGTGAGAGGTGGTTTAAATACACTAAAATGCAAATATGCAGGGAAAGTTTACAAGCAACCTATTGTGGTGTAAATCAAGGGTGTCAAACTCATTTTCACTGAGGGAGACATCACTAAATTTAAAGATGATTGAGGGCAGAATAATCACTGAACATCTGTTCTAAAAGGGCAACCATGAAATCTGCATGGCAAAATGATTCTTTTGGCATTTGTCGACTTTTTCTTTATTTATTTGCATTTTCTGACAACACTTAACAGCGACAAGCTAGCATGCAGTCTTCCTTGAGTCAAAAATGACTAGCTGTTTACTTGAAATAGACTGCTGCCACCTAATGGAAGGAGGATGAATTAGGTTTCACGGTAATGGTCGATGCAAAAAAATGTACGATAATCATATTTTTTGAAAGCTGTTGCAGGAAACATAAAATGCAGGATTTGGCCTGTGGACCTTGGGTGTAACATCTGTAGTGTAAATTATGTAGATTCAAGGAACATATTTTCTGTTCTATTCAAATTAATACTTGTCAAATTTAAAGGGAATGAAATGAGCATGTATTTTCTCATTATAAGGTTTCACCTTGTCTCAGTGGCAACTAAATAATTTTACTTTGTTTTGTCAGGGGCAGCTTGTCATGTACTTTATCAAATTGCATGCATCTTTGCCTTTATTTGGTTTTGTATTACAGGAGACAGAGCTCCAATGGCATTTGAATTTATATCTATAGTGCAATAGGAGTGATGCAATCTGTTCATGAAAAGGCAGTCTTTATGTGAAATACATGTGGATTATCTTAAACAAAATGCTTATCATTTACTTCAGAACATGTTTATCTGTCTGGCTGCTGAGAGGAGTCAGGTTTCTGGTGCTGGTTTGTAGTGTAATATTGCATTCCTGTGCAACTGAGCAAAACTAGTACATACATGTATGTACATACTGAAAATGCTGTATGTAAGGTGCTTGTAGAGTCTTTGAGGCTCAACTAAATATTATATTTATATTATATAACCAGGGAAACTGAAAATGTGGTCCATAGCTCCTCAGCAATGAAACTGCAAATTACTGAATAAACTTTAGATCAAGATCAGCTGCACGGTGGCATAGTGGATAGCAGGTCCGCCTCACAGCAATAAAGTCCCGTGTTTAGGACTCTAGCCTCCCCACAATCCTAGTAGTATTAATTGGTTTGTGAAATCAGTGAGTGTGTGAGCTTTGTTGGATTTGGAAATTGATCAAACCACTGCACCGTACATATTTTGATGACAGGAGAAAGAAGTTGAAATAAATGTGCTTACGTGCTCAGTACATGGGAACTCATAATTTTGTCGTGCATCAACATATGTTTTTTTTCCATTCCGCAAAATTGGAATAAATTTTTAGCTCATCTGGCCATAGGCCCACTGAGCTTATACCATGGCGATGCAGCGTCTGTCTGTCCGGTATTTGTCCACAATTTTCAAAATGCTTCGCCTCCTTTATTTTTGACTGAATTTATTTTTCTTTTATCTGATAGGGCAAAGTGTGGGCTTTCAAACTTCTACAGATAATCTTAAAATTCATCAATTATGCAAATTCATGCAAACTTTTTTTAAATGACAACAAATGCTTTTTCTCCTTAATTTCTTGGCCAATTTGACTTGATGATCCACAGGTCACACATTTTCCTGTTTCTTTCTTTTACATGCAGAATTAAAAATATTTATAGAAATTTACCCATCAAGTTTGCTCTCATAAATATGTTCATCAAATGTAGTATGACACAAATAAGTAACATTTTGTGATGCTTGTCCCTAATCATATTCACTCAAATACCTGCATTTGCTGAAAATTGCATAATTTTTTTTTTGTACCGGCACCAGATACTCACTACGTCATTGATGTTCTGGTTGTTGATTCTCGTTGTACCAGTTGTAAATATTTTCCATTGAATATTCTCATTTGTGAAGTGTCAGTCTTGATGTCTCTCTACAACTGACACATAGGACTACTTATATTGTGAGAATCAATAAAGATATACAGTGTTGCTTGTATCTCTTGGAACTACCTCTAGAGTAGCTAGAGCAGGGATTGATGGCTAAAATGATAAGACTCCTTCATTACCCGATGCTCCCAATTTAGCCTTGGAAATCATTCCTTTGGACAGTTCTGTGAGAAGATCTGCTTTTTTTACAGTGGCTAAGAATTAGCCCAGTGGGTGCCACTGACCAAAGAGCAAAAAGGCTCTAGTTTTTGGATAGTTAATCAATGATAACTGAAAACTTTTAACTCAAACACAGGAAGCCATGTGTGTTAATCTGGCACGGTGTCAAGCAGGACAGTAATCAATAATTTGCTATAAGGCACAACTGTAGAATAACTTAACATGTATTTTGTATTTCACAATTTCTTAAGCCTTGTTTGCTCTGCCATCCTATCTACACTTACTCGCATACACAAAATGGCTGCTTGCTGTAAGTGGAAATCTCTGAGAGCCTGGCGGAAAGTGAAAAAGATACAGCTGTGTGCATGACTCAGCAGAACTGAATTCCAGTTCAGTCCATCACACATGCTAATTCAGCACATCTTTCATCATCAAATGTAAAGTGCTAATCCTGCTAATGACCACTCAAACGAGCTTTACCACTGGGTAGTTATGAGTAGATGTTGTTCTTTTTCTGCTTCATTAGTCATCACTGATACAACAGTGGGAGGTATGGTGGTGTAGTGGTTAGCACGTCCGCCTCACAGTAAGAAGGTTCCACTCCTGGGCTCGGCGAGGCCATTTCTGTGCGGAGTTTGCATGTTCTAGGTTTCCTCTGGGTTCCTCCCACAGTCCAAAGGCATGCACATTAGGTTAATTGGCTGTTCTAAATTGCCCCTAGGTGTGAGTGTGAATGGTTTTGTCTGCGTGTGTGTGTGTGTGTGTGTGTGTGTGTGTGTGTGTGTGTGTGTGTGTTGGCCCTGCAAGTGTCTGGCAACCTGTTCCGGTGGTACCCACACCTTCGCCCAATGTCAGCTGAGACCCTGAGAGGATTAAGTCGTTTGGCAAATGACTGAGAGTGATACAGCAATGGATAAGAAAATGGAAAATTCATTGGATGGACATGAGTTCAAATTCCCCAGCATTGCCAGGCTGCTCGTACCTTCAGCAAGGCCCTTAACCTTTACCTGCAAAATTGTGTAAAGGAAATAAATTGCTATGGATAAAGGCATCTGTCTAATGCTATAAATGTAAGCCTGGCCACTTGTCTTCCAGATTTTAAAGCGTGGATGTCATGTTAATGACCGCGATGGGCTGACAGACATGACTCTACTGCACTACAGTTGTAAAGCAGGAGCTCATGGAGTAGGTGAGTGACTGGGCAGAATCAGACAGGTTTTGTGATATCAGGATTTGTGTATTTTAGGGTTAAGTTATTTATTGCATGTTTAATGGTCTTAATAAAGGAAGATGAAATTAAAATTCAAGCATTACTTTGGCACAGTGATAAAATTGCTTTTGGGTACTGTATTTGGCAGTACAAGAGCCAGAACCAATAGTTTGCATCAGCACAATCGAACTTTAACCCTCGTTTGTTAATGAAAAAATACTGTCAGGATTTAAAAAAGATCTGCAATGATTAGTTAGCAACGGAACAGTGTGGACACTATTATCATTTGCGCCTGGCCACGCGGTATGTGCACACACACACACACACACACACACACACACACACACACACACACACACACACACACACACACACATATAT
>JAOUQZ010000049.1:15973092-15983360 GCA_028564935.1 Neosilurus hyrtlii | reverse complement strand
TAATAATAATAATAATTATTATTATTATTATTATTATTATTATTATTATTATTATTATTATTATTATTATTATTATAGTAATAATAATAATAATAATAATAATAATATTAATGTTGTTTTGCAGGAATCTTTGCCCCGGTGTCTAAAATAAAAAAAGCTGTAGATCTCACCCCTTCCTCAGTCACCTCCACCCCCAAAACTCCCCGCATGGATTTTTCCCGTGTCACTGGCAAAATCAAGAAAGAGAAAAAAGAGAAAGATCGTGAGAAGTGTGAGTGCAATATTAAAAAGTTTAACATTTTTCTATGATACAGCACTTAGCTTTGTCCACTAATTTTATTGGATAAAATATACCACAGAAAATACCACAAAAGAATGTACTTAAATCTTAATGAGAATTCTAAGTAGACACTGTTAGCTACACAGCATTTATTTCTGTTTAAAGCACACAAAGCTCCACTGACCTGCTTGTGCAATGGTTAAAATACTAAGATACTATACAAATCTTATTTAGTTTGGTTTACTTCATGTTTCCTTCTTGTATATACTATTATATACTACTTTCAAAAGTTAAGGATGCCTTTACACAGCCCCTGTGCTTTTTTTTTTTTTTTGCTCATGTTACCATGTATTGTATACAAAAAATTATTTACCTCAGGCTCTGTGGGTGTCACTGAATTGCATAATCTGTTCTTTTATCCAGCGACATCCAGCTCGCTTTTGGTAAATAATTGTTAATTAATGAAGAAATACTTTGGATGATTAAACACAGTTTTGAACGATGCTTGTTTTTTTCCCACTAGCTTTGAGAAAGAAATCTCTGTCAGTGGCCAGTTTGGATCCTGATGGAGTGAAGATTGAAGTGGGAGACCAGGTTCTAGTGGCTGGACAGAAGCAAGGAACTGTGAGGTTTTATGGCAAAACAGACTTTGCTCCAGGTGAATCAATCGTCAAAACATTTACAAGCTACCGTATTTCATTGGCTCAGGCAATATAAAAAATTTATGTTGTCTGGAGTTCATATACAAAAACAGCTTGTGTTTTTCTGGGTTTCTCCCTAGGATTTTGGTTTGGGGTGGAGTTGGAGCAGCCCACTGGGAAGCATGATGGTTCTGTTTTTGGAGTTCGCTACTTTAGCTGCCTGCCCAAATATGGAGTGTTTGCACCACCTTCACGCGTTCAAAGGTAAAAAAATATATATAATAATACTGCAATGATATAATAATAAAATAATATAAAATACTGCAATGGCCTGGCGAGCTGTCCAGGGTGTACTCTGCCAGGGTGCCCAGAGTCGGCTGAGATGGGCACCAGCCTCCCTACGATCCCGCCAGGATTGAGCAGTTCAGAAAATCAATGAATGAATGATAATAATACTTATTTTCTCAGGTGCCATACTGCTTTATCCTACTAGGGTCATGGGGATGCTGGTGCTTATCTCAACCGACATGGGCGAAAGGTGGGATGCACCCTGAACAGCCTGAAAGATCATCCCAGGGCAAACACGCACACACACACAACCATTCAGATTCACATCTCGGGGCTATTTAGAACTGTCAGTTAGCCTAATGTGCATGTCTTTGGACAGTGGGAGTCTCCCACACAAGCACAGGGTGTATGTTCTATACAATCTCCACACAGAAAAGCCCAAGCCCAGGACTTGAACCCAGAACTACCATTTCACTGTACCTCTGTGAGGGCCCACTGTCCTCGAGTGTGATTTAAAAGATTCAGTGGAATTGGTAATTGGCTCTGTTCTGTTTTACGTTATAAGATGTAAAGCATCACTGGCCAATGTTTTTAATTTGCAGAATTGGAGGACCAAAAGAATCCCAGGGTGATGGGAAGCTGGTTAAGAAAGTTCACCAGGTGACTAGTAAGTATATGATATCATACTCATCTTTTGTTGTCCATTCACTAAAATGTTTCATTCTATTCATATCTTCACTTTGTGTAAGACCAGTATATAAATGTGAACACACTGTACAGGTTTTATTTGTATAACTGTTTCTTATACAAAATCCCACAATTTAATTCTCTTCTGCTGTAGACATGTGTAAGTGTAAAATATTTAGCTCCACCTGTTGGCTAAAGGTTGTAACAGATATTGTGAAGATTCTGCAGATTTGACTGTCAGTATATAGTTTACAGAAAACTCAGATGTCTGTCACATATTACTGCATGTGGACTTGTTATAATTTCATCCACTTTAAAGTATTATTATGATATAATGATGACACTCCTTGTAAAATCTCCAGTGTCCCAGCCAAAACGTAACTTCAACACGATGAGGTCTCCCAAAGACATCACATCTGAGAACTCCATATCCAGGTATTCTGGGCTGCCATGTGTTCCAAAAACGTCAATTTCCAGAAACTCTAGAACCACCAAAGTAATATAACACCAACATCTCATCTGTGACCTCTTTCACTTTGTTTCAGCAGGTTGCTGTTTTGCTGTTGGTTCCCCTGGATGCTACGTGCAGAAATGCAATCCTAAACTCTACTCATTACATCCCCATTCTTCCTTCTTGCTGTTCCTTCCCACATGGTACAACTCCCCTCTCATTATCCATCCATTTACTTTTATTCATTTGGCAGACGCTTTTTTAAAGACGACCTACAAATGAGACACAATATAATCCAAACATGGAGCTGAGGATTAAAGGTCTTGCTCAAGCGTTCATCCGTTCTCTGGCAGTTAAACTCCCAATCTTATAAGTAGCTTGAAACCATAAAGCACTGAGCTAACACTGCCTGAGGAGCCATACATACTTAACTTGGGCTTTTCTTTAGTAATCATGTGGACTCTCAGAGGCACGAATGTGCAAGCTTCGTCTCCCAACCTTCCCCTTTGACTGCAGTCCAAAAGCAAAAACTAGTGCCTTGTAATATAAACAAATAAATAAACACTGTCCTGCATTCCATTTGTTAAATGACCAGTAAATGAGCAAGGTATCTTCAATTTTGAATTAGGGAAAAGAAACCCTAAAAAAAAAGCCATTTGTTAAAAATTTATGTTGCCAAAAATCACCCTAAAATAAAGGCCACAAAAATATGCAGGCAGATGTACTTGTGGACTTTGGTTGTGTCTTTTTGTTTGGTGTACCCACATGCCGTGGCCTGAAATTATTGTGATTGCTGTTTCTTCATTGTGCACTGTAATAATTCAAGTGTTCAGCAGAATACCTAGCTATTAAATGCCTTTTCATTAGTTAGATATTTCAGCCGTTACTGTTTGTATATGGATAATTAATACTGTTTTAAGAGATGTTAAATTTGCACATACAATAATAAAAAGTAACAATATGTTATCTAAGCTACAGGAGGCAGAAATGATGGTTATCATAAATGCTGTTCCAAATGCAAGTATGTATTATATTAGTATTGATGTGCTCTGCATGACAATGGACAGACATGGGCATATAGGGCAATTAATAATCTGTAATTATTATTAATAATAATAATAATAATACACAATACTACACAACATTTCTCTAAAAGGTTAATTAATACATTCATATAATTCCATAATTTTCTATGTAAACAAAAACGTAGTATGAATACTACATGTATAATCACCTGTGCTAAAGAATACGTATGTGCTTTAATTAACTAAACAGTCGAAATGCTATAATGCAGTGACACTAAAACAGATTTACTTATGAAAGTAATCACTTCACGAGTCAGTGATCCCATAAAGCTCGAATAATTAATCTACAATAAATTACTGTACATAGTTTTGTGAAATCTCTCTATCTCTGTCACTCTTTCTAAAATGTCAGTTCACTTCAGCATTTCTAGCAGTCAGAAAAGTGTGTAGATAGATCTGAAGTGCTTAAAAAAATAAACAGCAATATTTAACCTCCGTCATGGCTCATTGAATATGACTGACTATTCTGTGTATGTAAGCACAGCATGACTCAGAGCTCCCATGTCAACTTTATGCCCTTAACTAATTTAACTGCCATTGGTCATCTCAGTTAGCTTCATCACAACCAGAATTACAATGAACTATGATGGGATTCATAACTGGTCTACAGCCATCACTGGGGAAGGGAGGTAGAGGGACACACAAAATTAGCTTGTACACCTTTTCTACAAGCAACTTGATCTACAGAAGTGCAAAAAATATGTTTAATGCAACACTGTTAACAGATCTAGATATGTCTTTTCCATGATGTTGTCATACTGCAACTTATTCATGTATTATTGAATTTGTATCGTGCAAACATTGTCTCAGTAGTGATATGAGACTAGTGAAAGGCATTTAAGGTTAAGTGCAAAGTGTCCTACAGTATAACCAGTAGTAAACACAATCACTAAAATGTGGCAATTTGTGACAAGTGTATTGTTTTAGGGTGACTTTTTAAGCTATACATCATTCAGTAAAATCTATTATATACATGTTCCATTAAAATATACATTAAGTTTCTAAACACGTTTCATTTCATTCATTTGCAAAAGAATAATGGTAGACATTTTACCTTTACCAGATCAGGAGATGGAGGGATAAGTATTCAATGCATTTTGTTACTCTATCCAGTCATGTAGGCTTCTTGATATTATTGATTTGTAAACATTTATTTGTCCAAGAAGATATATTTTGATAATTTCACTATGTATTTTTAATGTGCATCAGTTTGACAACCTGGTGACAATATCCATGTTTATGTGTTCATGTGAACTATCTACTACAAGAAATATTTGTGATGATTGTTATGCTTGGAGTCCGCTCTGGGTTTGCTTACTAGTCAACTGCATGCTATCATTAGAGATCTGTGTGTTCTGTTTTTTCAGCAGAGTATTAGCATGTTAATAATATCAAGTGAGACTTCTCCCCCTCTGGATATACCGTTAATATATACACAATTAATAAATATTTGGTGTTTCATACATGGTTTCCGGTTGTGATTTTTATACAAAATATTGGTAGCATTTTAAAAAGTATTAAAATAACAAAAACAAAAAATACTGCAGTTTATGAGAAACATGAAGCTTTATTTTGTTTTTAAAAATGGTATTCTGCTGTAAATAAATTTAAGATAACTGAAAGTTGATTAAGGCTCTGGTGCATCACTTGCTGGTCTCTGCCTCTTGCGTCGAGCTCGACGATTTTTGAACCACACCTATAAGAGAAAAATGAAGGGAAAAAAATCAGTATTATATTTAAACAAAGAACAATATGAAATACATACTGTCAAGAACAAAATAAGGCTGATTTGATTTGAAGATGTCTTAGAGAAAGCTTGTACAGGATGCTGATAAATAAATTGGCTGATTGGTTGTGTTTACAAGATATTTAGCGCTCTCTGCTGGCTATTTGGCAAATTGCAGCCAGATGTCATTCTCCTTGTGAATGTGCATGCTTTATGGTGTGTATAGAAATCTCTAACTTGGTGCTATTGTGAATAAATGAAGATGTTTGTCTTATATCTTACCCGGACTGTCTCTTCGCTGAGGCCTGTGCTTCTCGCCAGCTGTGTGCGCGCTTCTGCACTTGGATAGTCGGTGATGCTGAAGAGCTGATCGAGCTGCTTGACTTGGCTCTCTGTGAACACAGTCCTGATGCGGTTTCGTTGCCTGTGCTGAGGACACTGGTGACTTTCCTCTTTGTCGCAATCTGTATTATTAGAAATGTCTCAATTAAATACTGGACAAAATATATTCAGCATACACAGCATATAGGCTGTTAATTATTAATTAGCCTATACACTAAGGGAATCAATATTTAAATATTATTCCAGCCACATGCAACAGTGTTAGAAGATAAAGGCGCACATGGGTTACATATACACATAGTTAGCCATAATGATTTTCTGGTAAAAGAGTCATTATATCTCCACACCACCACATTATTTTTGCTGCTATTTGCTGATCTGGGTTAGAAAGCCTTTCACATACAAATAAAGATATTACAACTTAGAAGTATTTGCCTTACCTGGCTGGGAATGAAACCAGTGCTCCCCGCCCCGGTAGCCCATGTTAAAGTTGGTCTGATAGTAAGTGACAGGTCCACAGCAGTGGAAAGTGTTCAAACAAGCTGCTGTATCATAGATGCCCATGCAGGGCGCAGGAAAGCCCATCACTGCCACCCCGCTTGCCTGAGTGTTAAATCCACTCACTGAAGGCAAGATCACTTTACTCAAATCTTCCTGGAAGTTCTGCGATGCTGATGAATGATCCGCATGTGTGTGAGATCCCGTCCTTTCCCCCAGAATGTAATCAATAGTGAAGTTGGAGAACTTTGATGCATCCATGTTCCGTTTTCTGTTATCTTCTAATCATGAAATCCTAGTTCGGGTAACTCTCAGGTTGTTCTGGCTCAGTCTGAAGTAAGACTGATATTTATTCTCTCCACCATCATTAGTCCGAGTTTAGGAGTAACAACTTCATTACTGGACAATTATCACCTCTTTTTTCATAGTGGAAGTACAAAGGTTCTTCAAAAGTCCACTACAAAGCAATGATCCTTTGATATGACACTTAAAGCAGCTTAATATCCTTTGTACTTTATTGTACTAGTTTTGATTACTATGACACTTTTCTGTTCAAGGGAAAAGTTAAAACGTTGTTAACTATTCTAATCCTAGGCCTAATCAAATATCTCAAAATCTAATATGTTGAATGCACTATATGTACAACAATAGGTGAAGTGCCAGTGCAGTACTGTTCAATGATATCAATACATCAATACATCAATCATCAAATATGAAACCATGAAAACAATATAAAAATCTAAATTATTTCTCTCGCGACGATATGATAGTATTAATTAAATAATATATTCAAAACATGTAATCCAGATTCATTCTATAAAACAAATCACTAAATAAATTAAATGAAATATTTTTAATAGCGTGTCAATAATTTAAAGCAATTTAAGTGCTGATTAAAAGTAACTTTCCCTTTATTAGTGTGGACCATCAATAGCTGTGCATTAAATCATACATGTGGCCTCGTTTCGTGACCTCAGACTCTACTGAGCTTTGAAATTATGACGTCACTCATTGATGTTCGGAGTTCAAAGCGCAGTCGCGAATGGTGAGCAACAAATTTCTCTGAAGTTTATTAGATGAAAGCCGACTTGCTGCATAAACGAAAGTCTTGTGATCAATAGATGGAGGCTGGATTATTCCTTTTATACTGTAAGGGAGTTGGTCTTCCTACAGGTTGAAACGCACTAATTGTTGAAGTGAAAGAAATAGTACCCTCTCTCTGAAGTCCAGTCTCTTCCCCTAGTGGTGGGAAATAGGGGTGCCCTTATGTAAAGTGGTAACAACTTGTACTTCTTCTACATTAGTTTAACATATATTAGATAAATAGATTATTAGGTAATATCGTCTGTATAATGATTTATAAATATCAATATAAACACAGTAATTTATAAATACTTATACCTCTTGGATAAATGTTTATAAACTATACCTTTGACTTACATTGTTGTTTTGAGTAAAATTTGAAAAGTGCAAACCAATAAAATGATTTCACTTCATGCTAATAAATTCAAATTAACTTAAAAGTAATATATGTGAAATAATGTTAAAACCAAAGGACCTCTCCACAAGGACATTCATTCACTTTAAAGTATTCACTTTGAATGGTACATTAAAAACACCCACCAGCATTGTCCACTGAGTTTCAATTGTTTTTAAAGATATCTATGTTTTTTTTGTTTTTTTGTTTTGTTTGGGGGGGGGGGGTTGTTTGTTTTTGTTTTTTGTTTGTTTGGTTTTTTGTTGTTGGAAAACACAGGAATCTTTGTGATCATGACACAGCTCTTTTACTTGCTAAAATATTGGAATATTTTATACAAATAAATGATTTATCTGCAACACAGATTAAGAATGCAATATTACCCAATAGGTGGAGGTAAAGGATCAAAGCAACTGCAGCTAAGGGATTAAGAACATCAGCATCCACAAAGGAACTCTGGCTAACAATGAACATAGCACAGTGCGGCACCACATGGTGCAGACTAAAAGAAAATCTCTCAGAGCATAGCATTGAATTATGAATTGATGTGACCCATTTTTAGTTTTCTGATACATATTTCTGTGAGTACCAAGCAGACATGAGCATAAGCATTCACCACTGCACTTGGGATTCGATTTGGGCCAACAAGCAATTAGCAAAGGCATGACCTCTTTCAGGCAGAAATTCATGCTTATAAGTGAGGGCTCCCAGCGGTGGCTCTGAACTGAGCATGTAAATATGAAAAAGGGTTCACTGATCTCTAATGAATCCAAAAAGTGACAAAAATAGATTAGATTTTGCAACATCTAAATGATTAAAACAGATACAGAAAATCTGAGAAAGAGAAGACTGCTGTGATTTAGACCTATTTAGAATATTTTCAATCCAAAGTCAGAACCAAAGGTTAAATAATATAGGATAAATTATATACTTACAATTATACATCATGGATGCATCTTCTTTTACAGTATTGTTTAGGAAACTACAACCATTCATAACATGTAACATCTTATTTTGCATTAGATATTAAGTCAAAATTATTAAAGACCAAATAGTTGTTTGATTTGCCCTGCTGTTTGCGAAATGCTTATCACTTTTTAAAACAAATAAGTTAAACTTTAAACATAGTTTAAAGTCGGGGCAGTGGTGGTCTGGTGGTAGGGTGCTGGATCAAGCCCCATTATCACCCAGTTGTCACTGCTGTCCCCCCAATGCAGCTAACTGGGTTATCAAAGGACAGCCACGTCTCTCATTAGAGGCATATAAAAGAAACACTGCTGTCCTTCATAAAGAGTAGACCACTGGGTTGCGTCAGCGTGTTTCTGCCCTGAGATGGCCTGGCGAGCTGTCCAGGGTGTACTCTGCCCTCGCCCAGGGTCAGCTGAGATGGGCACTAGCCTCCCTGCAACCATAATTAGGATTCAGCGGTTCAGAAAATGAATGAATGAACATGAAGGTCAGGTAGCCCATGAAAGTTACATCTAACACAGATCTCCCTTGTGCTAAGGATCAGCCTATTACAATGCTAACAGATGAACGTGTTTTTCAATGCATATACGCATGAATTTTTATGAAAAACGAATAAAATATTTTAGAATGGTTTCTAAAATATTCGCTTTTCTAAGACCACATGTTGTCTCCGTCCAGTAGGCTGCATAGGCTTCGCTGTGTTGACCAATTATCTGTTCTAACAAGGCTTTCATTAAGCATAAAAAATGCAGAATGAGGTATCAAGGGTTACTGCGTCAATTTACAATAAGAGTACAGTACAAACATGAGAGGCGGCTGATGTGAGGAGATGAGATCAAAGCCTATGAAAGGTGTTTTGTAGTACAGAACATTGCCAGAGTAGGGCGCTCTTAGATTAAAATAAAGCCTTACTGGGGAAACATAAGGAAATGGCTATGAAAACACTGAATGACTCGATGGAAGAGTGGGACTTTTAGAACAGGGACGTACAGAGCCCTGGGCATGGATTATGCTTATTTATTTATTTACTTACTTATTTGTGGCTACTTTTTGTTTAATTTTTGCTTTTCTTAAAGATGACTTCCCTACTTCAAACTGTTAGATAAGCGATTAGGGTGAATCTAGCCTACCTTTCAGTGCGCAGTGCTATGGAGACATATTAAGATCACGTGCCTCCCATTTCATTATTTTGAACAAGCGCGTACCAATGAGGACATTAAGCGCGCGTGAGCTTTACCGCCGTCCTTGCGATGTTTTGCCTACACCAAATCTTTCAATTGTTTATCTGCTGCAAGGCATCTGGAGATGGCACAAATGGATGAATGTGAACAGTATTCAAATAAAATGATTTCATTTCAAGCTCACAGCCTCTACCAGAGCTCTCCTTGAATTCCTGAGCCTGACAGGACAGCACAAAATAACCAAAATACACAAGGAGCAAATCAAATATATTCTGAATCATTTTGTTAGAGAAGAGGATGGTGTGGGTTTTTTAAGGACAAAAAGAGCACCAGTGCACCTGTGTTAAACAGCCTCCCAAACACATCAGTCCTCACCACATATCCAGAAACAATCAAATCTACCAACAAGGTAATCTAAACCCCCCCCCCGGCCATCAGAGTCTTAAATTCATAGATTGCACAAATCCACAGACTGTTCTACTCTCTGCACTAATGCCACATTAAACCTCAATTTATTACATATTGTACAGTTTTTGCTTTTTGTACTATATCCTATATATTTTGCACAGTTTTTGCCATTTTCCACTATACTGTTATACTGTCCTTATTGCATATTTTTATACTGTGTACATTGCTTTTTATT
>JAOUQZ010000049.1:15950847-15971866 GCA_028564935.1 Neosilurus hyrtlii | reverse complement strand
TATATATATATATATATATATATATATATATAGATAGATAGATAGATAGATAGATAGATAGATAGTTTTTCATTTGCTATACCACACCACTGGTATAATATATGACAGTGAGAGATTATATACACTGCTTTAAACCTTTGACTTCATTCTGTAATGAAGCCTGTGACCTCCTGACCTTTACACCTCATTGGAAGCATGTGCTATTATTTTTTTCAGGATGGGCCATTTTTGGGAACTTGTCTTGCCCTTATAATTGAAGTGGGGGTACAGCGAATAAATCAATCCATTGCATAATTACAGAGTGTTTTGTTCTTAATGAGCAGACTGAGTAATCCTTTCAGACGGGTGCAGTGAATTATCACAGAAAGAACCCAAACAGGGAGTGAGCGAGTGCTACCACTTTCTGAGCTTTCTGGCTGGATAAGGAGAAAGATTAATAGAGGCTATCTGTGTGAGTGGTTCATGAATGAAGGTTGTCTGGCAGATCTCAGAGATGCTGGTGTATTGGCACTCTCTCCTCTTATTTTTTATCAAAGGGGCTAAATGGTGTCATTCTGCCTTGCCATGTTTGGGACCAGGGCTTGTCACAGAGTAGGGCATGGCACTAAGGGTTTCTCTTTTGTTCCTGTCTAATTAGCAAAACAAAGTTTATGAAAGCGTTGCTTATTAATATACAGTTATGCAGCTCAGAAGGAAATAAAAACATGCCAAACGCACTGTTCATAACAAGAGCACATCAACCCTATGTTTTTTATTCACTGAAATACATCCTAACTATATTTTCACATCTACTTCTTAGATATCAAAAATAATCTGTAAATAATTTTAATTTTGATTTCCTGATGTTGGGTTATAACACAGACACATTGTTGCTCTCACCTAACTAGTAATCATTTGAATATGCTGTCATTTGAAATCTATATTTCACTCCTGATAAGGCTTATCAGATATGTGAATACAAATAAATCTACAGGTAGCCTGCTGTGTCACTAAATTCCGATTCTATACCAGTAAAGCACAGGTGTCAAGTTCAAGGCCTGCAAGCCAAGTTCAGTCCTCCAACTCATTTGATGTGGCTGCAAGAACGTTCAAGAATATGACTATCATGCTTTGTTTTCATTAACCATTACCAAGAAATGTAATTCGTCATCCATCCACTAGGCGGTGGCACCTGCGATGGCCTGGCGAGCTGTCCAGGGTGTACTCTGCTCTCACCCAGAGCTGGCTGAGATGGGCACCAGCCTCCTTGCGACCCTAATTAGGATTAAAGGTTCAGAAAATGAATGACTGAATGAATAAATGAATGAATGAATGACTCAAGAAAGATTGCAAGCTGACTTGTTACTGTCAAGTGTTATAAGAAAAGGAAAGTGAATTAAAAAAGAGGACAAAATGACTAAACAAATCATTTTGATGTGCAGGTTTTTACAGCTTGAATAGATGTTTGGCAGTAATTATTTGGCCCTTGATTACCTAGAAATTAAGTGATGCGACCCACAGGGAAAATAAGCCGCTTAATCCTAATTAGGGTTGCAGGGAGGCTGGCGCCCATCTCAGCCAACTTTGGGCAAGGGCAGGATACACCCTGGACAGCTCACCAGGCCATCGCAGGGTCAACAGTCAAACAACCATTTGCACTCACAGCCAGTGGTGATTTGGAACAGCCAATTAGCCTACCGAGCATGTTTTTGGACTGTGGGAGGAAACCAGAGTACCCGGAGGAAACCCACGCAAGCACAGGAAGAACATGCAAACTCCACACAGAAACGCCCGAGCTGGGAATCGAACCCAGGATCTTCCTGCTGTGAGGCGGACGTGCTAACCACTGCGCCACCGTCCTTAGATAGACATATAGAAGTGGAAAAGAAGAGAAATGAATTTAATGTGAAGGATTACTGAATTATAGAATAATACTACGGTAAATTAAATTAATGTTTTCTGGTTAATCCAGCTGTTATGCAAATCCCACCGCTCTGTTTGCGTCGTTAAAAAAAACCCACATTAAAACATCAGCATAAAAATATTATTGGGAAAAAAAGAGAGACCAAAAGCAAACCACGTGACCCCGTGGGCGTGGCTTCAAACTACCTGCGTCAGGTGATATTTAGACTTCCATGGAACTCCCATGCGTTGTTCTCCTTCCTTACCTGTGCTTATAAGCAGTGGTTTGAGTATTGTGACTTTAGAAATGTGGTGGAGTTTAAACATACTGTGTGTTGTCCGGGTGCAAAGCTCTGTAGAATTTACTTCAGCTTAGAGGATAGAATTGATTTCTTTTCAATCTAGAAGCGCGGAACTTAATTAGCTTCCAGGAAGTCGCATCTACAAGTAAGTGCAGTGTTTATTATCATTCTTAGCGATATTATCGTAGAACATGGTGCAGACCTCTTTCCATATTGATCCACTCTGTTGACTTAATGTTCACCTAATTCAGTGTTCAGAGTCGAAACGAACATGTTTTCTGTTGTCTGAAATATATCTGAAAGCGGTTTTTATTTAACTTCCATAAGCTTTTATTTCACCTGGAGTTATGTGATCTAGTCCCAGGCCGTACAAAGCCGAACTGCTGATATTACAACTTGCTGTTCATGCATTTAATCTGTTCTTAGTTGTGGAGGCTACATGTTTGCAAATAACTTGAGCTTGCCTGTAAAAAGTTGATATTACATCCTTAATGTATGCCAAGTCATCCAGTTAGTGTCCCTCCTGGGCATCTGTTAGCCAGTCATTCTTTTAGTCTGTGAAATGTGATGCCTAAACCTCTTTTGTGTGATCACTGAAGAGCTCTCATACAATGTAATCCATTAGAAGTGGATTTTACCTACGTTTTCGTGTATCTTTTGGATATATTGCTTTATAATGTATCAAACAAAGAGTATTAAAAGAACATTAAAATGTCATTTGTTGCACATTGACTTACCCAGTTTTCAGGCTTTCCTTTTTTGCTGTTTCAGACATTCTGTTTTTCACAGTTACTGACACTTTTTGCTCCTAGTTTGTTCAACATAATGCTCACTGAATTGTTTGCTCATTTGCATTACTTGGGGCTTTTGATTATTTTCATTTAGACAGTTACAGAATGCAGTTAAAAGAGGCATTGCAGTAATCCAGGTCCTTTTCATATACATTTACTTTTACCATGTATGCTTACACTGTGTATGCTTCACTATTTTGCCTTCTTTTATTAACATAAAAAGCATCTTGCACTCATCTCTCAAGCTTATCAGCATTTATGAGTGGTAACGTGGTCGAAAGATAGCAAAGTGAGAGGTCGAAAGATAGCAAAGTGAGATGACTTATAGAACATATAGTAAGATCATTTTAAACAGAAGGCTTTAAAATTATGCAGAATTGGTGAGCTTGTCATAAACAGTCAGTAATTTCAGTTTGTCAATTTGTTCTTCTACCATTATTTCAGTTTAATGCCTACTTAAAGATCACTCTCAATTCCAATGGTGTGTGTGTGTGTGTGTGAGAGAGAGAGTGTGTATACACTCTTTATAGTTTATAGCTCATGCAGGCTCAAGAGGATATAACCATTTACCTTCTTTTGCCTAAATCCATCAAATGTGTTTTATCCGGTCTCTAGGAAGCAATGGTCTGTCAGGGTCTATTCCATCCAATTTCCACTTCTGTAATTGGTTTGATTAAATATTTACACTTGCTCCAGTTCATGCTTTCTAATCTATCTATCAATTGAGAGAATTAGACTGCTTATTAAGCCTTGGGAAGTAAATCTTTTTTAATGGGCACCTTACGATTAAGAGTTTGTATTTAACATTGAATTGTTGTATAAAATCTGAAAGTGTGATGATAATGACCGTGTGAATAAATGATTTCAGTGGTAATTTATGTTGCATTTAACTCAGGATTCTATAGACTACCCTCCTCTTTTAGAGAGACTCCTCCTCCAACTCTCTGCATGAATGTTGTTCTATACCAGAACTAATTGGCCTTTCAGTTTCATGTTCATGCTCTTTGGTTCTATTGACATCTAGTCGAGCTCTAATGAGTACCCACTTCATTGTGATTATTGGCCAGTTTCATGCTGGCAGTATGAAACTCCCAGGCCTCCTGAGCAAAAGAAAACCTGGTATCAGATTGCACCACCATCACACTAGGGTGGTTGTACACACACACACACACACACACCTTGTAAGGAATGAATGATGATTAGTGTGTTGCATCTCTACATGCGGGCTTTAATGATTGTATGATCTGAAGATTTTAGGTCTGTTATTGATGCAGTCCAGCTTCGTTTAACTAAATGAATTTGAGAAGCACACACTTAAACTTTAATTTTTTTTGTCTCGCTCTCTCTTTACCTCTCTCTATTACTGCCCTCTGTCCCCCATGAGAGAATGTCCTTGCCTCAGGGTATGACGTAGCTACGTCACATGCAGACACTCTCTGCACAGAGAAACATGCTGTCTGTCCTTGAGTAAATCCTTAGCCATCAGGTGAATGAGGCTCAGTTATTCTCCCTCAGCTCTACACCTGCTATGAGCCTGTTGGCAATGGGAGCAGAACGGAAATAACCAAAACTCCAGTCAGTCATTCCACACGGGAAATAACCAAAAAAAAACCCTGATTTTCAGGATGATCATTTCTCAAGTCTATTCATTTTTTATTTTAGTAATTTGTAAAGGGATTTGTGGGAGTCACTTTGCATATACTTTAGAAATCTGAGTGTGTGAAATATGTGACTGTACAGTACATCTCGTTTTACAGTGTTCCATGCTTGTGAATGACTTGAGTTTAATAAAGAAATATAAAACCCATGTTTTTATCATAATACTTCATTACAACTGGTTTTACAGGTTTGACTGGACTCCGTTTTAGGTCAGGTTAATGTTTAATTCTAGCTTGGTGAATGTCTTGTGTATGCTGCAGATATCACGTAACCAAGTAATTCCTCTGGCAAAGTACAAAGCATTGTATTAAGACTATGTACAGATAAATACTGTAAGTAGATATTCAGTCCTGGACTGTAGACTGTGCATTTAGACCAGATAAGTGTATAGAAGCTCTGTGTTAACATACTAGGACCTACATTTTCTGTAAAGGAACAATGATGTATTTTAAGTAGGTCCCATGAGGCAGGAGCAGTTGAAATGGGTTTGCTCTACTTGTTGCTCTCCCCAATGTATCTTCTCCTGCATAGCTTGTCTCCATGGGATTCAGGGGGAGGGGGGAGATCAGGTGTCCTGGCACCAACCTCTACTCCCTGTCCGGACACTGAGAAAGGCCTGTTTGTTCCCCATTTGAGCTTGTGGCAGTGAAGAGACAATGAGTGCAGTCTCTGAGAGGATAGGAGGGGAGGACAGAGGTGTGGGCAAAGAAGGAGGTGGATGGATGTGGAGGAAGAGTGAGCCATTGGTTCTCAACTCCACCACCTCTCAGAGTCTGCCCCCAAAAATGCGGAAGGGTCCCTTTAAGCTGGTTGCACAGAAAGGAGTATGGTACTTGTATCAACACATTTCACATTAAAATACCTCCTAAAAGTTTGTATGGCTTTGAATAAAGTACGTCTGTCTATCTATATTATCGACAAAACCCTGCATTGATAACGGATGCATAAAGTCAACCATATAGCCATGCAATCCCCATGAATTACCATTAGCAGTAGAATTGGTCCCGCTGACCAACACAGTGGCTTTAAATATGCACTTTTCTAAAGTGTCATCTTTTGCTACTGACAGTTCATGAAATTACTGCCTTGCTAGATGTGCTTGGTGACCTTAAGTGCCATTATTGTGAAACGAAAGCATCTAGAAGCAACAACAGCTCAGCCACAAAATGTTACACTTTGCAAACTAGCAGAGTGGGGCTGCTGAGTACTGAGGCGGGTAGCTTGTCTAAATTGCCTATCTTCTGTTACATCACTTATTACAGCATCAGCACAAGAACTGTTCATCAGGAGCTTTGTAAAAGGGATTTCCATGGCTGAGCAGCTGCACACTAAGCGAAGATTACTACGTGCGATGCCAACTTTTGGCTAGAGTGGTGTAAAGCACTCAATCACTGGACTCTGAAGCAGTGGACGTGTGTTCTGGAATGATGATTCATGCTTTACTGTTTGTTAGCCTGGAATTCTTAAATGTAGAGATGCTAACAGTTCTAATACACAAACTGATCGATAATATGAAAATAAACCTTATTTTTTGTCAAAAGCCTCGGATGCTTCAATGCTCTTTGTTGTCAGACATTTTAAGATATTGTTGCTCTACCAGCTTTTTTTTTTTATTTATAGCTCTTTACTAAATATAAAATGGTAACCAATTCCTTTTATCTTTGACTTTGAAACAACCTCCTAACACGTGCATAATGTGAGTGGTTAGAAGCGAGAGTAATTAGGTCATTTTTTTATGCCATTGAGAACCAATAGCGGTGTTCTCCATTAGATATTCACTGTGGGGGTTTTGTGTGTGTGTGTGTGTGTGTGTGTGTCAATATGTACGTGTGTATGAAAACTTTTTAGATAAATCATCAGTGAAGAGTAATCTGCAAAGTTAGCATGGTGCCGAACCATAAAACCCAAATAAGAATCATGGGGTGATTTGGACTTTATTGATGCACTGAGTCCATCATTAGTTTTTATTTGTCTCACAGACTGGAGTTGAGTCATCGCTGCCTCACCTTTTGTCCAAGGCTAGATCCTCAGCAGTTTGAGTGTTTATTCATCTTAGGCTCATTCAAATGCAGGCTGTGTTGTGGAAAAGTACCCAGATGCACCTGCTTTGCCTAAGCAAAGCCAACCCCTGGATGGTATCTAAATGAAAGATAAGGTATCCATAACGTTTGACTATAACATAATCCATGGTGGTCTAATTGATGTCTTTACTGTTAGCTTAATTTGTGTCTACTGGTCCAAGAAGCCAACTGTCAAGGCATGTTGCAGAATGTTAACCAGTCATCATGTCTTTGAATGGGTTGATAAGGGTTTAGGTGTGTCATGGTGTTGTACATATGAAAACATGCAGGACCTTTATCGTGAACCTTCGACCAGTATAAATGTTTCCTGGGTGGTCATTATGCCTTCATTTTAACATTACTTGGGTTGGTTTAAATCTGGTTTAAAGTTGTTGTTTTGCAAAAGAATAAGCTAAGTTCAACATTTGTCTTTTACATGCTAGGGAGGTTAGGCGTGACGTGTAGACAATGTTCATATTAGCACTCGGGTTTTTTTTTATAGGCTTGACCAAGACTCTTCACAGGTTGTGGGGGGAAAAAACAATACCACAGACTTCAATTTTCAACTCCAGCACCTCAAGACTCACTCCAGTGGTTTGATGGGTTCCACTGTAGGATGCATGCTGCATAGCTGTACGTTCAAACGGTGAGAAATGAAAGTAATTTTCAGCAGAGCCAGAAGCCTGTGTATACCTGTGGTGCAGGTGAATGAGGTGAAAAGCAAGATTACAGAAAAATGATGGCTTTATGTTTCAACTGATGGGAACAGAAGGCTTGAAGAGACCAAGTTATAATGGAAGACAAGTCTGTTTATTAACCCAGACACAGTCTGTGCTGTTATTCCTGAATGAAGTGTGACTCTGAGAGGGGATTAGCCTTGTGCGGTCTGAGACGCTCTCCTGTGTGCTGAAAAATAGGTTATAACTTCAGCCATAGACACTTGACTTCAGCACTTTTGATTGACAGACGCTGTGGCCCATCTTGTGTTATCTGGCACATTTTGGAAGCATGAAAGCAAGGAAAATCTATTTGGTGCTTTCCCCTTCCAGGGTGGAGGTGGCAGCCTCGTAACTCTTTGGGGTAATGGGAATAAGGCTGATTTATGGGCATCGATGGTTGAAGTTGGATCCCAAAGTGCAGAAGCATTTTTCCATCTGAGCTTTTGTGTCAGGGTCAGTCATGCAAAAACAAAATGATATGCGCATGCAAGGATTTTCGGGTAATAGGTTAAACATTGTAGCCAGTATTTATGTCCTGTGGGGAGCCAGCTATGTAATGTTGCAATGTAACTATTTATTTTAAAAGGTAACACTGGTAGGCATGGTTTATTTGAACAAAAATATTTTACAAGTTGGCTCATGATGTCACAGTGGTTAGTTCATCCACCTCACAGCAAGAAGGTATGGGTTCGATTCCTGGGCTCAGGCATTTGTGTGGAGTTTGCATTTTCTCCCATTGCTTGTGTGAGTTTTAGCAGTTTTCCTGCAACAATCCAGAAACATGTACAGTAGGCTAATTGGCTGTTTTAAATTGCCCCTAGTTTTATGTGTTAGTGTGTGTGTGTGTGTGTGTGTGTGTGTGTGTGTGTGTGTGTGTGTGTGTGTGTGTGTTGGCCCTGACCTGGCAAGCTGTCCAGGGTGTACCCCGCCCTTGCCCAGAGTCAGCTGAGATGGGCGCCCGCGGCTTAGAGAATGAACAAATTAATTTTATGAGTCACTTGATTGATAGCATTTTAACTCCCAGAGTTGGGGTTGATTCTTTTCTGTCTACAAGACATATGTAAAATTAACTTTAGCCATTATGCCAGAGAGAGAGAAGAGGAGTGAGATTAAGTTATTAGTACACTTGGCCTTAATGCAGTGTAGCCCTTGCTGGTCTAATATTTGGCCTTAGTTGTCCTGGGTTACCTAATAGGCTAACGACTAAAGATATCTTCTTAATTCAGTTTTTATGAGAAATTTATTTTCAACCTTGAATAACCCAGCATAGGCACCAGTGTAGAAATTCAGGATGGCTTGGTTTATGCATCATATCCCAGTTTCCTTTTTAACTCCTCAAACTAGCACAGTATTTTTTTGTTGATCTCTGTGTAGCTAAGTCCAAGAGGTAAATATAGCTTAGTAAGATAATTATAGATATTGATTAGTGTTAAGAGTCTTAATGTAGCTCCCATTTGTTTTAGGGAACTCTGACCTTAAGACAACCAAGAAAGCCAAACATGCTTGTATTCTTTTTTTATTATCATTTTGTTCTCTGACTGCATAAACAGATGATTGTCTCACAAGGACAGAACCAAACTTTTATCCTCTCGGAGAACATACTGTTTAAATTTACAAAAATGAGTGCAGAGTTAAGCAGTTATTTTGATCATACCGGTAAAATAAAGATACAATTAATGAATAAGGAGTCTGTCAGTGGGAATACACTGATAAGAGACCTGAAGAGAACTTCCTTAGTGATACGCATAAGTCATTGAGATCTTGTAGCTTAACAAGGTCTTAAGACAACTTTTTTAAAGGGCTAGCATCGCTTTGGTATGTGCATGCACTTAAAATATTCATTAATACTTTATTTTATTTTTTTTTTTTAACTGCAAATGACCCAGATAATAGAAAGGAGTGCCGCTTGCGTTTATTTTTAAGAAATCTGTGTTACTGCACTGAGTTTCTTTTCATTCATCTCACATCCCAATCCTAACTTCTTTTTTTTTTTTTTGCCAGCAGGTGACTCTGGGTGATGTTAAAGAAGAAGATGCTCAAAGCCAGTCGGATTTTGCGCTCAGAAAATGATAAGGCGAGCAATGAGCAGCATAAGCACATTGGCAGCATGAGTTCTGAAAAGGCATTTGGTCGGTACACTGAAGCATTTGAGTTTGTTAAAGACCACCCGGAACACAATGATCTTAAGGACTGGTTGTCGTTAGCAGACTTAAACAAAGATGACACATTCTCCTTTGAAGACTGTGTGCAGTAAGTAACTTGAGTCTAGAGAAATATATATGTTAATCATTAACAGTTGATCATGTATAGTACATGATCTGTGTAAACATTACTTCAAATATGGTGTAAAGTAAGCAGTTGTCAATGTTTGTATTATTCATCTGTCGATATCTTGTAATTTATGTTTGTCTTTGTACGTGTGTCAGGTTGGAGAGGCGGTGGATGCTCTGGCACAAGTTTATGAAAGAATACTCTTGTTTGGATGATTGGTTGCGACTGGCAGAGAAATCAGCTGCTTCCCCAAACTCCAGCCATGTTCTATACTCCACCGCAAAAGAAGAGCTGCAGAACTTTGAGGTGAACTGGATTCCACACTAATACTAACTATTCCAATATTTTTATCTGAGGATACCAATGAAATAAAAAGCTCAGTGTTTATTTTCTGGGTGAAAGAAAGCTGTGAACATTTTAATGTAAATATTTTAGCCTAAAAATCTTGGATAAATTGCAGAAAAATAAAATAATCCCAAATCATAATCATCGAGCACATTCTTTCAGGCCATGTGGAGTAACGAGTGCAACAGCTCATTGACTTCTGTGCCTACCCGCATGATTACTTCTAAATTCATATGAAAAAAATACTCTTATGTGCTGGCTGTAGATAGGTTTTCCATTCATAGAGTATTTTTATTCATAACCCAAGAATTTTGTCCCCAGACTCTGCGCAATGAGGCTAGACTGCGCTTGGCCCAGCTGGATAGCCTGAACCAGACAAGCCGTATCCTGTTGGGGTTGTTCAGGGGCTCTATGAAAACCAGGCTGATAGATTTGACCAAAGAGTGTGGGCAGCGCTGGGACAAGCTCAGCACCACTTTAGACACTGTGTGTCGTCGTTTGAAGGTATATTAGGTTGCCTTTGAATAGAGATGTAAAATGATATGTCATTAATAATTTAATAATAACTTTCAAGAACATGTTAAGCCAATTTCAATCTCATATTATTTTCTATTATGCCTGTCTTTCACTTCCAGTTTCAGTATGACATTTATATGCAGTCATCTCAGTATGCTTTTAGTCTAACCATATCAGAGCTACACATTTCTGTAAAGACTATCATAGTTTGGCCCTCAGATGTAATACACTAATTATATCAGATCTGAACAATCCTGCAGAACTGTCTATGTGCCTTTGTTTGCAATAGCACTTTGTAGTTCAGCGAGAGGACTTTGAGAGGCAGCAAGAGGAAATGGGCATCTGGCTGGCTGACATGGATCTAAAACTGACCGAGGTGGAGCATTTTTCGGAAATGAATACGTGTGCCAAAATGCGACAACTTCAGGTAAACACACACACACACACATATATATATAGATATAGATATAGATATAGATAAACCCCCCCCCCCAAGTGGCCTTATTTACCAAAGTAACATTACCAAGCAGATTTAAGCTCACTGAATGATGTTTGACTAAATCTGTGTCTGACTCATGGAGCAACAAAGCAAGTGGGGATTTGAGCACAATTGATTAATGAACTTCACCTGGGAATATGTAAGCTCTGCAAATCCCTCATTTGCATGCAATATGCATGCAATATGTGTACAACACACCCCAATTTATATGAAACAATTATGTAAATGTCTCAAAAGACAATAAATATAAGATATTCAGTTCTAGCTTTAAGGAGAAAGAGGGAAACGCTGTATTTCAGTCGAGTGGAGCGAGAGTTAGAGCTGTTCGGATCAGAGGTTGCTGCAAGTACAGATGCTATTTTTATTGTCAAAAACGGCACAAATAGTCAGCCTAAAATGAAAGTGTTGCATAAAATTAAATCAATTTTTAACGCAGTTTCAGTGTAGGAAAGATAGGCAAGTAGATTTGTCTTTTTTGTTTGAGTAAAACATATTCAAAGGGGTTTTATTTATCAAGCTGGATACAAAGAGATTTATTTCTAAATAATTTATACAAGTGAATATTGCAAATTCCAAAAAACATTGGTCTTCTGCACCGAAGTGGGTGTAAATGAATGTATAAGGAGACTAAATAATATAAACTTCAGCTTGATCAACCTTAAATCGTATAGATTGTATGGAAAGGTTGCTTAGATTACTGCATTTGTATATATGGAATATTTTTTATCATTTTTATACAAGTGAGCAATTGAGAGTTAAGGGCCTTGCTCATTTCCCAACAGTGATGTTGATGAGGATTGAACCCAGACCTTCGGATCAGTAACCCATTGCCTTAACTTTTGAGCCACCACTGCCATTAAAATCACATCCTCATGCTCAGATATTAAGGGTACTGTTATTAAAAGGGCAGTGGTGGCTTGGTGATGGGTTACTGAACTGAAGGTCAGCAGTTCAATCCCCACTATCACCACTGTTGGGCCCCTTGAGCAAGGCCCTTAACCCTCAACTGCACAGTTGTATAAAAATGATAATTGTAAGTCACTCTGGATAAGAGCATCTGCCAAATGCTGTAAATGTAAAATAATGTGAACCAGTCATTTTTATTTATTAGCATTAGTTAAAGAATATGAAGAATAAAAAGGTAGGCTATTGCAAATCAATAAATTAAGATAAATAAAAGAAATTCTAGGTTATAAAAATCTATTGGAATATGCATTTTATTACAGTTTTCATTGTCAATATCTCCCAGTTTGTTTGCATTGTTTTAAATATTTATTTAATTAATGCATTCGGATACTGGCAAATCTAAAAAAATAAGAATGAACAAATTATTCCCCCCCTCCCATTTAAAAATATTTTGCACAAATTTACTAAGGCACACGTACACACTGGTCAGACACAAGTTTGCTCTTGCAGATGCACCAAAAAATTCTATTGAGGAATCAGGACACTGGCAGTGGAATTTACATGTGGTTGTTTTCTGATCACATTTTTGTGAATTCAACATTGATGTGTCAGATACTTTCATCTGTTTGTGTTTCAGGGCTTTCAGGAGGCAGTGGCTGAAAGTGCAGGTCGACTAAATGCACTGCTCCAGCAAGGGGAAGAGCTGATCCAGAGAAGTGAGCCGGCTGATGCCCAGGCCATTGAGGGCCAACTACAGGAGCTGCTTTTGTACTGTGCTCGTGTCTTCCAGGGTCTTGGTCGTCTCCATACACGCCTTCTCAGCATGAGGCTGGTGAGTATTGTTACAGTGCTGTCACACATGCACACGTTTGCAAATTTTTTTTTTGGCTTCAGGCAATTTGATCTTAGATTGGCGATCTGTTTAGGATGTACTCTGCCTCTTGCTTGACGACAACTGGGTCGGTCTCCATCTTAACCCAAATTTAGCTAGAAAAACACTAGAGATGTTTTGTTATGCTGCCTTCTGATGTATACTACAACTAATTGTGTGGTCTCTATTTTAATACTTTTTCAATATAGAAAAGTTCTCTGAAGTCTTGATTGAATGGGGTTCCCAATTTTGCAGTTGTACTCTATCAAGTTGTTTTGTAATTTTCCAAATAAGATAGTCCACAATTATATACTAATGAAGATTCATAATGTCACAAGTCCTAACACACTTGGGGTAAAAGTCATGAATGCTCCCCTGAATAGTTTAAATAGCTGCTTTGTATCCAAGTATGCCTTGTACAATGCCTGTACTGTCTGTGTGAATAGGTTTTTTGTGTAGGACATTGTCTTGGTAGGCTGTTTCAGATCAAGCTAAAAATGCAGTGCATTGATGCTCACTTTATAGCAAGCATGTAAAGGTTATGATGTCACACACCGGACATCCAGTAATGAATTGGCAGTGTGTGTGTGTGTGTGTTTCTCACAGCTTTCCAGTTTTTCGTGAGATTTTGTCGACTAAATACTGGAGTAGTGTTTGGAGGGTTAGTTATTTTAAATACCTGAAGTGAAACCATGAATCACAGCTATTCATTTTAAAACATAACTTTGGAAGAAAAGAAAATGATGTTGGGATGATGAAAGAGGGTTTTAACTTGTGAATAAAGTAATCAGTCTTGTATGGTTAAATTATTCATCCTCTCAGTGTTCTCTTACAGTTTATTATGTGGGCTGAGAGATACATTTAACACTTCTAAAAAGGGCTTAACATAGAAACATTTCTTAAAAGAAAGGAAGTTCCTAAATATTATTAGAACAAATGACAAAATGTTGAGTGCTGGGATTCTTCTGCTTTGTCTTGGAAGACAGAGTGAGGCGAAAGGGCTGGTGGGAAGATGGTATATGTATACCAGGGAGAACAAAAATTTAATCTGAGTATTATGTTTACATTATACAGTAGTGTGCCGTGATGATTATACACCACCACTTTTGTCTAAATGGCCTCATAATATAAAGAAGTAAAAAAAAAAAACTTTCTTATCTATAATTTATTTTTTGGGTAAAATTGTATTGAACAATGATACTGTAGGCAATGAGATCCAAAAAAAATCATTCCGACAAGTATATTGAGGGAAAAGAACTCATGAACAAAACAATGAAAATACCAAAAAAAAGTCAGAAAGTGTTGCAAATTTTATTTATTTTTTTTACTTTTGCATAACGTGAATGAACTTGAACTTCAAACCATATGGAACGGTTTAGCGAGTGAAGAAATTCAAAATTGAAAACCTTTTTAATTTTTCAGAAAAATTGGTATTTTCAGTGTTTGTGTTTTTTAGCCATACTTTCCCCTCTATACTTATTGGAATAAATTTTTTGGGTCTCATTGCCTACAGTAGTATTGTTCAATACATTTTCACCAAAATATTATAGAGAAATAATTTATACTTCTGTTTATTAGGAGCCCTTTTAGACAAAAGTGGTGGTGAATAATCTTTACTGTGCATAAAGTAGTGGTGGTTCCCATGCACAAAGGACTGAGAGTGAGGCATCAGTCTAATTTTTCAAAGCTTAAACAACTGTCCATACATCCATTCATGTACTACCACAGGTTTCCCACAATTTATATCTTTAGTTTAAAAAAACAGGTAGACTGGAGTCACTAAACTTAAAAACAATGCACTTTAGTTCACCAAAGCTGTAAACAACAATAATGAGTTATACATCTATACAATTGTGGAGAGCTCCAGTTCTAGCCAGTGCCTAAAGTGTGTGTGTGTGTGTGTGTGTTAAGGACAAAGGAATAATTATAATCGTTATTGACTTTATTGTTGCGTATACATTTGGCCAACCGTACATATTATTAGAAGAATCTCCAACCTATGGAATAGTGAATCACGAGTGCTGTTGAGGCAGGATGTGTGGGTGTTAAGTCACTTTCCTTTTGTAGGTGTTTGAGGAGGACTGGGTTCTATGTCCAGACTCTGGCTGTCCCTCCGAGACATTGTTAGAGGAAGAAAGTGTTAAAGACCACAGCATTGCATCACCAGTGCAGGGCAACCCCTCTCAGGTTTGCGCAGAGCAGCTGGTCCTGGAATGGGACCCTTCGGTGGACATTGGAGGCTCCATCTCCCATAATGATGCAGATTCATCCTATCTCACGGCTGGTGCAGGTGGATATTGAGCTTTAGAATACACATCTCCAAAAAGGATATTACAATTCTGATTGCTTTGTTGGTTTTATGTAATGTTGTGCCATAATCTGCTTAAATAATCCATTATTGTTTATGTTTTGTAGGTTCACTGCGTAATATAATCCCCTCCACACAGGAATTATTATATATAATTATATAAATCAAGAGGTATCTCTTTTGTTGAACATTTTAAATATTATATTTTATTCCTAGGGGTTAACAGTACAGAGGAGCTCCTTACCCCTGATCCTTGGAAGAGGAGAATTTACAGGAGATCTGCAGCGCCATGTCCAGCTGCTACAGCAAAATGTGTACAACAGACGGTGAGCCTCGTTAACTTGGGGACTGCTGTTTAATGTGACCAGCTTTTCAACATCCCTGATCACTTCCTATTGCATGTTTTCCTTCGCATTTTCATTCATTTGCATTAGATATAATCTACCCATGAATTGTTTGAATGTTTTACTGAATGAATGTTGGCATCAGTTAAATCTAGAAATGTCATTCTGAATGTTTATCAACTGTAGTATTTATTCTGGGTTTTAAAGAAAGCCTGGTTTCAAACAAAATTATAATGTATATTATTTTTCTGCAACTGCCTTAAAGATAGTAATTTGCATGACAAAGTGAGTGTAAATACATATTTTTGCCAGTATATTAGAGTTGACAGTGTGGTAGTTAGCACGTCCACCTAACAGCAAGAAGGTCCTGGGTTCGGTTCCTGGACTCGGGTGTTTCTGTGTGGAGCTTGCATGGGTTTCCCCCGGGTACTCCGGTTTCCACCCACAGTCCAAAAACATGCACAGTAGGCTAATTGGCTGTTCCAAATCACCCTAGTTGTATGTGTGTGTGATGGCCTGGCGAGCTGTCCAGGGTGTACCCTGCCCTAGCCCAGAGTCGGCTGAGTTGGGCACCAGCTTCTTTGCGAACCTAATTCGGATGCCAGTGGATTAGCAAATTATTGAATGAATGAGAGTTGACTGTTTTTTCTTTCTCAGGTGTCTAACTTAGACGGTACATTTCCACCCCAGACCCCTGTGACAGGTAAAGCAATCCCCTCTAATTGGTCCCAGTTTTAACATTTTATCACAGCATAAGATATGAACAGTTATCTTTCATACTGGCCTTAACCTGAAATCTGTAGTGGTTCATCATAGTTTTCCATGCTGCATTCAGTTGCTGTTTTACATTCAGATCAACCACCTTTTACATTTTAGAGCACAGTAGTAACGTGTCTGAAATGTAGCTATTTACAGAACAGATTCCAGGACACACTGTACAAAGGCTTCCCCCATTGTGTAACATTTTGTTTGTCTGAATAGACACTGATGGGCCAAGCTTTGGTTCATTTTGGAAGACTTCCACCCCTGATTCACACTCCCCTGAGCCTGTCACCTTTAAATCTGACCGCATCAGTGCCTGGCTGGTCCAGACACCTCGGCTGTGTTCTAGAGCTGTGCAGACAGAGCATGCACCACAGGTAATATCCACAGACTCAATATAAATCTTCAGCAGCCTGATTATTTCTCATTTATTTTTATCTTTTGACAAGACCATGCTGTAAATTATGCTTGATTATCAATGGGAATGACTACTCTAGTATAATGTGTAAAACATTTCAATCACCCATAGTCTGTGTAGTGTGTGTGTGTATAAGGCATTACCCAATTTTATTTTGTCATCTTATTCATATCCACATATATAGGAGGGGAAAAATAATGTCTCTGTAGAGCTAGGATGCAACGTGCATCCAACTACAAAAGCAAATTAGAGCATAGGGCACATGTTATAAAATATGAGCAAATGGAACAATGCCCTACAAATATACAGGACCATGCAATCCACTGTACATACAAACCTAAAACTGAACAACGAGAGGATTCGGATAAACCAAGCTATGTAACTTTAAATCATAACTTAACAGAATATGAGATAATGTTTATGCTCCCAATATCAGGAATTTGTATCCTTTATTATAAACACTTGTAGTTATTGTTTGTTCAAAGGCTTAATTCTTTAAGCAATGTAGTAATTTGCTGATTTATTTTTAACAGTAGCATGCCCATTGTTTTAAACAGGAACATGCCTTGCAAATTAATAATTAAATAGAACAAGCAATGAAAAATTTCCTATGCTGACTTACCATGAGTTTGGAAGCTAATTTACAAATGCAAACAAATACAAATGTGCGAGCTGCGATAGCACTGAAAATAGAATTTGTATCTACTGTGCTAGAGCAGCTCTGGTTTTCGCAGTTTTTTTTTTTTTTTTTTTTTTTTCTTTTTTTTTTTTTTTGAGTTGCAATTTACTGTTGCTTTAAATGTAGACCTAATGCTTTGTGATTCAATCTGCCTGTCCACCAGAGTAATGACTGGACAAAAGTGTCAATCATGTGGTCCCATTAGATTGTTTAAAAACACATGAAGTAATTATTTTGGGATATTTGAGTTCAAAATGACTTCACCCTCTGTATTTTCCCTCCCTTTACATTTACAGCATTTGGCCGATGCTCTTATCCAGAGCAACTTACAATTATAATTTTTGTACAACTGAGCAACTGAGGGTTGAGGGCCTCGCTCAAGGGCCCAAAAGTGGTGATAGTGGGGATTGAACTGCTGACCTTAAGTTCAGTAACCCACCACCTTAACCACTAAGCCACCACTGCCCTGCCCTAAATGTCCTTGCATGGCTTTTTTTTTTCTTCTTTTTTCCAGAGTGGTCTACATGGAGTGTCAGTGGTACGCTTCATTTTTACAGTGCTGCAGAGACTGCAGTCGAGATAGTAATGCATATCTGCTTAAATCAGATTACAGGAAGGCATAAAACAATATCATGTAAGCAATATGCCTGTGCTTTATTAGAGTCTCTTCTGCCTCATTTTTAAGCATTTGTATATGTACCGTATGACTCATCAGTCATGTTTGCCCATTATACTAATAATATGATACCATGAATTATTAAGGAGTTTTTCAGTCCTATAATTAAGCAGTGTGAAAGAAACTGCGTTTTTATTACATTTGTTGGAAGAAGTGGTGGGAGAAATTCCTGAGGAACAAGAATGTGTTGTGCTGATGCAAAGGCAGATTGCTTCCTGAAGCCTTGGATGAACCACAGCAAGTGTGAGGCCAATTCAATTTCAAAGCAGCTCTCCTAATTTCTTAGTGCTGGCAGTTAATTGGCAGCTTTGCATGGCTTGAAAAGAAAGCTGTGGTTCTAAACTGGCAGTTTAAAGACTGCAGTGGGCCCAAACATAAAACACACAGCAATGGGCTAAAACAGTAATAAAAAAAAGGTTGTCAGGGGGGTATGTTTTGTGTGTTTGTGCGATGAGAGATAAGCCCTGCCCTCATTAGTTAATTGTGCCAGGTTTGTTTGATTTTGGTTAGAGATGCTCTCACATACAGTGAACAAAATACTGGACTCTTGTCTATCTTTTGGAACTGTCTTTGTTTCTCTGTTCTTTGTGTCCATCTTCACAGCAGTGTTCAAGCTTTTATTCATCACCGTCCATGCAGGCGCAAAAAAGGGAGGAGGTGAGGGAAGCTGACTGTCTGGAAAATGTAGTTCTCAAGAGGCGCTCCTGCTTGCCACACTCACATAGCATGTGTTCCACCAAGTCATGTGACCTTCAGTCTCATTCTGCCAAACGTTACCCAAACCCACAGGTGAAATTTCTCTCTCTCTCTCTCTCTCCCTCTCTCTCTCTCTCGCTCTTTTTACACACACACCACGCCCCTCACACAGGTTGTTTATCTCTTTTACTGAACCTGGTGACCTCATTCTTCTAGTGTGGAATAATGCTGTAGGTCATCACTGATTTCTTTACGCTGTGAAATTAAGTACAGAGTTAGTAGACTGTAGTACATTTTGACTCCTTTCTGTCGAGGCAGTTGATTTTATGTATTTTGCACTTCTAAACCCTCTGTATATAATTACACTCATAATGTTGTCTGATTGCAAATTGCTCATAAACAGCCGAACCCCTGTGGGGTTACTTTGCGATCTTGTCTCTCATTTTCTCTAGTTGCCATCTTATTACAATCTTGTCTCTTACTTCCACTAGAGTATGAAGGAGAGATTGAACTCTAATGAATCAGTGAAGGACAGCAGCTGCACTAAGACACACTGGTGAGCATTTTAACTGCTGGATCTTGGAGAATTGATGGTCAGCTGTGTGTGTGTGTGTGTGTGTGTGTTCGTTTTTTAATCAAGCCTGTATGTGCCTAGTGCAGTGTTAGTCTGTGCAGTGTAGAAAACTGTACACATGTACTGTTCATGTGGTCCCATTTTAATGAAGAAAAGGTATTCTTTTTGATTTTATTAGGTTTTTTCTTGACAAATTCCTACTCAAGATTTTATATGCATAGTCAGGATCACATTTCCTACAGGAATTTTCCTACAAATTATAGAAAGAGCACATTTCAGTTCATCTTCACATTTCAGCTGAGCACAGACGATGCTATGAGAGTAATAGTTTGATAAAGAGAACATGGATGGATATATATTTTTCCAGATTTTAATCCATTTTGTTCCAAATATCTACTTCGCGTCCCATTAAAGTTAGCACTTTTGCTACTTTCATCATGGCCATATCACTACACACCAGTAATAAATTTGACGGTCTCCACTCTTTCTAGAAATTGATGGCTATAATTCCATGCCGTTTCAAAACTGTTCTCTTGTTGTTGTGAAACACAAGGATAGAATATCAACCAAAAGTTACTTCAGTTTTCATTCTGATCATCGTTGTTGAATTTCTGGTATCAACAGCTTTTTTTTTGTGTTGCTTCTTTCTTCTGTGCAGTGCCCACAGTCAACCCTTCTGGTCACAAAATCTCCTAAAGCTTCCAGCCCTGCTCTGCATTTTGCTGGCGCTATTTGTGTTTCTGATCATCATTGCCCTCTCAGTGCTCCTGGATAATAAATGTTACCATGCAAAGTCCCTTACCCATTCCTTCCACCTAGACTTGTGCTATGTCAACGGACCACCTCCGACCTGAAGAATGCCGAGACCCACAGGATACCCTAAATACTGTTGCATTTGAGAGCTATAACTGCAGCACATCAGGAACAGAAACCTGGAGACATTGCAACTATAGGTTCTTAAAAAAAAAAAAAAAAAAAAAAATAATTGCACGGGGTTGGGGGGAATGACTTCACACTAGTCAAGGTTTTATTAGGCACTTTGGAATTTGTAGACACACAGATTTGACTTCATGCTGGTTTTTATATATATATATATATATATATATAATTCTGGCCCTTTCGGTTTCGGAATCCTTGCAATCATAAACATTGTATGTCTTAATATGAGGATTAAAGATATGTGCACTGTCATTTCATCCATAAAACTAGAAATTATTTATTGATATTTTTAGAAACAAAATGAATAAAGTATATCAAACTGTAGTTTGTGCTGTGAACTGTTTTGTGAGACAGCTGGCTCAAGAATGGGCATAATCTGCAGGGCACTGTTCAGGCACTTGTATCTCCAATGTTAGACTGGTCTCATCTTTACTGTAGAGTCTCATCTCATCTCATCTTCTTCCGCTTATCCGGGGCCGGGTCGCGGAGGCAGCAGTCTAAGCAGTCTATAAACTGTAACAATCATGTGCTTGATTTCATCAGACTATGGGTATTGAAAGAATACACTGAGCAGCCATTATGTTTATATATATATATATATATATATATATATATATACACACACACACACGCACCGTGTTTCCCCGATAATAAGACACTGTCTTTTTTTTTTTTTCGGCTCAAAAAACACCATAGGGCTTATTTTCGGGGTAGGTTTTATTATATTTAACATTAACAGTAATTTCAATAAACAGGTAAGTGATTCCTCCACAACTGCTTTTTTGTACTCGGCGGTGTAGCTC
>JAOUQZ010000049.1:15934285-15950747 GCA_028564935.1 Neosilurus hyrtlii | reverse complement strand
TGTGTGTGTGTGTGTGTGTGTGTGTATATATATATATATATATATATATATATATATATATATATATATATAATATAATATAATCCTGAGTCGATTTTCCGTAGAATAGTGCTCGATATGTCGAAGCAGAGCTAAATATATTGTATGTGGGGGAAAAAATAACAGTACTACAATTTCATCCCGACAAGTCTGTTTCGTGGTTGCTCACTCATCAGGGGACTTTTTAAGAGCATTCTTTTACCACAGTATATATACAGTCATCAACATTTGAATGGTGAATGTGAAGTGGTTCAGGTGTTACCTAAGAGGGCGTGGTGGAATGAGGCAGTGTGATTTCTATATCTTGCTTTGAAATCATTTTCGTGAGTCCAATGTATGTTTCTGTTGTGTTGTGCTCACAGAAAACGATTTCAAAGCAAGATATAGAAATCATTCCGCCATGCCAAACACAAAAACAGCACAGAACTCAGCAAACAGCACAGAACTCAGTATACACATATATATATATATATATATATATTACTGTTCATAACATCTTCCTCTGTAAACTATATAAGTTGCAAGGTGGGGCCTTCATGGACGACCCCCCCAATCCTTAGTTGGATTGAGATTGTGGGTAGTTGGAGTTCAAGACAACATCTACAACTCTATGTTCCTCAAACCAAAATATTTTGCAATTTAGCAGGGTCTAACATGTCCTGATGAAAGAGGCCACTGCCATTAGGGGATTTAGTTGCCATTAAGAGAGGTATCTGGTTTGCAACAATGCTTAGGTAGATGGTACATGTCAAAGTAGCATTGACCTAAATATCACGACCCAAGGTTGCACAGCAGACCACTGCCTTCGCTGACTGCACTCTTCTTCCCACGGTGCATTCTGGTGCCATCTTTTCCCAAGGTAAGCGACTCATATGCTCCTGGCCACCCAGGCCATTCTTTTCCATTGCTCCATGGTCATTGTAGGTTTTTTCAACAGTGGACAGGGGTTGACACTGGTTGCAAATTTAACAAAAAGGGATTCATTGCTATCAAATGGGTATAAATGAAACCTTCCATTCATATTTCGACAATTGATGGTGGAACTCAGCAGGGTAAGTATTGTGATGCAGAAATTAACAAACTGCCTGACCAGTGTTCAAAAACATGTTTAAAAGTGTTTCCTTGACTGCAAAATGTTTTTCACTTATGTTTTGTTATTTATGTTGCATGCTGTTACTTTTTTCAGACATTTGATTCATCAAAACATCAATCTTTGAAACTAGCATCAGGCTTTGTAATACACCTCCCACTTGGATAGGACTTCTGGCAGATCCAGCTCTGAGAAATTGAAGCACTTGCATGAAACACTGCCGGTGTGATATACTGTGTACAATTTTAAAGAAACAAACACTGAGAAGTTATGGTTTATACTTCTTTCCATGCCCACTGTAGTCTTTACTGTGAAACATTACAGAAGTCGATATAATGTTTAAACTGCAGGTTAAAATCTAATTTAATTACCCCCTCTCTGTTTTCTTTTAAACCTGATTCAAGAGAATTTGTGTGTTTAGATAAGCTCCAAGCTGAAAATGATGAATCTGATACACACGAGAACTGAATAGGTCCAATATTTTCACTGAAATTTCAAGGAAAAATGAGACAATTATCAGATTGGACTGCCTGTCTAAGCAAAGCCTTGGGTGAGTTGTGTGGTATGTTATGTTAACAGCCGGGCACTACATCACAAGGAATTTGATTTATTAGTCATTATGCTGCACTATGAAAAATATGACTGGGGGAAATTTTCAGTGTTAAATGTTATGCTGCCTTTAGTCAATAACAGGACTATGGAGATAGCAAAGCAAAAATCATTTGTATTGTGGGAATCTTTTATTACATTCGAAATTTAATAAGTAAATGAAAAAACTGGCATGTCATTGTGATATGGAGTGATTGTCTTTTAGGAATACAGGCACTGTTGTGCATTTTGTCTCCAATTTAGTGGACACAAAGAATAAGGGTTTTGTGCCATGGTTGAATATGGCAAATACATTTTCAAATTGATTTGGCTCTCAAATAATCTTTGGTGGAATTGTAGTTAGCCTTTCAGCATTATAGCTAACCATAACCTGGATTTGAACTGGAGGAATACATGTTAATATATATTGGAGAGTAAAACTGAGGGGTGAACAGTGGTTAGCACATCCGCCTCACAGCAAGAAAGCCTAGGTTTGATTCCCGGGTTCGGGCATTTCTGTGTGGAGTTTACATGTTCTTCCCATGCTCGCGTCGGTTTCCTCCCACAGTCCAAAAACATGCACAGTGGGTTAACTGGCTGTTCCAAATTGCCACTAGGTGTGAGAGTGAGTGTGAATGGTTGTGTGTGTTGTCCTGCGATGGCCTGGTGAGCTGTCCAGGATGTACCCCGCCCTCACCCAGAGTCGGCAGAGATGGGCGCCAGCCTCCCCGTGACCCTAATTAAGATTAAGAGGCTTAGCATATGAATGAATGAGTAAAGCTAAGAGTGAACATAGCAAAGTTAAATGCTATGATGTCAGTGATAAAATTGAAGACTGGGTAAAAAAAAAAAAAGAGTGTAGGAGTAAAAAAGTGAACTGTCCTGTGTGCTACAATTCCTTCAAGTGACATTTGTTGTGGTAAGAAAAAACTGCAGGCACTTTTTATACAAGAAAAATGAGTTTCTACCCCTACAGATATTTTAAATGTATCCACAGTGAAATGTACTATTAATGGGTTTTTAATTAAGTATCCACAATAATTTATGTACCACTACCCCTTATGTAACCAAAATTAGTCCATAAACACATGCTGCTGCTCATTATTGTTCCAGTTAACACAGACACTGAAAATGGAACAGAAAATTAGGTGGGGGAAATGAGATTTAAGAAAAACTGACTGATTAGGTAATATTGCTTCCTCCATTCTGAGATGGTTATTATGGATTAATATGACAAAAGTTTCTATCCATGCATTTCTGAACATTTCTGTGATGGGGGAATTTGTTTACCAGCCATATAATAAAATAACCATGGAGCACATTCTTACCTCATAGTCCACTGGTTTCCACTTAATATAAGAATATAATAAATATAATATAATGTAATGATATATACATAAGAATATAATGATCTTTGGCCACATGTCTATTTGGTGAAGGTTTTGTGCTTCTTCTGTGTAGACTCTCATTTTTTGCCAAAGCCCAAGTCAAAAGACAGTTCTATCTCCTCTGTCTGAGCTCAAATTTTTAGGAATTTAAGTTGTTGTAGAACCTGTTGCATGTATGTCCTATTTGGATGCTTCACTGTCTCCATTTTCTGCCAACACCAATGGGCTGAAGCAGTAAATAAACATAATGAGATAGCATTGTGCTAATCGACAAAATGGATCTCCATTGGTCGGGAGCTTGGTTTCTGACTACACCACCCCCATTTCTTGCAGCAGAGCTGTGCCACAACAACAACGGTGATCAGGATTGACAGCCTGTGCACACATAAAGAGATTACGTAGAAATCCCTTGGACGGCATCCCTTTAGGACAGCAAACATTTGGATGGCCATAACAGCTGCAGCTCAGTATTACAATGTCACAGTTAACCCTTCATATCTGGGGCCGTGTTAATGAATCGGCACATCTATGAAATTTCAATGAGTTTTGCAGACACACCAGATCCTCCGTCATAGTACTGGGACAAAATATCTGAAAACAGGAACATGGCTTTCACCCTAACAAAATATGTTGTATCATCTAGCATGGTGGGCGGTAGAGTGGCGTAGTGGTTAGCATGTCAGCCACACAAAAAGAAAGTTCTGGATTCAAGTTTTTGTGTGGAGTTTGCATGTTCTCCGTGTGCTTGCATGGGTTTCGTCTGGGTACTCAGGTTGCCTCCCACAGTCCAAAGACATGCACATTAGGCTTGGTGGCTGCTCCAAATTGCTCCAAGGTGCGAGTGTGACTGTTGGTCATGGGACGGTCTGCTGAACTGTTCAGGGTGTACCCTGCTTTTGCACAGTGTTGGCTGAGATATGCTCCAGCTTCACCGCGACCCTAGTAGGTTTAAGCGGTTTGGTAAATAAGTGATTGAGGGAGCTAGCAGTGTGCCATCATGATCACAGCTGTGAAATAAACAGGTGCAGGGGTGGACTAAAAAGTGGGAGGTGAACATACAAAATTCATTTGTTATAGCCAGTGTCTGTTGGGCATAGGCTGGATAAGAAGGAAGTATTCTAGCACCATCTATTTCACATAGTGAGGCAGAAACATAATTACATTGTTTAATGTCCCATGGAAGTGCCATTATCCAAATGACTTCCAAGAAAAGAAGAAGAGTGCATATTAACAGTGAATATTTTCAGTGTAAATGCTCACGGACGCTTCACATCTGACTATACTTTCTACTGTGGGAGTAAGCAGCCTTTAATTCCCCTACACCGAGCTCTTGAGTTGTCGATGACAGTAAGCTTGGCTCCCCCCGACTGCCCCTGCCACCTCTCCCCTTCTTCCCCACTCTCTGTCCTGATTCATGTGAATGGATTTTGTGAGAATGTTTCAAGCTGGCAGCACCAGAGCAGAGAGCTTTAATGCTTTCTGGCTGTAAACCTGTGTGTGCTGCTACATGATGCACTATTAGTTCTCTCATCTATTCTCAGATTATACAGAGTCACATGGTTGAAGGTATATAGTAAGCCAGTGCTTATTTACCACAGCCCTGTCTGGGTCTCCTCATGGACCTACGTGATCATAATGATTACAATGGCACACACTAGCACATGTTGGTCCCCTCGTCCTCAAGTCAGTGGCTTCTTAAGATAGGATGTTTATGCAGCAGATGACGGTGCAGGAATTAGACTTGACAGGCATCGCCATGAGCTCGATACAGCTTTCAGCTGAGACTGTCATAGCAGCAGCGCCCAACCCCCACATCACCCCTCCACTTACACACAAACACTGCCACCACACATTGATGAGACGCGCACATCTTTCCCGCCATAGCTAGTCCCATTCATAACGACAGCAGTAGCTCTCCATGTTGGATTCGCACTGAATCCCTGAGCTTACAAAACATCACATGTGTGTTTGCAGGCTCTGTTTTCGGTTTGTACAGGCAACCAAGCTTCCCTGCCTTTATCTGTTAGTGTTTACTTAGGATTTTTTTTTTCTGTTTATAGATATTTGCACATAAACAAAAGTCAGTCTGCTTTCTGTGCAGATTAAGCAGTCTTCACATTACACATGGTGGCATAGTGGTCAGCAAATCCGCCTCACAGCAACATGGTCCTGGGTTTGAATCTCTGGCATGGGCATTTCTGTGTGGAGCTTGCAAGTTCTCCCCGTGCTTGCGAGGGTTTCCTCGGGGTACTCCGGTTTCCTCCCACAACCCAAAGACATGCACATTAGTCGGACTGGCTGTTCCAAACTGACCCTTAAGTGTTAATGGTTGTGTGTGTTGGCCATGGGACGGTCTGGTGAGCTGTTCAGAGTGTACCCTACCTTTGCCCAGTCTCAACTGAGATAGGCTTCATCCTCTCCACGACCCTAATGGGATTGAGTGGTTCAATATATAAGAGAGTGAGAACCTTCAAGGGGAACCAGAATCGAAAGTGAGTACACTAAATAGTATGATTAAAAAAAACAACTTGCTTCTCTAACTGTGCTATTTGGTCCAACTGTGTAAGCAGGAAATTCATTATACTTTAAACATGGTTTAAGTTGCTGTTCATTGACTGAGATTAGACATTGAGAGGTAAGACTGTTACACCAATTGTAGGTATAAGCCATCAAAACAAAAGTGTTTTGTATTAATTACAGTACAAATTCACCATTGTACCATCTTGATACTGACTTCCAATTGTCAGAAAAGAGTGCATATTGTAATTAGACAAGTTACTGTGTCTTATAGCCACATTTATTGTAACCTTATTTGGGTGATGATAGATATTATGACTAGTAAACCATTATTTTAGTGTTGTTTTAATCTTGTCTACAGGACTTGTCTATATACAAGGCTATGTCTTGAATTCATTACCATGATGTCATGATGGACCAGGGCACCTGCTGAAACTGAGCAGTTAGCTAAGATCTGGCATATTCATTCATTCATTTTCTGAACCGCTTAATCCTAATAAGGGTTGCGAGGCCAACTCTAGGCGAGGGCAGAGTACACCCTGGACAGCTCGCCAGGCCATCGCAGGGAAGAAACACGCTGACGGCTAAGCAGTCTACTCTTGACGAAAATCAGCAATGGTTCTTTTACATGCCTCTCACCGTAGACAGTAAGAGACATGGCCGGCATTTGATAACCCAGTTAGCTACACAGGGGAAGATCTTGCATATGACATAATTAAAATGATTGCAACTGGTTTACCAGGCTGCCGAAAGGATACGCCTCTTACAGTATACTTTCTGTCATCAGTCAGAGAAAAGACAGTTGATTCAAAGCACAAATCTGAGGGGAACTATGAGCAACAAATTCTCAACAGCATCTTCAACTCAAAAACGAGAGCTCAACTCATGAACAAGTTTTCTTCTGATACTCTTATAAAATATTAAGTATGAAATAATACAGAACACATTTTATTCTGTCCAGGGGCAAATTGTGCATCATATTAAAATGGAGACAAATTCAATGTTGCCATTCACACTAAATGGCCTGTTTAATTTCTATTTCTTGCTTCACAGATTTGGCTTTAGTGAATCCCCACAGTCACACTCCAAATTCTAGTGTGAAGCCTTCCTTAAAGAGGCAAACAAAGAATATCAAAGGGGGACTAATCCTTAAATCGGTTATTCAAAACCAGCACATATGTATGTAATGGTCAGGTGTCCATACACCTTTGGTAATAGTGTATATTGATGTATAAGGTATTGTCTATCATGCAGTGCATATTATCATTTAGATCATTTACTGGGCCAAGTCATCCAAAGTCACAATATCAGAATTCACCTGATGTTGGCTTCATTGTCCTTAAGATTTTCTTCACCTCTCCCTAAAATAAACGGGGTAAATGTTTTTCATCCAGTAATCACAGAAATAGCTTTGTTTATGAGCCATTTATTAGTTCTATTTATGGTTGGAGGGATGCTAGAGCCAATCCCAGCTGACTCAAGGTGAAAGGTGGGGTGCATCTTGAACTGCTCACCATTCTAATGCAGGGACGAGAGAGAGAGAGAGAAAGAGAGAGAGAGAGAGAGAGAAAGAGAGAGAGAGAGAGAGATTCAAAGATTCAAACACACATTGACACCTAAGGGAAATCCAGAAGAGCTGATTAGCCTAATGTACATGTTTTTGAATCATGGGAGGAAACCCGAGCACCTGGAGGAAACCCACACAAGCATGGAAAGGACATGAAAACTCCACACAGAAACACCCTTGCACAAACCATGACCTGTTCATTTTCCTGGAAAAAAAACTCTTAACTATATTGTACACCATATATTAGACTTAAGGAGTGAATCAAAGTCCTCGACTAGGCTAAAAAGTTCCTAGGCTGACTAAGAAAGAGTGATGTCAGACCAGTTAAACTTGAGAGCTTCTATTCCAAGCTGATCCAAGTGCTCCGACACCGCCTGAAGAAGTGTGTACACTGCAGTAGAGGTTATGTAGAAAAATAACTCAAATGTGGTGAAATTCATGTACTGCATCATGGTCACCATGTGCACTTTTCAGCCCACTCTCCTATGTGATACTCTCCTAGCCCCATTCATGTTACTACCCAGAACTTCCCAGAGACATAGTTGTATCCTAATAGGGTATCATATTGCCATCCTTTATGCAAATTAGGGCAAATGTCTTTTCCCCCAGAATAAAATCATCTCTAAACGAGACGCTCAGCAGTTAAACAATCTAATCAATCCGGGTGCGTGTGCAATAGGGTGTGTTGGGGCTGGGGGGGGTGACTAGTTGCTAGGGGTAACGGGGGTGAGCTGGTTGCTGTGTGTGTGTGTGTGTGTGTGTGTGTGTGTGTGTGTGTGTGTGTGTGTGTGTGTGTGTGTGTGTGACGCCACCGCGACCCTCGAGTCCCCGCGCGCTTCTCTACACGGGGGTTGGCTGGTTGGTTGTAGTGAGGCGCGGGGAGGATGCGAACAGGGATTTAGTTTCTCTGGCTTTTCCAGTCTGCAGCAGATTATTCCCTTTCACCAACACCCAGCAACGGATTTAGCTTCCCAAAACAAGGTAAGTTGAATAATTAATCAAACCACCAGTCGTAGGGTTTTGTATTATAAAATATCTGTGTTTCATAAACCATCTATAATTCATGGATCAGTTGTATTTTTAAAAACAAGGAGCAATCTCTCTCTCTCTCTCTCTCTCTCTGTCTCTCTCTCTCTCTCCCTCTCTCTCTCTCTCTGCAGCTCCAGTCTGATGACTTTGATTAGAAATACGTGCGCGAGTGCGCGTGTCTTTACCGAGACTACCCAGGCTACAGTTGCCGTGCTGGTTATTTATTTATTTATTTGTCTGTTTTGGCGGGTGAAAGGGCAGACGTCTGGACTGATAGAATTGATTATCCCCATGAATGCGTGGTTGTTTGGAATCCGCCGCGGATCCGGTATTTATTTGTCAGGGATTCCGAATTTATTCCTGTTCTGTGTTTTGTCCTGTCCCTGTCGGATTGCATGGGCTACGGTTGGAAACCAAGCATCTGTTTACGGCTTTGTTTGCCGGAGCAGACGGCATCATCCATCCGGTCAACTTCGCCAGACGCGCGCGCGCCAGACTGTCTTCCTGCACACTCTAATTAGAGTCGCTCGAGTGTGAATTCGGACAGGAGCGCTCGCGACGCGACTCGGATGCGTTCGACTTTTGTTTCCCCAGAAAACACAATGTATAAACACTGTTTGCTCGATCACGAATATGTACACACGAGTAGCGCCACCTGTGCCTTATAAACATGACGTTAGAGCAGTCTGAGCTACGGTGACGAGGGGTTTTGGTGTGTGTGTGTGTGTGTGTGTGTGTGTGTGTGTTCAAGTTGCTGTTGTTTTCCCGCTGCATATTGATTTCCAAGTATTGATTTTTTTTTACCTGTTTCTTTGGTATAATACAGAAGTTACTTGTAAATCTAAAGCATATTTAATCATAAGGGCCAATTTTTTATATATATATATATATATAAATTTATTTTTAATCGGTGCTTTTTCACCTGCCCATTGTTCAAGATGTTTTTCCAGTGAAGAATGACTCATTGTCTGTTCATGACGTTTTGACTAAGTAGCTCGTCTACGTCATCAATTTAAACGCTATATAAGAAGTCTATTTTGGTATTTGTATTGAATGACAGGCATTTTTTTTTACAAAACGAAGGGGGTTGGGAATTACATTAGCATTGCAAATAAGCATTTGAAAAGCACGGACACCTGCTGTCTCGAGCATTTGCATTGCCCCATCACCCCCCCCCCCCACGCACACACACACACACTCACACTCACACACTCTCTCTCTCTCTGTCTTGCAAAGGTTGTGTCCATAGTTGATCTCAAATCTAGGGACCTTCTGCAGACATCCCTTCTCTCCCTGCTAGCCTTATCATAACAAAGGCAAGGAGCCAGACAGGCTTGTCGATGAAAAGAGAGGACAAAACCATCCAAGTTTTTATTGTCCATATGTCAGTCTGAGGGAAAAGCACAGATTCAGACGACTGTACCAGTATTGTGTCGACGCAATACAGTGAAAATTGCAGCACACTCAGACAGCGACCTGTTTTGGCTACTGTAACTGTAGGACAACAACTTCTCTGCAGAAGGAATCACAGGCCAAATTTATTGTACTGTAGGGTTGTGTGTCTGTCTTGTGCTTTAACCTACTCCCCCGAAAACTGTTTTTAATTAGGAAAACGTTAAAATTGGTGCAAGCTTCGGAAAGCTACAGTATTGAACCATAAATGAAGTCTCGGTAGAATGAGAAGAAGGACCCTAGTGTTATGAAGGCAATACAGTTTGACCCCGGGAAGAAGCTATCATTAAGAAAAAATGAGCTCTTGCATCATCGTGTAGACATCAGTAAACAGAGTTGTTTTTACACAGGATTTTGTCTGCCTTAAATCTGGAATTTTTTTTGGAAATCTGGACTCACAAGGAATTTTAATAAACCTTTATTCAACTATCTGATGCATACTCCACTTTCTCTTGACACAACCATCACGCTGTATCTACTCTCTCTAATATCGCTTGAGATCACTAATTTTATCATCATATTCAGGATTGTTGGACAATTAAGCTGACGGAAGAAAAAAATTTTGATGACATTTTTATCATCTTTGGTAGAACGAGGAAAATTGTAGTGCCATTTAAGTTAACATACTTTCACTTTTTTCCTTCTAGATTTGAGACCCAACTTCTCCACAAGGAATAGGATGAAGAATTCCTCGTTTCTTGTGAGAATGCTATCAAGCACACCTGGATATCAATGAACTGTGTTCCATAAACAATATAAGAAAACAACACTGTGAATAAGTGAAATAGCTCAAACAGAAAATTTTGGTATGGCAGCAACAGAGGCCAGCACAGAACCGGTCCAAGTGGAAGCGGGGGAGACCAAAACCGAGGAGGAGCCTTCAAATGCAGAGTCATCCCCAGTACCGACTGAGGAAACACAGCCTACCACTGAGGCACCCCACGCCACAGAGTCATCAGCAGATAACAAAGTCAAGCCAGCCTCTGAGAAAATCTGGGACTCTTTTCTGAACAAAAGTGGGCTTGGAAAAGTAATGGGGGGGAAGAAGAAAAAAGAGCAGAGTGCAGTAGCTGAAGAGGTTCTTGCAGAAGAGCCGGATAAGACCTCAGCGACAAATAAGAGTGATCAAGGGGAGGAAGAAGATCCTAAAGACCAGTCAACTAGTCAATCAGCAAGTGAAGCAGCGACGGATGGGCAAGTGATTGAAAATGTACCAGACAATGAGGAGGCTGTCCAAGAACAGAAGGCACCTGGTGCCAAGCCAAAGCAGGGAGAAAAGTCAAGTGTACGTGATTTCATTCGTAAACCTGTTGCCAAGATTTTCTCTCACAAAAGCACAGAGAAAAAAGAAGGTACAGGAGATCTATCAAAACACGGAAAGGTTCGGTCAAAATCTCTTGACAGACTGGAGAATGCTGATGCCAGTGCAGCTGTGTTGGATCAAAGCGAGGACCCACAATCACCAGAAGAGGCAGATAAGTCAACTTCCCAAACTACAAAACCAATGAAACGCTGGCATTCCTTTAAGAAGCTTATGACACAGAAAAGTCACAAAAAAAGCACAGATGAAGCCAAGGATGCAGAAGGAGCAGAGGGTGGCCTTGCAGAAGGAGCAGGGGACTCTGGGACATTGGACTCAATTACAAAGTCAGAGCACACTGGGCAAAAAAGGTGGAAATTGAAGAGGTCATGGACTTTTCAAGGTCTAAAGAGAGACCCATCAGTTGTTGGAATCCACAAACCAAAGGATAAAGACTCTTCAGATAATCACAAAGATGAGAATTCCCCAGAGGCCGATCAAGGGGCCACACAAATTTCGGAAGATTCAAAGGTATCAGGGGATGAAGAAACTCAAGAGAAGACCAATGAAGAGCAAGAGAAAGAGGCAACTGCATCCGCAACTGCAACAACACATACGAAAAATGTAGACCAGCATGCAAATGACATCTGGACCTCATTCAAAAAACGAGTCATCCCCAAGTCAAAGAAGGCAGCAGATGCTGGTGGAGAAGAGGAAGAACCAACAGGTGAACAAGAACAGACTGAAGAACCGCAGGCGGGTAAAGACTCAGGCAAGACTGCCAAGTCAAGAAGGACACATTTCAACCGTGCTGTCTCACTAAAGAATTTCATACTGCGTAAGGGGAAGAGTACTAGCATAGATATGGGGGATGGCTCAGCAGTACAGAAAGAGAATAAAGGGGAAACTAAAGACACTGATGGCTCTGCAGACACAGCTGGGCCAACTGACCTCCCACCCGGTGGATCAGAGGACCAGGTTGTTATACCAACTGAGAGCAACAATGGAGTTCAGGTGGAAGATGAGCACAAGAGTTGTGATGGAGAGGATAAGTCTGTCCCAAGCATACCATCTGGTGAGCAGTCAGACATGCCTCACTTAACATCAGAGGGAGGAGAACAGACGGAGCCAAATGTGGAACCCAAGACCAATGGTGAAGATGGATATTCGAGTGCTGCAGCAGAAGACACCACGGCACATAATGATGAGCCTCCTGTCCAGGTTGATGCTATAAAGGAAGAAGAGACAAATCAGGAGGACAGCAACTCTAGTGACAAACCTTGTGCAAAAGATGGGAAGATTCTGAATCAAGATGTGAACTGTGGTACTGAAAACGCAGTTTCTGAAAGCGGTGAGTTTGAAGCAACACTTGACTCCAATGACAAGACAGAACCAGGGAAGGCAGAGTGTATAGTAGGATTAGGTGCTATTGTTGAGTTAGAGACTGAGGCGTGTTGCAGTCCTGACAATGGAGGGTCGTTTTCTGAGTCAACAAAAAACACTGATGAGCCAGATTACCAAGAAGAGATCCTGAAGAGGATGTTTTATCAGGCTGCAACTTCCATCGTTCAAACTGTTTTACTGGCAGCCACTGAACAGTTAGTCAAGGAGAAGGATTTCCTCGATAGTAGTCCAGAATTCTCTCAAACAGCAAACTATGGCAATCGTCCAGGTGTTGATGTTGGTTACTGTCACTAAACAGTCAACACAAAATTAGATGCTATTTTTATTTATTCTAGTTGTTTGTAACAGTCCTCATCACTATGTATGTGAATGTGTTCTTTTTCATGAACAAACTCAAAAGCAATTAACATGTAATGCCCGAACCACTCCTCCACCCCTGTATTGTATTATTGATGGAAAAAAAACATGGTTTCATAGATTCTTTTGCCTTCATAGCAATAGTAACTCTTTCTGATGTCTGATAAAAAAATATCCTTAAATAATATAATGAACCATACTGTACGTCATTGCCAAGTGTGTATTTACATGTTAAGCCACCAACAATTAAGAAAAAAAGTTTTGATTTAGGTCTGTAATTTGAAATGGATGAGTTTGTTGCAGTTTTATTGGTGCAAAAATATTTTAGAAAATATACAGTCAATCTGTTATAAAGTGTGTTCAACTTTAAATTGTATTTGAATATATATATATATACACATGTATATTGTAATATATTTAATCTCTTCTGTTATCATTCACCAGAAAAAATGGCGGGAAACGTGTGAGGCCAAACAAAGAGGATTAGATCTCCATGGGAGTTGTTCGGCGTGGAGCTTTGCCCCTTTTCCCTCCCCCCCAAAAAAGAAGTAATCACATATTTGTCACGATTCACCATGGTGAGAAATGCAATCCATATAGCTAAAAAAAAAAAACATTGAAAAGCAATAATTCAGTCATCAATCAGCACATTCCATTACTGTCGATGTTTTGCTTGTCTTCTAGTGAGATTTTATATTATCAGAAACCACATTCCTTTGAATTGTTAATCACAACGATCACATATTATGTGATCATAAAGACTGTTAGTTTTTTATTGTCATTCTGTCTGTTTGTAGCCTTCCTTTCACTAGGAATATCAGTGTGATACACAATTCAGATAACTCCAGACTGCCCCCATTGTGGATTCAATACGGAATGTGCTCTAATCTCTGTGCTTGTTTTTAGACTGTTATGTTGTGTACATGAATAAAAACCACCACAAAAACAGCTTGTCGCTCACCGGCTTCTTTAATTTTTAACTTTATATTTGTCAACAAATTCATGTATTCCAGCTGTTAAATTTCAGTTATAAGAATTTTTCTAACTGTAAATATAAAATGTATTAGATTTTATTCTATATTAGATCACACACTGCACTCTCAAATGATTTTAGCACTGATGTTCAATGCACTATATGGCCTAAAGTTTGTGGATGAATGATTATCACATCCACATATGCATGTTGAATACCTTGCTTCAGAATTAGTCTCACGATACTATTATAGCCTCCACTCTTTTCGCTAGATTTTGGAGCATGGCTGTGGGGATTTGTTGGGTGAGGAGGTCTGGGGCACAGCCATTATTCCAAATTTAAGGTATTCAGTGGGATTAGGGTCAGGGCTCCGTGCAGACCACTCAAGTTATTACACTTCATCCTTGGTAAACCACATCTTCATGGATTTCACTTAAGTGATACTGTCTAGCTGGGACATCATCCTGCTAGGGTCCATGGTTCGGGTAAAGGGGAACTCTCTATTAACCAGTATAGCATATCAGCAAAAGTGAAAGGAATAACAGCCTAGGATGTTTCTTTCTTTCTTTCAAATACTGGCCCAAAAAAAACATTTTTGCCTAGGGAAATAATTTTAACACAATTAGAAAGGGACTTGGTTAACAGAGGGTTCATGATACAGCTTATAAAAGTGCTCACTATATAACTCTGCTTCCTGTGTGGCAGCAGCCTGAAGGCCCACGTATGATTGTTGGTCAGGCATCCAGAAAGATTTGGCCAAATAGTGTTCTAAAATAAGAGATTAAAAAACTTGCAGTTTGTGTGGGCTGAACCTGATACAGCAAAACAATTTCAGAAGGCTGTTAATCATAAATATATCTTCATAACAAGGGGAAGGATAACCATCAAAACAGTATCTGCATTTATCCGCTGCATATATTGGCAAACTACAGATTGCTTAATGCGTGAAGAGCTATAGAGGTCAATATATATTGACAGCCAATTATTGAACTTGAATTTAACTTCTAATGCTTTGTTTCATCATTCAGGGTCCATGAAGGCTTATTTTTTTGGCTTGCTTACTTGTGATAAATTTATTATACAAATATATTCTGTATATGTGGATTAAAAAAAAAATGCACAAGTTAAAATAACCAAAAAGTCAGAGCTCATAAATAAATTTATCAATACTCATGCAATCAATAATTTTTTTTGTGACACTGACAAACTCAGACATTTGTGCTTTGCATCACTGAACTAAAAGCTAACTTTTCTATTCTTAGAGACCCCAGAGCAAACTTTGTGTTAGCTATAATTCATGGAACATTAAACTCAGTTTAGATAAATTTATCTTGAAAAGCTTTGTGTGTGTGTGTGTGTGTGTGTGTGTGTGTGTGTGTGTGTGTGTGTGTGTGTGTGTGTGTGTGCGCGCGCGTGTGTGTGAGTAGCATTTGCTGTGGAAAAGACACTCAAATTAAGAAGTATAAAGTAGTGGGTTTTAATCACATTTTGTATTTCAGAAATGTAAACAAATGCCAGCTATGATTACAGTTTATGCTGAAGAAGCCAACACCTTTCCAATGAAAATATAAATACAAACAGGCAATAACTCTCAATGAAAGTGAGATAAGTTCAGTACCTTCATTATTCACATCCCACATTTATATACACATCACTTATAATCCAAGATAAAATAACTGTTTACAGTAACATACACACAATATTTACAACACATACACACTGCACAATCCTATTCCATTTTTGACATCTCAAATTTTGTGGTCATGATTTCCTGCAAAAAAGAAGCATCAAAGAAAGACATGATCACTTCTGGGATAACAAATATGTTCAGAGTACACTATAACTAAACATCATCTAAGGAAGAATACAAACAATATTATATGATTGTGTATAATGTACTGTATAAATGCACTGTTCCTCAGAAGTGTTTATTAGCACTTCTGACAACTGACTTCTGATTTTATAGACTAAAATAGCAAATGAGTGTCTCAAAGGCAAGCTTAAGAAAGCAGAAAGTCAGACAAAAGCATCAAAATGTCTGTGCTCTCATTGTTCATGGCAGGAAAAAATTAAATAAGCAAATAGATAAAAACCAAGGTTAAGTGATGTGACGTGGCTGCCTGCTCTCTGTATGCTACATGTTTGAAATGCAAACTTCGCCCACTTGTGGCAACCCACGGTATTACAGTATAATTTACATACTTTATTTTAAATACTAAATATTGATATTTAGATAAATCTGGAATAAATTTCAGGCGACGGTATAAAAATTAATGTTTTTCCCTTTGGTTCATCAGAAGTTACTCAGGCATAGTAACAGTCACAATGTTAATGACACTGGGAACATACTTCCAGAGGTGTTTTTTAGATCAAAAGATTATGCAGATTGACAGTTTTGGAGCTATTCGTTTTTCGGTTATGTCTGTGTAAGGGCTTCAAAGGTGTATTTATGTATATATGTATACATATATACATAAAGAAGGTAACTCACATTTTGGTACAAACATGTTTATGATGCAAAGTATAAGCAACCAATGAAAATGCTTAATTCTCACTAGTTTGAAATAACAATTTCAAGTTTCTGCAACAATGCGGGTTTTGTCTATCTATATACATATACACATCTAGTTCTATCTATATACATATGCATACACATACACACACAGAGAGAGAGAGAGAGGGAGAGAGAGAGAGAGGGAGGGAGAGAGAGAGAGAGAGAGAGAGAGAGAGAGAGAGAGAGAGAGAGAGAGAGAGAGAG
>JAOUQZ010000049.1:15918754-15931832 GCA_028564935.1 Neosilurus hyrtlii | reverse complement strand
TTAGCTCTACTTCGACGTATCGAGCACTGTTTTACGGAAAATCGACTCAAGATCTTATATATATATATATATATATAAAAATCATTTATAGAGCCACTACCATTCAGATTTATTAATTCTACTAAATCCTTTATAGTAGGCCTCCGCATTAGTAAGTGGCTATTAAAGCTATGAAAAGCCTTAAAAATAAACAATGTGCAGCTGAGATAAGACGCACATTATAAGTCATTCTATATAGTTTCTGATTCTGGATTATTATGCATTTACTGAATGCCCACGTTAAAGAAAGGGGGAGGGAAATGGCAAAATGGAGCAAAAACAAAAAAACAGAAAGGACCATTTAGAAACTTATACAGAAGCAGCATTACACAGCAATTAAGAGAGCGAGTGAGTTCAAGAGGAGGGGGGAGAGAAGCACAGACATAGTACAGTGCAGGATATCCACCAGCAGAGGGTAGAGTCGAGCACAGCCAGTGGAATGGCAGCCAGCAATACCAGGTCATCTTCAGCCTGGCAGGATAAGAGAGAGGAAGGACAGAGGGGAGGGAAAAAAAGAAGAGAAAACAGGAGGGGAAGCTTTATGACACCACCATCAGAATGTTGTTTACACAAACACTCAAAGTTTAGACCAAGCCAACAGATAAGCAGTGTGCAGTGTAAGCATAAAGGAAAAGGTAAACTGCCATAAAATGTTAGGCGCCAACAAAACAGATGCAGCTCACAACAGGGATAGGGAGTCCTATAGCATCTCTGGATTTTCCACACAATTTATTTTAGATTTTGTAATAAATTTCTGTCTTCTACAACAGGGTATTCAACCTTATCCGCAAGTGTCCGGTGTAGATTTTCATTTCAACCCAGCAGGAGCCACCCCTGAGTTTACTGAAGGTGAAGATCAATTGATTTAAACAGGTGAAAAGTGTGGCCCCTGCTTGGTTGGATTAAAAACCTGCCCCCACACCGGCCCTTTGCGGCTCAGGTTGAGTATCCCGTCCTACAACGTCAGATAATGAATTCAAAGTGTTGGTTTAAAATTACAGATAGACCATATTTGTATTTAAGAGGAACAGTTATCATCAGTGCACTTACTACTGTCCACAAATAATATTTATTTCTTTATTTAGGCGTGTTTATTCCAATCCTTGGGTGTGAGACTGAGGTGCCCAAGTGAACGTTCCCTTGACTGTATACAAGCCACATGAACCGCCAACCTGGTTTGAAATAATTGCTGGATTCCTGCTGAGTCCTCTTTTATGATTTCATTATTTTAGTTTCTTCTCATTGGTATGTCCCATGCTTTTCAATACACAGACATGAAAATAAAACCGCTGTATACGTGCAATAGTTTTGGCGCTAACTGAGCTGCGAAAAGTAGACGTTGCAAGGGGTAAGTGAATGATAAAAATATCATATCACATTTCTCAAAGTTATTTCTAAGATATATGATCATGAAATATAGGTTTGTTCACAAAATAGGAGTAATACACTCCTGCTACTTTAAAATAGTTTGAAATACTGAGACATTTGTTTATTATTAGTAAACCAATATATAATTAATGTATTTTAAATTACATTTATGTGGGGCCAGTGGTGTAGTGGTTAGGGTGCTGGGCTCATGATCGAGAGGTTGTGGGTTTGAATATCCACTAGACTCTCACAGTGCTAAGATTTCTGGGCAAGGTCTTAACCACAAGTGTGCCTCTGTCCACCCATATAAATGGGTACTAGTAAAAATACTGGGAAGGTAACCTGCGATGGACTAGCATCCCATCGAGGAGGAGTGGAACTCCTCGTCCCTTCACGCTACAGAGACATTTACATTTATATTTACAGCATTTGGCAGACGCTCTTATCCAGAGCAACTTACAATTATAATTTTTATAACAACTGAGGGTTAAGGGCCTTGCTCAAGGGCCCAACAGTAGTGATACTGGGGATTGAACCGCTAAGCTTCAGATAGGTAACCCATTGCCTTAACCACTAAGCCACCACTACCCCAGGATAGAGACCAGGGATAAGTTCTGGCTCTGATGAACCAGTATGCTCTGGTGTAAAAGGCCCAATAGACTCACCTTTACCTTACTACCAAATTATATTTATAGGTGGCGGCACGGTGGCATAGTGGTTAGCACATCTGCCTCACAGTAAGAAGGTCCTGGGTTCAATTTCCAGGCTCGGAAAGGCTCGCAAAGAGTTTGCATGTTCCCTCTGTGCTTGTGTGGGTTTCTTCCAGGTACTCCTGTTCCCTCACAAGTCCAAAGTTCCAAATTGCCCCTACACGAGAGTGTGAATGGTTGTGTGTGTGTGTGTGTGTATTGCCCAGTGACAGTCTGGCGAGCTGTTCAGGGTATACCCTGCCTTTGCTCTGACATTATTCCATTTCTGTTAATTAATAGTACATGTCATTAGCTTTTGCTCATTGTATGGTAAAAAAAAAAAAGAACAGCAAGTCTTCCTAAACATGAAACGAATACTGTATCTCTGACCCTACTGCCACTGTGCAGCGGCTCTGCATTAACAGAACAAAAAAACATCACATTAAATAAACTCAGTGGACAGCTAGGACAAAGGATATCCACCACACAATGCAAGAGTCAGTGAAAGCCAGAACAATGTCACACAGAAGTCTGCTGGAGCTCCCTTGCTCCTGTGAGAAAGACAGGTTTGTGCTCAACAACTTGAACAGCTGCACCACACTAGTATCCTTAAATTGTTGAAATTGAGCAGAAATCAGTATGAAAACTCTTAAGAAATGAGGCATGGACTATACGTGCTTTCTGTCCTGAAAATTGGGGGTGGACTTCACATCATATTCACAATAGTAAAGGATATATGATTAGGGTATCATCTGGGGAGGTCGGTATAATTTCAAGCCACTTGTTTGTGGTTTTTATTCACACTTACCGAGTTGACTCTGAGAATCCCCTCGACAACGGAGAACCCGAGGTAGAGCAGTCCAACTCCTACCACCCTGTGCAGCAGTGCTCCGAGCCTTGGTCTGCAAAAGCAAAATATTAATAAACAATATTCTGCATGAAGCGCACTTATTCTAAAGATTATCAAGGAATATACTTCCAAATGATCTGTGATCTAGTCAAAACAATTAAACAAAGCTGTTTTAAAAAAAAAAAAATGTTAAAATGTCTGTAGTGAATAGATTAAGCCACTTACTTGACAATACCGTAACCCAGACTGGCAATTATGACAAGCACTCGAGCCAGAGTTCTCTTCACTGCAGACAAGACCTCAGCGAACACCACAGCACCCTGGACTACAAAACAAAACCAGGACCCCCTGTTCAGTCAACCAGGATCGGGAGTTTTAATCAAATTCTGAGTTTCTGTAATTTTGCTACAGATGATGTGCTTAGTGCAGAATTTAAGAAAATCAAGGTTCAAAGCTTTGACTCAGTTCGGTCCAATTCAGACCAACACTGGTGACCTCTTGATTTTATCAAGAATATTTTGGGAATGCTCCACGGTGCATAAATGTACACACACCAATTGCCTTGGCTTGATTAGGTGTTAATATCTTTATATGATAGGACTGTCAGGTATGCATTACTGGACTAGCTGTCACGTGATCGGATGTGTACAGAAGTGGCTGCCATCATTATGTTAGGAAAGAACAAGCGCAACAAATGACCAAACACCTCCACCCAAAACAATAAACAGGTCCTTAAAGTTTTGCTAGCAGTAGATGTATTTCGAGATGAAGCAATAGAGAAAGATACATAAATAATTCAATGGCATTATTAAGTGACACAGCCAAAATAATCTTTGTTAGTCATCATCACAACAGCTAACTTTCCTGATGTCAGTTCTACATTTTTTTTTTCATTATTTTTCCGTTTGCACTGAACATCCCTGCCTGTTGATACAGGCCTGACATGTGACACCTACCAGGCATAGTAATGGGAGTGCTATGCATACAGTGTCATAAATGCTAGTGAACAAGAGGTGGCTAATCCAGTAAAGTAAATGATTCACATTTGCAGCATAAGGTATTGTGCTTATGTGGGGTTTTTTTTGTTAAATGCTAATCCCAGCATTTGTGAAAAAGGTAGGATTTCAGCCGTCGTTTGAACTCAGTGGGTTAAGATCAACGGGTAAGACCTTTTCGTTACAAGACCTTAAGAGGTGATAAGCTGAACAGGGCCTAAAAATACTTGGGAACGAACAGGTTTACTCAGGGACATGTTTTATGATATTACTATCCTATAAATCACAGACTTAAAAACAGATTTGAACACACCCAGAAAATTACTGAATGCTGAGCAACTACTAATATGCCAAAGATCATTCTAGAAGTTGCTCAGCATGTAAGACTGCATAGCACACCTGCGCAGCACCATACCCACCCAGAAAAGTTTTTTTTGACTGCCTGTCAAAGGCAAACAACTGCAAAGTATTACTGTTTACTGCACTAAGTATTTTTAATATTCGCTGAACTTTTATGTCTGCCTGTGCTATGGTTTATTATACTAGCCACTCACCTTGTACTGAGCACTTCATAATTTTAGTTACCTGGCACTGCAGGTGTGTGTGTGTGTGTTGGCATTATAATGTTCCGACAAACTGTTCAGGTGTACCCTGCCCTTGCTCAGAGTCGGCTGAGATGTGCTCAGCCTCCCTGCGACTCTAATAGGATTATACAGTCAGGCAACACACACACAAAAAACAATGCACACACACACACCTAGGGGCAATTTGGAACAGTCAATTACCCAACTGTGCATGTGTTTGGACTGTGGGAGGAAACCAGAGCACCTGGAGGAAGCCTACACAAGCAAGGGCAGAACATGCAAACTCCACACAGAAACGCCCAAGCCTAGAACTTGAACCCAGGACCTTCTTGCAGTGAGGCACACATGCTAGCCCCTACCACACCGTGCCACCTTCACATTAGTCAGTTACAGCAATTACAACAAAAAAACTATTCATGTTATATTTACCATTTTACAGCAGCGTATTAATGACAGAAAAAAGAAAAAATGGTTCTGTAGCTTATAATGTCAAAAGTTTGTCTTTAGTTATGTTAAAACATGCACTGTTTCACATTCATTCATTCATTCATCTTCTGAACCTAATTAGGGTCGCGGGGAGGCTGGCGCCCATCTCAGCCGACTTTGGGCGAGGGCGGGGTACACCCTGGACAGCTCGCCTGGCCATCGCATGGCCAACAGTCACACAACCATTCGCACTTACACTCACACCTAGGGGTGATTTGGAACAGCCAATTCCACACAGAAACGCCCGAGCTGGGAATCAAACCCAGGACCTTCTTGCTGTGAGGCAGACGTGCTAACCACTACGCCACCGTGCCGCCCTCACTGTTTCACATAACAAAATCAATTGCAAACTGCTAAGAAACTTTTACTTTGTTATAGTGAGATAAATTTTATATATTGCTTAATAACGATGATTTAATTTTTGTCTGCGTCAGCATTTGAATACTCCAACAGAACAAGATGAACATAGGTGGCATGATGGCTAATTATTACATCAGATGATAGCTTGATGCATTGGGGGCTGTGCTGTTTTCACAGAGTTTTAAAGGCACAAAAGAGGGCTGTTCCAAAATCCTTTGTTCATCAGCTCTGTAATTAAACAATACATTCAAAAGTAAAGAAAACTCAAACTGTGTAAACAAACAAAAACAAACATTGTATTCAACACATTGCAGTGGATTGATGCAAGGACTGATATCATTAGTACAAGCAGAAATTATTTAAGCTTTGTCAGTTTTCTTACACCAAAATATTATTTATGAATGAGTTGATATGGATTGAGCCTGATTGTCCATGCTGTAGTTCAGTATTTTTCAGTATTGTTCAATTTTTATCATCTGTGGAAATAGACAGAAATGCACTTGGCTTTCCTTGCTACAAAATAATTGCTTAATTAAAAAAAGTAAGCAATGCGATGTACTGTGCAATGCCAAGTGACTAAAATTATGAAGTGCTCAATACAAGGTGAGTGACTAATATAATGAACCATAGCACAGACTAACACAGGTAAGTTCAGCTAACATTAAGAATACTTAGTGCAGTAAAACAGAAATACTTTGCTGTTGTTTGCCTTTGACAGGTAGTCAAAAAAAAACAAAAACTTTTCTGGGTGTGGTGCTTTGGTGTGCTATGCAGACTTACATGCAGAGCAACTTCTAGAATGATGTTTGGCATATCAGCAGTTGCCCAAAATGTTCAGGGTGCAACTTGCCTTTGCACAGAGTCAGCTGAGATGTGCTCACCCTCCCTGCTATTCTAATAGGATTACGTGGTCAGGCAACTGAGTAAATGACTAATGTGATGTTTGATCATTTTTGAATGACCAAAGAATATATTCTGAAATAAATGAGAATTTTAAACTTTCTAATGATTTTCATCAAAAGGGGAAAAAAAGGTCAGTGACAGGCTGTTACCTGAGAGGCCATTATAGCGGATACTCTGAAACTCTGCATAGTAGACAGCTTTCTCTAGCATGCCCAGGAAAATGACGCCTCCTATCCAGAACTGGATACGCAACAGGTCTCTCCAGTAGCAGGCAGAAAGAGCAAGCCACAACACACCCAACAGCACGTAAATGATGCACATCACCATGTAGAACTGACGGAGGAACCCCATAAAATACGTGGAGATTGAAAAACAAACAATGTTTAGTTCAAAAGTGCTCAAAAAATGTACATCGAAGTCCAGAAAACAAAGCAATAGTCATGTAAAAAATACGATTTCCGGACTTACAGTCATCAGAGGCCACTCCGTGGCTGAGATGTACTGATGAGGCCCCGACATGCTGACTTCCACTGTGTACAGAGTAAACATACTCAGCAAAATTCTAAACAAGCTCATATACCTCTCTGCTTTTTTAGGTCTCTTACACTTAATGCTCCACTTTGTCTCTGTGGCTGGATTTTCAATGTAGATAATAAACATGTAAGGGCTGTCCTCCCATGTCTGTGCCACCGTATCATGTGTAGGAGTCTTGCACATTAACAGAAAAATAACATTAAATAACAATAAATTTCTAAGTAAAGACTATAGAAAGCTTTGGTTCCCTGCTAAACTAACTCACCTGATGTTTGACATCTGAAAGAATCTTGTTCTTGTTTTTCACAGCAGTGCTTGGCACTTTTGTAATGGGTTCAGAGACCTGCAGAGCCAAACGGTTATAGAACACATAATTAGGATGGACACAAATAAAATATTTTCCCTCAGAAAATATTATCATGCACAAACTTTTGATCAAAAATATTGTAGAGAAAATAAGTATTTTCTGTTACCACTTTTAGAATATAAGCATAACACCCCTGTAAAGCAATTAAGCAAAACTGGAAATAGCAGTTCAATACTGCACATTAAACTGGTCTCACATCTAGGCTGTAAAAATTTCCAAAGGAACACACCAGTAACACATCTAACTTCCATGATACATGATGTTAGATGTGGACAAGACGATTGGGAGATGTAGAAATGTACTAAAATCAGATACAATAATTGATCATTGCAAATAATTTATTTATTATGCTCCAATATGCCATTTTGAGAATAAAGTAAATGTATTCAGTTCTCCATATACAAACATAATAAAAAAGAAATAAAGGACAGTTTTGTCTTTTGCCATTTTCCAACACTTTTATACGAAATAATTATTTGTATAATTATAGATAATCATTATTGCTTCTGTCCACTTTACATATCTATTGCATTGTATTTAAAAATGCGGACTGACTCAAGCATAGAGTTCCTAACAATTTATTAGAACAACCATCACAATTAAGAGAAATGTAAATCATTTTTGCCATGGACTCATACACCGATCAGTCATACCATTAAAAACATTATGAGCACCATCAGGTAACCTGAATAACAATTCACATTACAGTGGTACCTGCCAAAGAGTGGGATGCATTTGGCAAAAAGTGAACAGTCAGTTCTCAAAGTTGATGTGTTAAAAAAAGGAAAGATGAGAAAGTATGGAGTAATTTTGACAAGGGCCACATTATGATGACTAAACAAGTGGGTCTATTCCAACCAAAAAAGTACAGCTCACCAATGCATGTGGAAAGTAAAGACATACGTCTGGTCTCATCCCACAGAAGAGCTACTGTAGTTGAAACTGCTGAAATTGTTATTGTTTGCTATGATAGAAAGGGGTCAGAACAGACAGTGCAATGCAGCTTGGTGTGTATGGGGCTGACTAGCAGCGGGCCAGTCAGATGGTGCTAATGTTATGGCCTAACGGTGTATATCAGGAGTACAGCAATCCCAAAAACACATCTAAATGATGCAGAAATGATCTGAACAAGAAACTGCAATCTGTAACTCTCAATATAATAAGCTGGAAAAGATTCCAGATTTGTATCCACTTAAATAAATATGGAATTTAATTGGTTCACAAATTGATTGCCTTGAGAGGCAGTTTTAAATAAATTTAAACACAGCTCTCTAGAAACTATATAAAATATGTTAAAAAAAAAAAAAAAAAGCCAACAAAAATTCTCATTGTTATAAAATACAATGCAGACCAAACTATACACTGAGTTTTATGTTGAATGTTGCATTTAACATTTATCATTTGTATTTCTTCTACCTGTAAATTGTAATAATAATAACAACAAAAAAACTCAAAAATGGTCTGGTAAATTTGTTAAGCACTGAACACAGTACAAATACTTTCATCACAAATTTTTATTTTGAACTTGTAATATGCTGTGCCAACTTCTTTACCTCTGTGTTTCTTCTTTTCCTCCCCACTGTATTAGTTGCTTCCTGAAACAATATATTTATTTAGTAGCTCCTTAAGGTTGAATATGGTATAGTTTTGTTGTTATCTAATAAAGTAATAATTAACACATATCTCTCACCACATGGTCAGTTTCCATAATGATCGGCTTATCAAGTTCTGACACTGACAACTGAAATAAGTAAAAATGGAAAGAACACCAAATGAGACAACAGATTCAAAAGACAGACCACATTGTACACATACTTAGTATTCTCTCATGTAACCTAACTACAATGCTCTATGAATATTACAAACAAAATGCCGATCCTTTAAGAACGAGCTGTATTGCTGCTAATGTTTTAGAAAGCTGTAATATTTAAAGCTGGGGTTGGAAAGCTTGCACAATTTTAAAGTAACCTCTCTTCAGGGCTCTGGCTAAACCCTTCCCAGCCCTTGGAGGCCCTTCCAAAACCATGTCCTCCCCCTCCACACCCAAAGCACCACTCTGACTGCATGGTAGGGTCATGCACAAGCAGGGAAACACATGAGAATTTGATTGGATATCTCCCAGAAGACAGTGACTGGTTGGCGTTTTATTTCTTCACAGTCTCCACAGATGACAGCTTTATTTATTTATTTATTTTAGAGCTTTTCATAAGTTATAGATTGCTGTCGGGGTTTAAAAACGTTAACCAATAACAATTTGTGTGTACAAGGAAAAACAACCAACCCAAGTTTTAAATCTTTACACAATAAAACAGAAACTGGCATACCTCATTTTTGGTCATATGCTGGTGACACTCAATCAGACCATAAGAATGGTAGATATAGTAGCCACTATCACCATTTTTAGACACTTTGGTTTTTCTGAAGTATGTTTGCACCCTTTTAGGCTGTCAGACACAAATCACACAAGCAAATTCACCATTGACATACTTTAAAAGAATTAATAAAATTGTAATGAAGATTCCAAAACGAATAAATAAAATGGAGTACTGACATCTAGATCAAACGCTTCTTCAAAGCACCGACAGCTACGTAGATACCACGATATACTCAGGTTTACAGCAGGAGTGCAGTCGTCTTTGAGCCCTGAAGCAGCACAGTAAATGAATGAACAACTTATTGAATAATATTGAATAAATAACTTACAAATTATTATCTGTATACACTGTATAGCAGGAGGGGGGTTGTTTTTAAAAACCAGAAATTCTTCTAAGAGTGCACAAAGGAAAAAGTTTGGAGCAACGAGAGATCATATCAACTTACATTTGATATCAATCAAGGAGCCATTAAACATGGTCTTAGAGAAATAGAAGTAGTTTTGTGTCTTTATTATTTCCTGTAAAGTGAAAAGAGAAAGAGCACTTTGGCATGTCATGGATGTGGATCATGGAGCTTGTTGAGATGCAACAGCAACTCAACATTTAGCAAGAGAAGTTCCTTAGCAACCAGTTTACACAGAAACCATGAAATTTAAAGCATAATTATATAAGAAATGTGATTTTTATAAGTTGCTCTTGAACAGTATAATAAGATCATAATTGTCATAATAATCAGCACCAGTGGTTAACAGCTTGCTAACCCACAATGCACCACCCTGAGTGGTAAGCTAGCTTCCTCCTAGCCGGCTAGCTTCTGAAAATCGTTTATATAACATTACAAGCGGCTTTAAAAAGTGTTTTGTTGGTCTGCCTTAATATCCTAAAACATGTATCGAGTCTCTGATTTACAAAATATAACACTTTACTAAGACGTTATCTAGCTTCTTAGCTACATTTAGCATAGCCCAGTCTAACAGAGTAAGGAAGGCTACTAAACTTACGCTGTCCACGTTGAGGATCCATTTCCCCTGCTCTAACAGTGCATTAATCTGCGGAATAAACATTAAAATCAAGCCCAGCACAAGCGAAGGTTTCCTGTGATTTGGTAAGAATGCACAATGGGTCACGAAAGTTGCCATTTTCTGTGAGATTTCAGTGACAACTTAACCGAGGGCTACTACTTCCCATCGCAGAGTGCCATCATGTGACGTCATATAGTGGGCGGGGCAGTTTTTGTTTTAGCCGGAAATGCTGCAGGATATGCTAATCACCTATATGATAACTCCCATAAAATCTCAAGCCACCCGTGTGTGTTCTTGTCAGTGGATATACTTGTAAATAAACAAATATATGAAGTAGTGTATAAAAATGTTATATGATAAAAACACAAATCTTATTGGAAATAGAGGTTAAGTAAAGGAAATAAAGGAAATGCACCATGTGGATGACGTCACACCGTGTTGACAAGTCTTTGTTCTGTGTTGAGAGATCATGTTTCCTTTGTTACTGAGCTGGAGTCTGTGTTTTGATTTTTTATGATTTTTGGGGGGCTGTGATTCTGAAAAACGACACTATTATGGGTCCCTGCTGCTACATCTGGATCTGGCATAGTATCATTAGCACGTCCACCTTACAGCAAGAAGGTCCTGGGCTTGAGGCCCAGAATCAGGCATTTCTGTGTTTACATGTTCTACCCATGCTTGTGTGGGTTTCCTCCGGGTGCTCTCGGTTTTCTCCCACAGTCCAAAGACATGCATCCTAGGCTAATTGGGAATACGTAATATATAATGTATAGCTGGGTAGGTGTGAATGTGAAAGCTTTTGTGTGTGTTGACCCTGTGATGGTCTTGCAAGCTGGTCAGAGTGTAACCCACTTTCATCCATGACACTAATATAATCCTCTTAGGGTCGCAGGGAGGCTGGAGCCTACCCCAGCCAACTTTGAGAAAAGGCAGGGTGCACCCTGAACAGCTAACCAGACCATCTCAGAGCCAACATACACACAACCATTCACATTCACACCCGGGGCAATTTGGAATATCCAGGCTTATGTACCTGCGTTTGATCTGTGAGAGGACACCTGAGAACCCAAAACCTCAACACAAAAATGCCCTCACCGGGAACAGGGCTTGAACCCAGGACTTGTGAGCCGGAAATGCTAATAACCACTACCCTACCATGCTGCCTGTAGAAATGCTCTACTTTTCAAAAATTATTAAGAATTATTCTGAATGGATAATGCTTGAATCAAAATGAAGAACAATGATCATTTGTCAACGGTCACTTGGAGCAGGCAGCATCATCTTTATCACATTTTATAATGAAAAAATAAACCATGATTCCACTTTATTTCTCTTGATTCCATGTAACACCTTTCCAGGGTGCAGTTTACTTACTTTCCATATGGTATGTACTAAATTCTGAATAGGCTATAAACTCTAAGTAAACTCTTAAAACAGACACCATTAGCTCTATAGCAGTTAGCTCCACTGAAAGCACAGAGCTCAACTGTGCTGCCTCTGTCATGATGAAAATGTGTAAATATGAACTATTAAATTATTTTTAGCTTGTTTTTCTTAATGCTTCACCATAGCATATACATACATGACAATGTATTAAATAGATCCCTATTTTTTTCCGTCTCAGGTGCTACTTAACCACAAATATGCTACACAACTACATAATTAGTATAACTACACTGGAATACGTATTATAAATGCAACTTGATCTGTGTCCTCTCATATTTATTCTCAGTACAGTTTGTCTAAAGCATATGATTTAATGATTTTATCATTTGTCCTTTTGCAAAAGTACTTGATCAATGTTGATGGTCAGCCATCTTGAGCTCATTTCTAAAAAGAAAAAATCTGATAGGCACAATGAAGCCAAACCTCAATTCAGTTTCAAGTCACTTTCACAAAGGAGAAAGCCTTTTATGGGCAGAAACATGGAGCATCACCAGCAAATCATTCTTGCAGATATCAGTCTTCCTTTTAAAACTGCCTGCTTGGGAATTCCCAGATCCAGTACTTCTGGTCACGATGGGTTTAGTCCTTTCTTCTTTGGTCCCTTGCAGGCTTGCCTGATCCTATGCATCTGTTGTGCTTTTCCTCTGTGTTTTTTGTAAACTCAGTTCTTTCCTCCTTCCTTGTACACATGAGATATCACCTTCTGAAGTGTACATGTGTACTTTTAGGGTGGGAAGCCTCTTAAGATCAAAGCGGCTCCATGGACCAGTCAAGTTAGTTTTTAGCTAAGGTTTTTATTATATATAAGGTTTGTCGAGGAAAAAATTGACTCATGAATAAAACAAATGACAAAAAGTAATGAAACTAATCCCAACTGCTTTTTACAAAAAGAATGCAAAGGCAAATTCATTTGATCTCACACTGCACTCATTTATTAAAACCCAAACACAAGGATTAAACATCATATATACTCTATAATATAAATATATATGTGTGTGTGTGTGTGTGTGTATATATATATATATATATATATATATATATATATATATATATATATATA
>JAOUQZ010000049.1:15887800-15918654 GCA_028564935.1 Neosilurus hyrtlii | reverse complement strand
TATATGCATATGTAGGGTATTGATTATAACTCATTCATGCCACAATGGACTTGAGTAAAAGAAGGAATAACAGCCATGAGTGCAGTTTAAATTCCAAAGTATTTAGCTCACTGGTTGGTGAAGCATATAGAGGAGGCCTGATGAACACAAAGCCTTCTAGCATGTTGCCTTGGTAGAGGAATAGTCTGTAATTATGAAGTAATTATACCTGCATTCAGAAACAGCATCTCCAGCTCCACTGTTTGGGCTTGCTTATGTAAGACATCCTCGACTGAAGATGAACAGTTTTAATTTTAAACTAAATGCCCTGAAATTGATTTGTTCTCTCTGTTCTCTTTTGGAGGTTTAAATACCCTCTTTCAACAACACTTTGCTTTGATTATTAAAGGTTGTCGCCATCCTCCATGCATTCATGGTTCTACGACTTTATTGTTTACCCTGCAATTAATAAATGACAACTACAGTGGGAGGCAGAGACTAGCTGTTTATTATAGAGTCAGACTCTGCAGTAGGTTCAGACCTATCGGTGACGTATTTACTTAAGCCTTGAGGTTATCAAACGTACTCTGTTCTCATCCATTGTAATAGGTCAATTATACCTCTCAGGCTGAGAATCTCTGAAGATCCCTCTAAGAATAACCGTGGTCCCCTGTGCTTACATATACTGTAGCACAAAGCATAAGATGGCTGCCGAGGGCCCCCTGAGGTCAGAAGTGACGGAGCTTCACAGGAGGGTCAATCAGGTGACAGATGAGGTAATTCCAGCAGAAATAGGGAAACTTTTATTATAATCATGTTGACAAACTTATTGAAGAAATAATGTTGTTTGGTATGTTTTAAATTTGAGAAAGATGATGCCTGTTCAGGCATTTTGCATGATCAGTGTGACATCCCTGCTAATAGTCCATTAAGTAAAGGTTACTGACAGTCTGATCTCTTCCCATGTCCCTGCTCAGCAGGTAATATGACAGACCCTATAATCTTCTCTATGTGATCCAACCTGCGAGTCTGGTTTCAGTGAAATTAATAAAATCATCATTCATTATGAATTGTCTAATTTCCCTCCTCATTTTACTCTGACTCTCTTCTTGCTTTACTTTTTTCTTCCCTGTCACTCATAGTCACTCGAGATCACCAGAAACATGAAGCTTCTGTTGGAAGAGGTGAGGCACTTATTTGTAATATTTTACACGGTGTGTACAGGAGGTGCTTTTCTCAATGATAGTGTTCAGTTTTGTCGCATGACCACAAACCATTTTTCTGAACCGACTCAACACTATCGCTCTCTCTCTCTCTCTCTCTCTCTCTCTCTCTCACACACACACACACACACACACACACACACACACACAGTCTCGTTTCCATAACTTGTGGGGACAATACTAAACTTACATTAATAAACTTGCATTAATTTCCTGGAGAAATTTCTCTAAACACTAGAAATTTCCCTAACACTAAATATAACCACTACTTGCCTTACTATAACCTTACCCCAACCTTACCCTAATCTTAAAACATCTTCACCTTAAAATGTAATGGTTTACGTCATGGGGACTTGTGGTTTGTCCCCATAATGAAGCCAAGTCCCCATAATGTGACTGTGTAAACAGATTTATATCCCCACACTGTAATGAATAGATAGACCACACACACACACACACACCTCAGCTTAATATATTAAAGTGAACGGAAAGTAAAGACTGTGTAAAACAGGCTTTTCCTTCTGTGTCTTCTCACGGTTTGTTATCATGATTCTGAAATGTCATTTTATGTATTGAGACACGTTGCCATGAGAGAATTGAATAGGCAGAGGTTTGTGGTCTTTGTGCTGTATAAAATAGCTCATTTGTACAGACTGTTTGGTCAAAGCATCATGCACCTGTGGGGTCTATATAAAGGTACAGACGTATTATAATAAGGTACAAAACCAAAGCTATATTAAATCATATTGTGTGCTTAAGATTTACTGTCAATAAATAGTGTTCTGTTCATGTCAGAAAAGAAAAATTTATTGTTTGATTTGGCTTCATGTTGAAATCTGTTTTTTGACAGAGCAAAGACGCAGGGATCAGGACATTGGTCATGCTTGATGAACAAGGCGGTAATAATACTGTGATTATTTTTTCACACTTTATAGACACACATTCCTTACATTATCGGTTCTGAGGAGAAATCTTTCAAATAGACAGTCTGTCCTGGAAGTAACAGAGCAGTGACTATTTAAAATCATTTCAGAATATAGCTAACATATTTTAAATATTTATTTTGATTTCGTAAATGGCTACCTGGTCAGCAATTAACACTGACCACACTGACCAGTCAGTAATTTCAAACTGACCATTTGGTGGAAATTCAAACTTTTATATTTAAACACATTAATTCAAAGACAATTTGAAACAAGTATTAAAAAAAAGAATATCTTGAACAATGTGTCAGAATTATTGAAACCCACTGCATACAGTACGTCATACAATCTCTCAGTAATTATGATCCTGACTGTAGCACCAAAGAAAATTTCTCAAACAGAAAATGGGTTTAAGTTTACATTTTGTTTAATTTTGTGCACGTTCTTGCATAGTTAGTAATAATAATAATAATATTTGTTTCTGAACTTCATTGAATCATTGACTGCCCTGACGCTTTGAGGACCTGCTGTCCATTCTCACATATTAAAATATACATCTTCTTGTACATTCATTGAAATTCTTCCCAATCAGATGGTTTGATATCCCTTCCCTAAGCATGTTAAGATAAAGAAAAATCTCCATTTTACAGAGCAACTGGAACGTATTGAAGAAGGGCTGGACCAAATCAATCAGGATATGAGAGAAGCCGAGAAAAACCTCACAGACCTTGGCAAATGTTGTGGCCTCTGCTCATGTGATAAGTATGTGATATCGGAAGGGTTCCTGTATCCAGCTGCATGTCTGTTTATGCCATATTTAATGACAAATACTTTCCCCTTGTCTCTGTAAGAAAGGAAATATTGCAAGAAGTTTATTAATGAGTCACTTCCAGCTAAAAAATATGACACCTAGGGGCAACATAAAACATTCAATTACCCTAATGTGCATGTCCTCGGACTGTGGGAGGAAACCAAATCACCTGGAGGAAACCCACACAAGTACAGGAAGAACTTCAACTCCACACAGTAATGCCCTCACCAGGCTCGGGGTTCAAACCCAGGACCTACTTGCTGTAAGAAGCCATTGTGCAGCCCCTTGAAAAATAATATCTGTGATGTAAATATTGTTGTTTATTTTAATAATGTGTAACAAATTTGTTGTTATGAAAATATTGAATTAATATTCCAGTTTTAGGGGCTCCCATTCTGAATCCAGGTTGATGCCGCAGCCATCTGTGACCGTGACTTTAGTCCATGGGAACTAATTTGCCACTCTCTCATGGTACAGAGGGATGGCATACACTCACCTCCCTGTCACTCACTGTGATCACCGGCCAATCATGGGCGTCTGTGAGCTCATTCGTACAAAGGGGCAGATAATGCTTTTTCTCAAAGAGTGTTAGGCCGCCCCAAGTTTGCATGCACAGCAGTTTGTAAAGATGTGGGTGGCAGTATTGCGTGTCACAGAGGAGGCATGTGCATGTTTACAACTCACCCTAGCTGGTGGTGGTCGTATGTGATGGGGAGGCAATACTTGACGAGTGGGAATTGGATACATTGAAATTTGAAAAATGGGCAAAAAAAAAAAAATTAAATATTCCAGTTTAAGTAATAATGAGGGCTGTCTTACTGGTTACTTTAACTTTCTTTGTTATTTTCATCCCTTGTGGAAATTTCCAGACTAAAGAACCTTGAAGCAAGTGAAGCTTATAAGAAGGTGTGGGGTAACAATCAGGATGGTGTGGTATCTAGTCAGCCTTCTTCACGCATTGTGGATGAGCGAGAGAAAATGACAATGAGTGGCGGATACATCAGAAGGTCCTTAAATATTTCTTTTCATTATATGACAGTGTAATTTTACAAACTGCCTGTAATAAATGTATAGATGAGGCACCTGTGATTTGATTTTGTGTGTGTGTTTGTGTGTGTGTGTCCGTTCACCAGAGTGATAAATGATGCACGGGAGGATGAGATGGAGGAAAACCTGGCCCATGTGGACAGCATCCTCGGCAATTTGAGAAGCATGGCACTCGACATGGGCAACGAAATCGATACTCAGAATGTGCAGGTTGAACGCATACAATCTAAGGTCTGTGTTTTGTTTTAATTTACATACAATTCCTTCTAAGAGTATTTGAATGGCAAGCTGAATTCTTTTGTCTCTACTATACATTGAAGAAATTTGGGGTTTGGGATCAAAAGGAGAGTATACGATGATAAATCAGAATTTATCTAAATATATTCAACATTCTAGAACTCTTCATCATTCTAGAACTCTTATTCTGCTCTCTTAATCTTTTTGAAGTGTGGATTTAGATTACCTCAACCAACCTGTTATGATGTCTGGTTCTTAGTGCACCAGTGATCTCCTTCTTTTCAGGGTATTCCATTTATAGGGTATTCAATTTATTTATTGGCATCGCCCAGTGCTTAAGGCGTTCATAAGAGGACATCAAATAGCAAAAAAAAAATGGTTTCACGTGTGGTGTGTAGTCTTTTTTTTTTGTTTGTTTTGAGTTGTTGTTTTTTCGTTTCGTTTTTTTTTTAGGGAGGGGGGTCCTCATTTATTAGCTTCAAAATAGCTTGTTTTTCTCATATAGTTAGAGTATATGGTCTTATAGTGGTTTGTCCTTAAAACAACAAATGCAGACATTCAGAGCTATTAATTGTTTAAACAAATAATCTGATAGGGTCACCCGTGGCAAACAGGAACTTCAGTCACATGTACCTCATCACACTCTTACTCATTTGCCAAACTGCTTAATCCTACTATTAGGGTGGCGGGTGCCCATCTTAGACGACACTGGGCAATGGCGGGGTACACCCTGAACAGCTTGCCAGCCTATTGCAGGGCCAGCACACACACAACCATTCACATTCACACCTTGGGGCAATTTGGAACAGACATTTAGCCTAATGTTCATGTATTTGGACCGTGGGAGGGAACTTGGAGTGCCCAGAGGAAACCCAAGCAAACACAGGGAGAACTCCACACAGAAAAGACCAAACCGGGAATCAAATAGGACCTTCTTGCTGTGAGGTGGACGTGCTATCCACTATGCCACCATGCCGCCCCTCACATATTGCTATATTTCTGATTCCTATATTTCTGAAACAAAAGGTGAGGTTTTCAGCATGTAGCAAAACAAATGATTTGGCCTTGCCTTTCCAATACTTTTGGACGGGACTATTTAGGTAATTGTTCATTCAAGCAACAAACATTAAACAGATTGCTGTCTTTGTCTTTTTCTAGGCTATTGCTAATGTTTCTCGCATCGGTGAGGCCAATCAGAGGGCTAACAAACTAATAGCAAGGTAAACACAGAGAAGGCCAGTGATCGTTTGTTGAGATTCTTTGTCGTATTACAGTTTTACAGTCGGATGAAGCTTTTCTCACTGAATAAAAGTGAATGCGAGAGTTTGTTTAACCTAAAAAGTTATTTCATGTTCATTTAGATTTCATGTTCATAACTGTTTATTTTAGGAGAAAAGCAACATGCCAACAGCTATCAGTGTCTTTTAATGAAAGGTACACGTTCAGTTTTGTCAGTGCTTTTCTGTGACTTTTGATAGTAAAATGGACGACGCAAAAAAGTTTTTTTGCAGAATAAATATTCCAGTAACAATAAATTGACTGATAAAATAATGTGCAATAACAACTAGAGTTACACATGGACTTGAAGACAACGTGAAGAGTCAGATTAGTCATCACTAAACACAGGAAACTACAGACTCCAAATAAGACCTGGTATGTAGAAAACATCGCACAGCTGAGATTTTCTTGAGTGGTAAAAAGGGTATTCATCGTCATTTAATGATGATCACATGCAGCTTGCTGCAGAGCCTCTGTGAATCTCAGCCTGTAAACACATGTTTAGACCTTGAGAACCTTCCAGCTCGGCTCACTGATTATAAACAGATATCGCACTGACCCATGACAGTCCTTCAGATTTTGTAACAATGAGAAAAATATTATTGAAATGACTGAAATAAATGAATGAAGTACATGTTCTGTTGTGCTTCCACAAAAGAAAAAAGCTTTTTGGGAAATGACCATATCAAGAGCGAAAGCTGTGAGTTAAAAAAAAAAAAAAAAATCCTGAAGGACTTTTGTTGTTTTCTCTTTTATTTCAAATGAAAACTTTGTACTTTAATGTAATAAATGTTGTTTTAAATGCTGAACCTGTTCCTTTTTTCATTCACTATTGTGACTCACTTTGCGCTCACTTGCGCCATCTGCAGGAAAACAAGCAGAACTACAAAGCTGCTCCACGACTTCAGATGAGACGCGATTTAAAATGGAGGCTCTCAGCGTGTGGCATTTCCATTACCTTTTATTATAACATCTGTACCATGCATCCACTGCTTTAAATCCATCTTATTAACATACCAGTCATCCTACTCTCCCACTTAGATTTAAAAACAAAAAAAAATGCCTTACAGCTCATGAATCTTTATTATCCTGGAGAAACTGGAGATGATTGAAAGGGCCTATGAATCTAACGCACAAGTGGATATTATAATAAATAATATACTATATTTATATCTAGAAATCAATAACTCTGTGGTGTAATGATATGTTCAGGCTATTATTAGATGTCTTTGAAAATAGCATGAATGCAGGATTGATTAGGGATCAGATTAGTAAAGGCAATCACTGTTTTGAAGTCAGATCGAAAGGAGTGACGCGTTTATAAGATAACGTCACTTTTTTTTAATAAAAAAAATTTTTAACTTTTTTTTTTTTTTGCATAAATTTGATTGGCTGGCCAGAAACCATGCGTCACTCTTTGAACGCAACTTAAAATTCTTGTGTTTAAGTGCATGCCATTGTTATTGTTTATCCCAGTGAATGACCTGATTAAGCATCACAGCTTTAGAAATTATTTATTAGAATAATCGGGCGTGTTAGAGAACGCACAGCGCGGTTGTCTTGTACGCAACGCCGCAAGAGGGCGCTGTTTGTCTCCTCGGCGGTTGAACGCGCGCGCTGCGCGAAAGAAAAAATGACGTAGCTAACGAACAGAGTGTGCGTGCGCGCGACACTGGCGGAGAGCTCGTCTACGAAGTTTTCGGACGATGTACTCACTCGAGGGCGTTTTCGTCGAGTTGCTGACTGTTTCGGCAACCACGCCGTGTTCCTGTGGGTAAACAGAAAGTTTATCGTGTTATGTTGGTACACTGGTTCCTTAAAAACTAAAACAAACCGCCGCAATATGAAATTCGTTAACGGGGAAAAAAATCCGTTGGCTAGCAACCGCTAGCTAATCTCCGGATACAGCTAATTCAGGTACTGCTGAAACAGGAGCTAACTAGCTTAGCTAACATATCTGGTAGCCGGCTTGTCTGGCACTTAAGACAGTCATATTTAAATATTACTTTTAATTTCATCATTATTACCAGCTCGCTTTGTGTGTGTGGGGGGGTCTGAAATGATGTTTAGAGTAAATGTCGGGACGATGGTGTTTATCTGTTTCTCTGCCTGCAGCACTGCTAGCTCACACACATCCACAACAAAGAAACAGGAAGCACAGGGGAGGGACTGGGGTGAGTCTTACTGATTACAGGAGGCTCATTTAAAGCAAAATCATCCAAAGTCTCATCACACTGGATATTCATTCCTGAGTAACTGAAAACCTCAGCTGTATTTCTGAGATCTTCTCTCTCTCACATACATTACCAGCCAAAAGTTTGACTAGAGTGTGTGTCCAGACTTTAGACTGGTGCTGTATGTTATAGCACCTGTTATAAATAATTATAATACGAACAAGGCTTCCCCCCCCCTTCTCCTGAAGATATCCTGCAATCCACTGTTCGCACAACTCTGAAAAACTTTCTGCAGTTGAAGTTGTAATAAGAGTACAATGAGACGCTCAGCCAACTCCGAATTTGGGGAATCAGGAACTTGGGCAATATCCAACTCGTCTGATGCGATTCCATCGATTCAAATCCAGTTAATATAAATTAAACACGTGTTTAGATATGAAATAATATGCATGGGTTAATAACACTTTTTAAGTGTAGGTGTTCATAAACCAAAAATGAAGAAAAAAAAAAAAACCATGATTTGGCGTTCAGGTGATTTCAGTATGTGAGATCCGGTACAGTGACCACCCTTGTAGCTGGTCAAAAGTTTGGACAAGCAAGTAATTGTCTAAAGTTTTGACTGGTACTGTATATACAAGTAATAGACATCTTTCCTATATAGTGTCTGTGGTGTGTCAGGGAAATATATCATGGTTGATGGAAACATAAGATTAGTAACAGCAGTGGAAAGGGTATGAAGAGAGATCGTTTTTCATCCTTTTTTTTTTATTTTTTAGCAAATTATGGGATATTTTGTGATGCCGAGTAAGTGACTGAATGAATAATGCTTATGTAAAAAAATATATATACAGTAGACAAGAGGCAGTACTTATAGAAACAATGACAAAATAAATCAATTAAACAGCATGAATAAAGAAAGGAAAAAATAATAATAATGAAAATAATGATAGTGATAACAATAATAGTAAAAACACTGAAAAGTGTGAAGTAAAAGAAATTGTAACATTCTGTAACATTTGTAAAGGAGTGGGAAGAAGAATTATCTTATTTAATCCCACCCTGGTCCTGTCAGTTCTTGATTGATTATTATGTACCTGCTTCCCACATAATATCTCCCCTTTGTGCACCCCTCCTACCCCAAAACATGTACAGTTCTGCCAAATTATTTACAAGAAAACAAACAAAAGATAACTGAAATAACAATTTATAATGATTAAACAATAAACTAGGAAAGAATCAGTAAAGTAACCCTAATAATAAACATCCCACTATCAGCAGTCTGCTGCTGTTGAGTTCTTTAGCAAGGCCCTTAACCCTCAACTGCTCAGTGTGTGTGTGTATATTTTCATCTCCTGTTTAATCCGAGGTCGGGTTGTGGGGGCAGCAGCTTAAGCAGTGAGGTCCAGACATCCCTCTCCCCAGCCACTTCCTCCAGCTCTTCCGGGAGACACCGAGGTATTCCCAAACCAGCCAAGAGACATAGTCCTTGTGGTGGCCTGGTGGTAGGGTGCTGGATTGCTAATCCCAAGGTTCAAGCCCCACTATCAGCGGGTTGTCCTCCTGCAAGGAAGCTAAAAATGGGCCGTGGTTGGACCTTCCCTCAGGACAATAATCCAAAGCACACCTCAAGATCTACACAAAAATGGTTCACTGACCACAGAATAAAGGTTTTGCCATGGCCATCACAGTCCCCCGACCTAAACCCCATAGAAAATCTTGATGAGCTGAAGAGGAGGGTCCACAAGCGTTGTCCTCGGAATCTGGAGAGATTCTGTTTGGAGGAATGGTCTCAGATCCCGTGCCATGTGTTCACCAACTTCATTACACATTACGGTGTTCTGTAGTATCAGACAAATCTTGTCTATCGGTGAATACTCAGGTTTGATAGCAGTAGTAAATTGCTAGGAAGTAATATTTGGTGTGTTTCTGTGCTTCTTGTCAGTGTGCGTATTCAGTTCAGGCAACTCATTATGTTTTTTCCTTACAGGTGCATAGCTGTTTGGCAAATAAGAGACTTGATGTCCAAAGGCTGAGACGAGACAACAAGAATGTCTGGAGAGACCTTTTCATCTCCTGAATCAGCAGTTGTAACAGCACAGTTCAAGAAAAGAAAGTCACGTTTCACATTTTCTGAGGTTAAGCTTCTGCTGACTGAGGTGAAGAGAAATCGCCACTTACTGGTTGGTCAGTATGATTTAGTTTTCAAATCCAGTTTAACATCCCTAGATATACACCCAACAAAAATATAAATGCCACACATTTGTTTTTGCTCCCATTTTTCATGAGCTGAACTCAAAGATCTAAAACTTTTTCTATGTACACAAAAGGCCTGTTTCTCTCAAGTATTGTTCACAGATCTATAAGTCTGTGTTAGTGAGCACTTCTCCTTTGTGGAGATTAATTCATCCACCTCACAGGTGTGGCATATCAAGATGCTGATTAGACAGCGTGAATATTGCACAGGTGTACCGTAGGCTAGCCACAATAAAAAGGCCACTCTAAAATGTGCAGTTTTATCACACAGCACAATGCCACGGATGTCGCAAGTTTTGAGGGGGCGTGCAGTTGGCTGCTGACTGCAGGAATGTCCACCAGAGCTGTTGCCCATGAATTGAATGTTCATTTCTGTACCATTGTCCATCTCCAAAGGCGTTTCAGAGAATTTGGCAGTGCATCCAACCGGCCTCACATCTTCAGACCACATGTAACCACAGCAGCCCAGGACCTCCACGTCCAGCATCTTCACCTCCAAGATCGTCTGAGACCAGCCAACTGAACAGCTGCTGCAACAATCGCTTTGAATAACCAAAGAACTTCATGCTCAAACTGCCCGAAACCATCTCAGGGAAGCTCATCTTCTTGCTCGTCATCCTCATCGGGGTCTCGACCTGACTGCAATTTGTCTTCGTAACCGACTTGAGTGTGCAAATGCTCACAATTGATGGTGTTCTCTTCATGAAAGGAGATGTATTGCACTGTGTGAGGCAAATGGTGGTCACAACCGAATACTGACTGTTTTTTTGACAATGCCTTTTGATATTTTGAGAATTCTGCAATTAAAATTTTCTTCATGTTTCCATGGCAACCAATTTAACTTGGAAGAATATGGTTGGTGCTCATTTCTGGACCAGAACTCAAAAACCATTTTAGATTTCTTTATTAAACATGACTTTTATCCAAGTTAGGCAGTGTGGTAGTGTCTCTTGATATTTTTGTGATTTCTGCAGTTTCAATTTGCATGTTTCCATGGCAACCGATTTCACATGTAAAAACATGGGTGGTCATTTCCAGGCCAGAGCTCAAAAACCATTTGCAAATAAATTATCCCCTTATAAAATAATCCCCTCGGCATGTAATGCAGGAGATTTATTCATCAGTATGTCGGTCCATCTGTCGGTGATAATTTCAGTTTTGGACCAGAACTCGAAAACAAATTGAGATTTCAGCAAAGTTGCAAGCTGCCAGTAGTCCGTTTATTCCTGTTGGTATTTTGTGATTTCTGTAATGCACATTTTCTGATATGTGTAGTCTTTGAGGTGGAGACAACTCTTGTTTATTTTAAAACATACATATATGGCTGGGTATTGCCACTGATTTCCTGAATCGATTCGATCCTGATTCGTTTCGATTCAATATCAACTCATTGCGGGATATTTCAGCTACAGTACCTGTTTTGCTTGGATATTGAAACAAGTCTTAGAGAACTAATGGCTGAAATTATACTTTCAGTTGAATTATTAATAAGAAACCTTCTAACTAGGCACAATATTCAAAATTTTAAAGTTCACACTAAAAAGTGACCTCAAACTTGTTTCCTGAAAATTATTTTTATTGACCAACACATTTGATCAATCAACATAATAAAGTGCAACATAGACTTAACAGTCAGTAGAGTAACCAGATACAATATAAGTGCTTTCTCTAGTGGAGATGATGGGTCTACACATCATGTGCATTAGTACCTGTGCAGTGTGTACACTTTGTAGTGATCACTCAACAAAATCAGAAAAACAGTCTGGTCCCAGAGAGAGAGAGAACAGTCGTACATTAACTAGAAAAAAAACCTATAAACCATGTGAAGTGTGAATGATGCCTCGTCAAATGATTGTGGAGATTTATGGTATTCCCTCAACATTTTACCTCCATGTACATCTTGCAGACCGCCCTACTTTTGTCCAACTCATCCCTATCCTCATTCTTTTTTAAGTCCAATGTGCAGCTACACATCTGCTTTCAACTTTGAGACTGTATTGAGAGCAGCGTTCCACCATGTGTGTATAATTAAACATCGATCTTTGGAGGGAAAAAAAAAATCAATATTAAAAATTTAAGTAAAAAATCAGTCTGAATCGGAAAAGTGATTTTTTTTTTTATTTGTTTGTTTGTTTATTCAACCAACCCAGCCCTGCATGTATACTTTGGAAACTGTACATGTAAATCAGTATGTGTCACTATTCATGAGGAACCCTATTTCACTGATATATTTGGTCTCCAAACAGGTAAATTCAACCAGGGGGTCTCAAGCGATGTTAAGAAGCGGACATGGGCTGCTCTCACAGCTCGTATCAACGAAATCAGCGAGTGTCACAGAGAAGTCATTGAGATTGTCAAGAAGTGGTCTGATCTAAAATGTGATACCAAACGCAAGGTGGCATCTATGAGAGCTTCAGGCCTCTCTACTACCCGCATTAATGGTGACCTTTCTCCTGTCGAACGAATGGTGCACCAGATTCTCCAGCCTGGACCTGTGGAGAAGTTCCATCTATCAGACAGCATTGCAGATGAGGATGAGGACAGCCAAGGTGCCCCTGGGATGCCACTGAACATTGCTGGTACGTCAAATGGCAGGATTACCATCAAGCCACTTGGCACGTCACACAACTCTGGGATAAACAGCAAAAGAGAGACAGATCTTTCCCTGGACATGTCATACGACTGTGAGTACTTTTGACAACCGAGTACAGGCGCTATGACATACATTGGTTATGGTTTGGGTTGGGCTTTGTCCTTTCAGTCCTATAGGCTGCTGTCAAAGGCATTTCTAATCTTTGGTTAAACATTTGTGTTTAGTTACAGTAGCACTAGAGATTGAAGGTGCAGTCTGTAGAAAGCACTCAAATGGCTGTCATTTCAAATATAATACCAGCAAACTACAATACAGTTCAGGTTCTATGTTCAGTTATATTGGTTGTAAACAGTTGACCACAGTCACCACACAATTTTTTTAATCTTTGATATATTTGTCACATAAATCTTATTAAGCCTCAAATTAAAACTTAAGTATTTACCTTTGTGGCTCAAAAGAATTCCCTTCCTGCTCACCTTTATAAAATTTTACTGGTTTGAGGATTGCAATTCAACTACATTGTTTGATGAAGTGTGTCTTATTCTTAACTGGTTCAGATGATTCTGCAGTGCCTCTTACAGACCTCGAGTATGACCCATCAGGTACAGAAGGTAACCTGTGCCTTGCTTTGTTTTGTTGTGTTCGTCATGTGTAAAATGTATTTATCGTATTGATTTTCTTATATAACATGAATGTTGTTGTTTCCTTCCTCATCAGATCAGGGCCTACAAGTCAGTGAAACAGAATGCCAGTCTGATCAAAAGGACATTCTCCCCGACCCACCCACTGCTGACAGAGACCAGATCAAAACCGAAACCCAGCCGAAGGCAATAAGCAATAGTACATCTTATGCAGGAAGCTCTTCCCGTTCAGCATTTTTTCGTCTAGCACCACGAAGCTCAGGCAATCTACAGGAGCACCTTGCCAAGAGTGCCTCCCTCAGCCTGCAGGAGCAACAGGCCACCACTGTGCTGATCGGGACGCTGTCACGTTCACTGGAATCGGTGGCTGAATCGGTGCAGCGGCTAGTACAGACCCAGCAGGAGTTTGCACAGAGCACATTGCGTCTGCAGAGAGATACGCTGCACGTGCTGCGTGACTTTTCCTCTAGTGCACTGGCACTGATGCAGGACAAATCCAACGGCCACCCATAGCACCTGCATCTCACCTAAACATGGTCTACACTAGTGATGGGCATTTCGAGTAAATTGGGTGTTGATTATTTAAACCTTAAATATTTGATTCAGTTATTTGATCTTTAATACAGACAGACTCATTTTCAGTGAAGCTATTTTGCTTCATTTATTAGCATACATTTTATTACAGACATTTTCAGGCCCAGTGCCAAAAAACAGCAAACTGATTAAATTCAAATTGAACATTTTGATGTAATTAGGTAATGATGCCCCATTTGCTGTAGTGTTATACTTTATATTGCATGGAAAATGTGCAATATTCATTCTGTATAGTGATATGTCAGTGTTTTACTTGTTTTTATTCATTTACCCATGATAATGCTTTATTGTCACTGACATTAACTGTATTTCTCATTTTTTATACAACATGAGATTTACCAAGAACCAGCCATTTTTTCACTTATGTACAAGAAGCACTTGTTTTGGTAAACATTTTTATAAAGTCATTATTAAGGCATCACAGTGACTTAGTGGTTAGCACGTCCGCCTCACAGCAAGAAGGCCCTGGTTCGAATTCCGGTTTCGAGCGTTTCTGTGTGGAGTTTGCATGTTCTACCCATGCTTGCGTGGGTTTCCTCCTACAGTCCAAAAACCTGCACAGTCGGCTAATTGACTGTTCCAAGTCGCCAGTAGATGTGAGTGTGTCAGCCCTGTGGCAAGCTATTCAGGGTGTATCTGGCCCTTGCCCAAAGTTGGCTGAGGTAGGTGCCAGCCTCCCTGTGACCCTAATTAGGATTGAAAGGCTTAGAAATTGAAATAATTAATTATTAAAGCATGCTATTTTTGTGATTTTTGTTGTCCACAGACGCTTTACACGACATGAATGGGGCAGTTAGTATGCTATAGGGTGGGAAATGGATGAATATATTATAATTTTAAAAAAATTTAAACAATAGTCACAAAGCCTTATTAAATAATTAATAAATACCCTTAATTTTTTCACAGTCTGTTTAAAATAATATTAAGGCAAATTACTGAGTTAGTTTGGTTGTTACATAGAGTACTTGATTAGTGCCCATCACTAATCTAGACACTTTAGCTATAAGCTATAGCATGTTCTCTGGTGAACAAGGAGGGACTGTTGAGCTTATCAACAGTACAGGTATATGCCTCAGGAGTATATACAGTGGATATTAAAAGGCTACATACTCTTGTTAAAATTCCAGTTTTTGTGATGTGTAATATAAGGCACAGATAAATAATTTCAGAATGTTTTCCACCTTTAATGTAACAATCTTTTCAATTCAGTGAAAAAACTGACTTGATGTAGGTTTTTACACACTTTAGCCAGGCTTCTTTGTCCGAAAAGGCTTCCCAAATCAAATACATGAGAACTGTAGTCACAAGTGGGGCACATCCAGTACTTGTACAATTCCTGAAGCTCCTTTAATGTTGCTGAAGGCCTCTTGGCAGCCTTCCGGTCCATTTTTTGTCTTGTCTTTTTAATCAGTTCTGGAGGGATGTATGTATGTTCCTTGTGTTGTGCCATATTTTCTCCACTGTTGATGACTGTCTTCACTCTGTTCTCTGGTACATCTTATGTCTTGGAAATTCTTTTTTTACCTTTCTCCTGACTGAAAAAATTCAACAATGAGACCTCTTTGATACTTTGTAAACTGCTTGCAGATCATTGCTTTTGCTGTAAGATGCGATTAAGTTAATGTTAGGAAATTTCTACCATAAGAGCTCAACTTTATTTGGCCTTAATCAGAGTCTAATTGATCACAAATGTGTACTATTCAACATAATTTGTTAGGAATGTGATCAGTTAATTCGGAACACAGCCACTTACCCAATTTTAAGAGCATGTAAACACTTGTGCAACCACATTATTTTTTTATTTTCCAAAAAAGATTTCAGTTTGTTTTTAAGTTGGAAAAAAACAGATTACTGGTCACACTTAGTTGGGAAAAAGTTCTGAAATCTTTCTCATTTTTTTTTACATAACAAAAAGATACTATTTTAACAATGTGTATGCGCTTTTTATATCCACTGTACTAATTGTCCACTCCAGCATTCAGCTACCTCCCTCCCAGTGTTCATAGTGATCACAGGACTCATACATGCACTAATACTGCTTACTGTGCTGGAGCCTTTTCAAAAATAAACTCTCCCACATCTCCCAAAAGTAGTGCTGGAGTAACAGGAAGCAGCTGGAGAGTAGCATTAATAAAGCTAATTATTTCTCAGATCAGAGCTATATCTATAAAATAAGTTGTTTGAACCAGTGATGAGAGAGACCTACACTAAATCAACAGAGCTTTATTTAATGATGCAATGTAAGTAAATACATTTTAAAATTCTGTAATAGTTTTAAATTATGAGTGAATTTAAATCAAGTCTATTTATCTGCTGTTTGTGGTATTTTTTGACACAATATAGATCAGTGTCTTGATTTGATTCCCCCTTTCTTTTCTATATGTGAATGATCAGCTGTTTACTGTTTCGTTTCTCTGCCAAATGTTTAAAATTTAGATTTGAGCTCAATTATTGGATATTGTGAGGAGCACGTTTTAAGTAACTTGGCTTTTTTTTTCTTTTCTTTTTTTTAAACCTTTTGACCTTTAACTACCTTCAATTATCAAGTTGCAACTTTTATTTTTTTTTATGATGTCATATGGTATTCAATTCTAAAAGTGTTCTGTAAAAATACCTTTAATTCGGCTTCCACTGGTTCCTTGTTGTCTGCTCTTCCAATAGTATGAACACTGTTAATTGTTTTCTGGATGGGGAAAAAAACTACTGTAAAGACTGGAATAAAGCAGAATTATAATTTTGTCTCAAGTGAGTGGATGTGTGTTGCAGGCTGCTGGTACTTATCAAACCTGCTGCACAGATGCTTTAAGACGTAGGCAGTGACCACTTTGTAATTTGATGAGCGGCTTTAATAAATAATGGAGCTTTTTCTAGGATCTCCATAACAGAGCTGTTCCTGTTTGCTCTTTGAAAGACAGAGGCACAATAGTGAGTGGAGAAAATCGACAAAAACACAGCAAAAAAAAAAAAAAACCCTGCATTTGGGTACCCTGTCTTTATTTTGTTTGAAAATGAATCCTGAATAGTAAGTATTCATTCATTTATTTTATTTGGGTTGGTGTGTGTGCCTTATTGTCTTGTGCTTGATGTTTTAGTTAATTATTTTTGTTTGTTGCTAAAAGGAAGTAAATAACTGGCCTTACTGAGGGAGCGTTTCTCTTTTAGTGTAAAAGTACACCTTGTAAGGTAGAAAGAAGAATTTACTGCATAATTCATGACCAAAAATGATTTCCATGGTGCATTTGTATAGGTGTTTGTGAAATTCAAAAGCATTGCTGTGTGGTGTTATATTCTTCCGTTGCTAGTTTTGTTTGTATCTGGTGTGTGAGAATAAGAAAAAGAATAAGAAGCTGTCAAAGGCATGTTTGCATTTGTGTTGTCCTTTTTTTTAGTGACTACCTATTCAAGCTGCTGTTAATTGGTGACTCTGGTGTGGGGAAGTCATGTCTGCTGTTGCGTTTTGCTGTAAGTCAAAAAGACTACAGACACTGAAATATGATATTACATTACACCAACTGTTAGGTCTCATGCTGAATAATTCTAGTCATTCTCAGTCAAATGTCTTAAAACTGAATTTGTTACATTTGTAAAATTAATAGATTTTTTTTCTCTATATTGCTGCATGCTAACGTCAACAGGACGACACCTATACTGAAAGCTACATCAGCACGATAGGAGTTGACTTCAAAATCAGGACTATTGAAATGGATAGCAAAATAATTAAACTGCAAATTGTGAGTAAAGAAATTATTGTGCTGCAGCACAATTTCTTGCCTTCATCCCTTTTTTAAGTTCTTATTGATGTACAAGCTGACATTATCATGATATTGGTCAGGTTTCTCATGGAAAACAGGCCACACAAGTGAAATAAGATCTGCATTGTTTTTCATGGATTTTATAACAATATAGGTCTCATTTTTTAATTCCATGTTTACAGGTAACCTTGCAGTTGCAAATGTCATAGTTTTGGTTTGTTGGTAAATCTTGGAGTTTGCATAATCAGGCAGCAATCTAAATGCTTATATTAATAAAATTAATTTTATGTTTTATGATTTGTTTTTATTACAGTGGGATACAGCTGGACAAGAAAGATTCCGCACTATTACTTCCAGCTATTACAGAGGTGCACATGGGATTATCATTGTATATGATGTTACTGACCAGGTAATGACTATTATACCATCCCTGACAATAATAATGACATCTTCACCCTGGTTTTTAGTTATGCAAAATCAACTGTTTAAGCGCTGATCATTTTGGCTTCATAAAACTACTTTAAACAAATTAAAGAGTACAATTATTTTAATTACTGCCAGATATTTTCTTCAAGATTAGAACAGAAAAATTCTGGAATCCCTCAATCATGAGAAAATAAAATCACCCTGTAATTTGCAATTTGTAAAATGTATAAAAAAATAAAAGTTAAATTTTTCTCAGTTTAATAAAGAAAAAAAGATGAAATAAGCAACAAATAATAGCACAATTTGTACTTGGTTATTCCTCCTCAAGGTCTGCATTCTTTCAGGCATTGACTTCTCTAATGAACAATATTCTCCCTCAAGTTTGTTCCACCTTTAAAATCGCAGTGGTATGGAGCCTTGTCATGGACCACGGTGTTTTTTTTTTAATTACCATCATAAATTTTCAATTGTATTGAGTCATCGAGAACAGTCATTGAGTTGATTCGCCTTCCCTAAAGAAAAGCTTCACCCCTCCTTGTGAAGACAAGATGTCTTCCTGAAAAATTACTCCATCATTACCAAACCTATTTTCTGTCAGTGAAATGAGAAAAGTGGCCAAAATGTCAATGTACACCTCTGCACTGACTGTTGAATTAATGATTACCATCACACGACACATTACGACACATAACCCCCATATCATAAATTTTTTTAAAGCTCTAAGTGCTGGCTTTTCCTTGAATTGTCTATGGCTAAATTCCATTTCATTCAGTGATTTCTTATTGACACAAATATTGATTCCTGATTCCTCTGTTTCGTTTGTTTTACTGTCGTTTGTTTCACATGAGGTGACAGAAATGGCTCAAAAACAATAAGTACAATACAAATGAATACAGTACACATTTAAAGACAAAGTTAGACATTATAAGCAATAACTGATAAAAAGTGTTCTCTGTTTAAAATTATTCCTGATGGTTATTACAGAGGGAACAAAGATTCTTTTGTAGGTAGTTTTCCAGTGGGCCAGTAGGATTTGGTAGCATTGGGAGGGGGTGAGAAGGGACCCTCTGTGGTTAGGGTGGCTTTCTTCAGATCACAGAACTGGTATTCAGATCAGATGGGGGGTTTTGAGATGAACCAATGATTTTGTTGGCCTGGTAAACTACACAGGAAAGGTTTATCTTTGTGTTTGGTGGTCAGGGACTTGTACCATGATAAGATATTAAAGGTGAGGATGGATTTGATAAGTGAGTGGTAAACCTGAGTTAAAACGTCCTTGCTGATGATTTTGAATAAGGCAAAAGTCCTTATTACTGGCGTATATTTTATTCAAGTTAAATCAATTTTGTTGCTCACCAACAACTTCAGTCTCTTTCAACCACTGCTTTACGCCTTTGACTTGCCAATTAGCCAAGTCCAACATCTTTTTTAAGGTCTGTCAGCACCCTTTTTTTACTTCTGCAAACTAATTTGGCTTTTCATCTCTGTTCTAGGATTTGTTTTAAAAATTCTAATTACAAGGTGATTTTATATTTTCCTCTCAGCATTAAATGATTTCATAATTTTTCTCTTCTGATCTTGAAGAAAATATATGCCACTAAATAAAATAATTGTACTGAATTTGTTTGAGGTATGATTCATACAGCCAAAATGTTCAGCTCTTAAACAGAATTGTATTTATTTATTTTTTAAATCTCTTTGTTTATTTGGTACAAAGTAAAAAATAAAAACAGGGTGAAGATCCGGTTCCATATATTTTGCCAGGAGTTGTAATAGTGTAACAATGATTGTTTAAAAATTTGTATTTATTTATTTACATACTTACTTACTTACTTACTTATTTATTTTGGTGAGGTGTCCAGGGATTTTATTGTTTTTCTGTATTGCAGGAGTCCTTCAATAACGTAAAGCAGTGGATGGAAGAGATTGAACGCTATGCATGTGAAAATGTTTCTCAGTTGCTGGTGGGGAACAAAAGTGATTTAACTTCAAAAAAGGTGGTGGACTTCACTACTGCAAAGGTATCTGCCAAACCCAGGAGCGTTCCCATTCAGCCAGAGAAGTGTTAGTAAGGTGGTATTAGCGAAGTCAGTTAGGCTTCAGTTCATCCAAAAGTCATTCAGTGGTGTTGAGTCCTTCACCTCCACCCATATCACACCTCATCCTCATGAGCTTTCCTCTGTACACAAGGGCATTGTTACAATGCAACAGGTTTGGGGCCACTTAGTGATGAGTACTGGAAATGCTAATATGTACAAAGAAATTGGTGTGTGTGCATAATAATAATATGCATCAGTAAAAATGCTGCATATTGCTGCACATTTCTATATTAAAGTTGTCCATTTTAAATGTAGGCATTTTTTTCCCCACATATAGGTTTTTTCCCAAAATAGGGTTTTCTGTAGGTCAGGGGTGTCAAATTCATTTTCATTGCGGGTCTTCTTGCATCATAATTAATCATAATTTCATTCATAATTTCGACATCACACTGTAACCCTAAAAGATTTGCACACATGGTCAAGCTGTCAGAAAGAGCTAGGCACTCCCGACCAGTGTCCTATCAGCAGGCTACAGAAAAACACATCACCATGACAACTGTCAACATGTTGATATTATGGTTATCTGCTAGCGCTTGTGTTAGCCATTTAGTCAATGCTGTGGATCATAAAGAGGACGTGCAGAGGAAAGACCAGATGCATTTCTGCAAGAAAATGTGTGTGACAGATGGATGTGTGTGTTCAATGAGTTATTCAGAACTATGAAATAGCACTTTCATTCCAAAACTCTAGGGGTAAGCACCAGGAAAATGAGAGAGTGCGTCTTTCCAAAAACAGTAAACAGGCAAATATTCAGGCACATGACACCCTAGTTGATGGTGGTTAAAAATCTAGACTGTGTAGATAACAGATAGTAAACACAGTAATAGCATTATTAATGCTTGTGTCTTTACAAACTGATGAATTTGGATCAGGTTTTTTGAAATGTAGTTTAGAGATCATGTATGTCAGTAGGAGATTGTACAGAGTGGCTTCACTAAATGTAACATTTGCAAAAGCTCTTTATTTTTCTTTCATTTGCAAACAATTGTTTCAGCTTTGGACAAGATACTTTGGCAAGCTTCAGCTTGTACATTCACAATGTAAAGCTCTCTGATCAACACCTTTTGAAATACATGTTTGTGTGTAGTTCCATTAGATAGTCTGCGATTGTGTGCACACATTAAAAAAGGTCCACAGAAAGAAAAAGACCCACCCCATCCACAAATCTGGCTATGGTCCTCAACTTAATGTGCACAAAAATGATTTAAGTGCAAATGGGACAGTCAAGCCCATAGTTAGAAAGATGTGACCTTGTTGGCCAGCTGGGTTTATAGGAAAAAAAGATTATACAAAACCGAGGCAAGAACATGTTCAGCTAGTTTCCACGGGCAGGAGTGTTCTGTTTCTGATTGACTCTGTTTAATCTCCTCTTGCACTTTGAGTGATCTCTTATATAATGCTGCATATAGGGGAATTGGTAGGAGCATATTCAATCATGTCAGCTTTATGTTGATTATACCAGCACAGTGTCCCATTGGCTGAACACAACCAATGATTTTTCCTTTTATTTTATCACTCATGCTAAGTCACTACTGTCAACAACATGGATGGAATGTTTAGAGCCGCGTTATCTATACTGTGTCCTAGTTCTGTTACATATAGTCTATTCTAAAGAGAGAATGGTTTGTTTAAAAAAATTATACATGCTGCTTTTTGCCTTTAATAATTTCTGTATAATAATTTTAATAACTTCTTTTCTCAGGAATTTGCTGAAACACTTAAAATCCCTTTCCTTGAGACAAGTGCAAAGAATGCAAGCAATGTGGAGAAAGCATTTTTAACAATGGCCTCTGAAATCCAAAAGCGAGTTGTGGAAGATAACGTTCAGAACGAGACGGTCAAAGTGGGAAAAATAAATAGTGCTCCTCTGTGGCATGGAACTCAGAAAGCAACAGCTGAGGAGGTCAGCAGCTGCTGTTAGAACTAACAGATTTGACCTTGAGTATGTTCCGGGTATTTACATATTTAAAAATATTTTGTGGACTAATGGTATTTTACACTTTTTACTGATGAATGTTTTGTCTCTTGATGAATGAATATTATATAAACCTTCCTATTCAGTTGTATATTGTTCTGGATGTCCTAAATGGCACATTAAACAAGAATTCTAACAATAATGGATCAATGATGGACACGGTTATTTTAAAGAGTAAAATTAGTTTATTGCTTATAAATGGTGGTAAAAACACAGGATAAGTTATAGTAGGCAGTTATTTTAATTTATTAGACAGGGGATATATATATATATATATATATATATATATATACACACACATATCTCACTTCACGTATCATTCACTTCTTCACATCCTTATATATAGAATTAGATGTCTTTATACACTTTCTGTAATTCTAGTGCTTTTTTGCCCAATGTGTTCTTTGTTTTTTTTTTCAGTGTAAAATAAGCACTAGAAAATATAATTTATGAGAACGTGAACCAAACCGAATAATACAATGTACTGTTGAAACAACAAGGTAAGCCTCTAATTGTTTAGGGGTACTGACTACTTGACTGACCCATCCCATACACAGTATATGTGATATATTTTAAAATGTATGTAATTTCACAACTAGTAGTATAAATAGTTGTTTGTCCTGTTTTCCAGGACAAACAACTATTCTTGGCCCTCCCACATAGATTAGGGGGAGGTATTGATTTACGGATTCCTCTTGTGTGCACCTTTTTTGTGTTACGTGGACCTTTTCTAGCATTACTATGGCCTCCATTTGTAAATACAAGCCGAGAATGCATATGGACGGGGCATTTGAAGGTACCCAAAATGACGTGATAAAAGAAAGTTCCTGAAAATTCAGTATCTTTAAAAGTATTCACCCTAGTGCACAAAATGCTAAATGTGCGCAAACCACGTATTTATATTGATTTTCCACTCTATATATATATATATGTCTAGGAGCAATATTGTTCGTGCAGTATTTAAAAAAAGCGTTTTTGAGGCAGATTATAAGCATCATTTTTACATTGGTATCGTGATGGCCTTATGATATTTTATACTAATTTCTGTACCTTCTATCTGTCGGAACTTTAAATGTGATTTGATGATGTCACTCATGATATACATGTACAGATTTAACATTTCCATTTTCCATTTCTATAAAGGTGTTTATTTGTATTAGAATTTAATTATCATAATTTTCAGTCCAAATAGCATTACTTTATGCCATGTCTTGAATTTTGATAATTCCAACTAAAATAATCTCAAAGGAGGGTAGTACTGAACATTATTTGACATATTTTACAGTGAGTTATGTATTTCAATGACATTTCAATTTTTAAATACATGTAAGTGCTTTGAACATTGAAGCATGTAAGTAAAATACGATGATGTTTGTTTAAATGTATGTTATTTTCAATATCATACATTTTGATAGAGAATAGATCATCGTGACCTCATTATTTGATTTTGAAGATATTTTTTAATGGTTTTTCGTGGATTGTAAGAGTGTAGGTACAACTATTCTGGAAATATTTTCAGCATAATTCTCTCAACGCTGTCTTGTCGTTTCTTCAAAGTCTCTGTCCATGTGGGTTTTTAAGCCCATGTGACCTATACTATATACCATTCTAATTGTTTTCATGTATATTTTCACTTTTTGTGTGCACAAGATCAATCTGATGACATTTTGAAAATTACACCCCACCCCCTACATAGAGACAATTTGAAATAACCATTTAGCCTAATGTGCACCTGGAGGAAACCCATGCAAGCATGAGGAATGTATACAGAAACACGTTACATGTGTGAGGGGCACAGCGTTGTGTTGCTCTGAATGGCTTTTTCCCCCTCAGTGGTTGAGTTCACATTACAAGCAGAACTTCTTAGAAGAAATATATATACTTCGCTTGTTATTGTTCGTACATAGTATTTGTATGCATGGGTTAAATAATTATTTACATTTTGTCTTGGTTAATAATTAATACATTTTATATTAAAAATAAAATATAAATTAGAGGTACTAGTTTCCTGGTGCTCGAATGGCTGCAATCCGTGGTGTCCAGTAAAAATAGTGGCCTCTGTTGGACAAAGCACAAACCACAATGTACCAAAGAAAAGCTAAAACATGCAGCTAAATGATTTAGTATAATGATCATAGCCCCAAAAAGTAGTTTTGGTATTTCTTAATTTTTAAGCTTTTAAAGTATTTTGATGCAAAGAGTGCAAAAGGGAAAGTAAACGTCCTTAAAGATCTTAGATGTTATTTTGTTAACATTCTGCTATTTTGTTATGTAATTCTGTTATTTTGTGATTTAAGAGGTAGTGCTTCTTTAAAAAGAACAACAAAAAAGATCTTGCAACAGCACTGCATATGAAGGGTGTCTATTTCATTGTTTGGTGACAATTATTGTTATTATACAATTATTGTTTCGATGCAGAATAAATTTCAAATTTTACTACATGTGTTGAAATTCATGCATCTGACTTGTCAGGTGTTGATGAATTTTCTAGCACAGCAGCTCTAACAGTGGTTCTAGCTGTGACTTGCAAAAATCATGTTTATATTAATGTTATTATTCCATGACAACACAATCCATGAGGACTTGTAAACACTTGTATTTGTAAAACTTATTTTTACTGAGGGCCACATCAAAAAAAAAAAAAAAAAAAAGTCACCAAGGGCGAAATAATCATTGAGCATCTATTTCAGAAAGCATGAAATGAAATTACTTAGCTGTTTGTTTGTAATAGGCTGCTGCCACCTAGTGGAAGGATGATGAATTAGGTCTCATTGTAATAGTTATCCTGAAGAATGTACAACGATCATATTTTTTAAAAGCTCTCGCAGGCCACGTAAAATTAGTTGGCAGACCTGATTTCGCCCTGTCCTTGAGTTTGACACCTGTGCTTTATATTATCCTATAATAAAGTGATTAAAATTTGCTATTTAACAAGAAATGTATAACTGATGGTGTAATGAAACTTGTTATATAAAGTTATTTGCCATTGATGGAATGAGAGTTCAGTGTCAGCACAAACAAGTTTATCCATTCTAGTCTTTTCTGTGATAGGATTAGTTTAGTATCAGCTTATAGTATATAGCTGGGACCAACTGGTTTTTTGGATCCTTGACAAAATAAAGCCTCACTATAAACTAATAGAAAATCTAATAATTCATAAACTGCTGTTGTATAAAATATTTCAAGCCATGCTCATTTATAAAAACATTCAACTGCAGGGTGCTAATAGATTTCTCCTTGCTCTCACTGATTACCTTCCTATGTAACCTGTATACCCATTTACATTTTCCAAACAACTTTATTCTTCAGGGTCAAAAGGAGGCTGATCATCTCAGCCATCTCTGGGCAAAGGCAGGGTACACCCTGAACAGGTCAAATCACCATCGCAGGGCCAACACATACACAACCATTCACACTCATTCACACCTAGGGTCAAATAATAACACCCAGTTAGCCTAATGTGGATGTCTTTGGACTGCTGGAGATATCTGGAGAACCTAGAGGAAACCCACGCAAGCATGGGGAGAACATCACACAGAAACAACATCACCAGGTACAGGGCTCAAGACAAGACTGCTAACCAGTCTGCTTGCTTTGAGACAAGACTGCTAACCTTTATGCCCCTGTACCACCAACAGTATACCCAATCCATTTTATTCCTTACATGTTGAACTGGCATATTAGTTTATTCTATGAAAACGGTAAGGGAATTTTTTTTCTTAAAAAAGTATTCTGCTGATGTTTTAGAAAATAGCATTATCAGTCACTCATAACCAAGACTTCTTGGTGTTCATCTTAGCAATGTTGGTTAATTTCTTTCCTGTGCACTTCTTTTCTTCCGAATTTGTCTTTGAGGTGCACTCCAGAGTTGAATCTGTTTCAAAAGAAATGGATGGTCCATGTGAAAGCAAGGTAGTGGATGTCCTCTCATGGGATAGAGTGGCTGAAGAGGACTGCAGGACCAGCCTGCCTCGCATAGAATGCCTTAGACTAAACTGCAAAGAGCTGTGGGAAACACATATTTTTCGTTTAGGTTCACAGCACCGGAGACATGCTGTATATAGTATGCGAAAGATATAGACCCAGCCTAGATAGTGAAGCTCAGCAATGTTGAGAAGAAAGCAGCCCAGACTTGTGCTAAACATGAAGATTAGAAATATGGTCTTCTCTGTTGCACGTGACACAAAGCAGTCGGTTTGAGTCGGGCATGGGTAGGCTTTGCAGCGAAACAGAAATGGCACTTTAAATCCAAACATATAATATTGGCCCACCAGAAAAATTATCTCTAGAATGGACCGAAGAACCACATGGACAATGTATATCAACAAAATTTGGCCAGAATATTCAGTAGGGTCTTTGCCAGCTTCTCTGTTGTCATTCTGCAGGAGGCTCTGCTCCACACACTCCTCCTCACTGGGATTTTCTTCATCATGTAGCCCATTTGATGGCTTAACTCTCAAATAAACATCACTTTCTCCACCTGACTGCCTAATATCATCCAAATTTGGCTGGTGGAACAGAGCCTGGCCTCTATTTGTCCGAAAATTCTCATCGTTAGTGATTTTGTGGAGAGCATAGGTGATATAGAAGATGGACGGTGTAGACACCAGGACAATCTGGAAGACCCAGAAGCGCAGGTGGGAGACTGGTGCAAAAGAGTCATAGCAGACATTGTTGCAGCCTGGCTGGAGTGTGTTGCAGATAAACTTGGACTGCTCATCACTGTACACTGCATCTCCTACTAGAGTCACCAACAGGATTCGGAAAATCAGCAACACTGTCAGCCAGATCTTTCCAATCACTGTGGAGTGGTTCTGAACCTCTACTAGGAAGCGTCCCAGAATTGACCAGTCTCCCATGATTCACACTGTAAGGACAAAAGAGCAGGTCGAATGAAAATCTCAGATTAAAAGCCCTCATGGAAATTCTCCAGCATTTTTCGGGTCTAATCTCTAGCCACTGTATTTTGTTGTGTATTAGCACAGACATGAATCTCAAGGAACATGTGGAATGAATCAACCAGAATCTAGATGAGGTCGCAACCAAGATGAATCCCTTGGCTTTTCCTGTAAATCTCTGACCAGGATAAAGCAATGACTGATATATGGAGATAATATGGAATAAGGCATTTGTAAATCACACTCTATATTTATGCAATTTTTAGGGTTTAATATGACATTTCTACAGACACGAGAACGCAGACTTTTACCTCAGTTTAGAATGGAACCAGGGTCCAAAGAGCTATGAGACAGGAACACTACTTGATACATTACCATGCCACTATGTTACAAATAATTTTGTAGCATTCTTGGTTCACATAAATACGTGGAGATACTTATCTGTGATAATCACACATATTCTACTGGAGCGTTGCATAAAAAGGGCAGAAAGCTGCTGGAATGTTTCTCTAATATTATCTGATACTTATTGACTCTTGGCTACACCTACAGAGTGGTTCCTTAACATGTTACAACATCTTTACCACGTTCTGTGAGTTACGGAAATAAAGGTCTTGTGACCAAGCTGCGATTTACACCGGCATACATTAAAAGGTAGACACTCACCTTGTGAAATTAGTTTCTTTTTAATCCAGGTCTGAATAAATGCATGAAAGTGTGTTTTGTTCATGTCTGCATATGTAGAGAAGCTTGTTAGAGGGAATGAACTCCACTGAGTGAGCTCTGGAAGAATTGGCTGAATGAATGTATTCAGGCCTTCCACCCAATACAGTGAACTATGTTCAGACAAAGACTCCCAATGTACAGCACAGCAAAGATTTAAACCTACAATAGGAGGCAACGTCTCTGAACATCCATGAACTGTTAAAAACACCATTCAGAAGAGATTGCTGGAAAGGGGCAACAATGCTAATTCATGAGCCATTTCTACCTGATTTAAATCTGTATAATTCAAACTGTAAACCATTTTCTTCAGAATCAAGTGTAAATATATGTTACTCAACCCTGATCTTTTATAATCTGGAATAGTTCCATAAAATCTTTATTTGTTTAAACATGTAAGAACACATACGAATGCTTTTATCCAGATATTATCAGCAATTCAGCTCAGTATGGTTCACAACACATTTATGGACATAACAAAGCAGTTAGTAGGTCCTAGTCGCTTCTCTCTCTGTCTCTTTTAAACCTCATGGACTCTTTTCAGTGTGTGAGAGAGTGACGTGATGACTCAGTCACGTGTTAGCTTCAGTATGATCACAGTCCTGCTTTATGGCAACAACACCGCTAGAACACCACTCTGCTTAAAGAGATGAATGTTGCGTGTGGTTGGTTTGGAAAAGCTGAATTACGTAACTTTCATGACTGGAATCATATGAAATTATGCTTCACTTATTTGTGGTTCTGACACCATAATTTAAATTTTAACTAAGACATATTCAGAATAGCACTTTAGAATGTTTTAGAGTGGATATGGGCAGTTTTATAGTAATAAGGCCAGATGTGTCTCACAGAGGTCAAAAATTAAAAGTATGATTTTTGTGTTGTTGTGTTGTTTTCAAGCCTTAAATAATAAAAGTTCACAGAGTCTGAAGTAGAATTTTATTAAAATAAGACAAAAAAACACTAGTTCTAGTCTTTAAATTTGCGCTATGCGGCATAGGATAAAGATATTTTTATTCCATTTTCTGTTCATGTCTCTTTGTGCATCACTCTTTCAGACACACTATGTAAAATAACTTTAAGCTTTGTTCTATTTTTAAGAGAGCTTAAATTAAAAAATTTAAGTTGGCCCTATGACTGTAACACTACTCTTATAGAAAAGAACAGCTCTAGCCCATTTTTTGTGTGAAGCCAAACATACAAAAATCCAGCTGTATTTACACAAAGCAACTTATGACAGTTAAGTGAAATATATAAAAGCAACAGATAAGAAAAAATTAAATAAAATAAAAAACAAATAATTGAAATGAATAAAAGATCACCCCCTACAGTTGATGGAAATTTGGCTTTGATTACAGCCACGAGCCTCTTAGAATGTTTCTCTACCAACTTAGCACAACTACACCATGCACTATTTGCCCACTCTTCTTTACAGAAGTGTTCAAGCTCAGTCAGATTGGATTGTGACTGTTGCTTTCCTCAAGAATTTGATAGTATTTTTCCACAGCCATTATTTCATTCTATCTTGACAAGTGCCCCAGTCTCTGCTGCAGAGAATCATCCACACAACAGGATTCTACCACCACCATGCTTTACTGTAAGTATAGTAAGCTGCATTTGTTTTCTGCCAGATATACCATTTCCTGTTAAATTTTGGTCTCATCTGACCATAATTTTTTTTTCATCTTCAAGGTGACGTGATGTGGCCTTTTCTGAGGAGCGTTTTTTTTCTTTCTTTCTTTCTTTCTTTCTTTTTTTCTTTCTTTCTCTTGTGGGCAGTGGTGGATTAGTGGTTAAGGCTCTTGGTTACTGATTAGAAAGACTGTTAGAAAAACTGAGGATTAACCCTCAACAGCTCAGCTGTAAAAACAAACAAAAAAAAAATGTTGCTGCAAACATAAATGTGCTTGCAGTCCTCCTGTACGAGCCATGTTTGTAATATTACTGACACATGCACACAATTTGACCACTCTTTGCCAGTGAGCCGCTCTGACCATTTTTCTTGGAATCGTGTTTCCAAGTTTATCAAGATTCCATAAGATGGCGGTCTGTTATCAAGGTCTGTTATGCTCTGTTAAGGTCAGTTGACTGTTATTACACTTCACTATGACTCCCATATTGTACTATGATTGGCATCAATTCGTAATACATTGTAATAATCGCAGCAATGCTACGATTAGTGCGATCATCACCAATTCACCAAGGTCCCTCAAGATCATCACAAATCAATTCCATGATCCCCCTCACTCATCATAATTCTCTCAAATCATGGAGATTGCAGGCGTTGTACCCCAGTGTAAACCCAAGCACTGGAATGCTCTAGGAATAATTGTTTCTATGATCAGCTAATCAGAATGATTAGGGTTAATCACAGGTTCTGGCCACTTAGCTTGGTGTGCAATAGGGAAGGTGATTAGTTACACCTGATTGAGTTTACAAGTATTTTAGGAGAGGGGTGATCCTCATCTTAGTGATTTTGATTTTATGGTTTCCTCAACTTGCTATTGTGTATTTCACTTGGTATGTCATAAGTTGCACTGAGTAAATACAGCTGGGGGGGTGTATTTTGTGTGTGTCTTAATTTCAGGCTGCAAATTGAGGAGCTTAAGTCAGCAGTTCATAAAAATACCCTGATCCCTAACGTCATCGAAAAACTGAACAAAGCCAGTAAACCAGTTGAAAAAAGCTCTCAAAAGCAATCCAAATGACAACAAACTGCTTGTTATTTTTTTGACGTGTGACCAGTTCAATGGCATTTGCAAGAAGAGCCCGAAGCCATTTTGGTGCCCAAAAAAACAAAACAATAAAATAACAAAGAGGGCTGGACTGCGCAGGTGATCTCTTGGACAGCTTAACTTGATGCCCAAGTGTAATATAACGGAGGGCGTATGAGCATTTTCACTCTTTACAGATGTATTAAACCGTAATATAAATTTAGGCACTGGCAAAAGGCAGAGTTCCTGGTGGAGGTGTCTATTGATAGGTGTACCTCTATTTTTCAAATTTCAATTTTGTTGTTAGGCGGCACGGTGGTGTAGTGGTTAGCACGTCCGCCTCACAGCAAAAAGGTCCTGGGTTCGATTCCCAGCTCGAGCGTTTCTGTGTGGAGTTTGCATGTTCTCCCTGTGCTTGCGTGGGTTCCCTCCGGGTTCTCCGGTTTCCTCCCACAGTCCAAAAACATGCACAGTAGGCTAATCGGCTGTTCCAAATCACCCCTAGGTGTGAGTG
>JAOUQZ010000049.1:15868354-15887639 GCA_028564935.1 Neosilurus hyrtlii | reverse complement strand
AGCTGTCCAGGGTGTACCCCGCCCTCGCCCAGAGTCGGCTGCGATGGGCGCCAGCCTCCCCGCGACCCTAATTAGGATTAAGCGGTTCAGAGAATGAATGAATGAATGAATATTGTTGTTAATAATAAAAACAGTGTTGTTGTTATATTAAAACACATATTTTTATACTTGTTTGGCCCTCAGAAGGTACATGTAGTTACCCTGAGATCCAATAAATAGCCAGACTAATGGAAACTTTACTTTGGGGGACAGCAATGGACTCCTATGATACTCCTATTTCTGACAGTGTAGTCTGTTGTGTTTTATGTTAACACTGTTTTTGACGTAGGTTGCCAAGAATCCTGTAGTAGCCTGTATAGATGTGCGCATGATGGACGTGAATGATTAAATAAGCTTGAAGAAGCAATTCATTTTAATGTAAATAAAACTAAAAGGTGGCACGGTGGTTAGCACATCTGCCTCACAGCAAGAAGGTCCTGGGTTCAAGTCCCAAGTTGGCGAAGGGTGTTTCCGTGTGGAGCTTGCATGTTCTATCTGTGCTTGTGTGAGTTTTCACTGGGTAGTCTGGTCCAAAGACACGCACATTGGGACAACTGGCTTTGTCGAATTGCCCCTCGGTTTTGTGTGTTCGCCCAGAGTTGGCTGAATTAGGCTTCATCCTTTCCGCGTCCCTAGACGGTTCAGCAAATGAATAATAAAAAGTATACTGTCTTACAGTAAAGTAGTACAAATGGATAAAAATGATGATAATGCATATAATAAATAAAAATAAAACTGTAAATAGCAAAACAGAAGGAGTAGTTGGTGTAAAATATTAACAATAAAAATTATATTAATAAACTTCTCTTTATGTTGATAAAAATAATACAGTAAAAATAATAACACATCCCAGCAGTCATGCTAGTCTTGGTGCTCCAGGTGAAATAAAGTAAATGTGTGTGTGTGTGTGTGTGTGTGTGTTGAGTGGACAATCCCAACAGCAGTGGCGCTTTTCTCAGGCGATGGTTTGGCCCGCAGGGTTACAGGAAGTTGGAGCAGCTGCCATGTTTAGCTGCTTTGTTGTAGATTTCTTGTAGGTTTCCTGCAGATTTTTAGCTAAGTGTTGCAATGGAGCCGAGCTGGAGCGCATTTTTATTTCAGGTAAGAGAAACGTTTTCAACTAATCCGACCTGCTCGGAAAAGCCTCGCAACCTCGAAGTCTGTTTGGACCTTCGATATATCAGGTCTAGAAAAAACATAAAACATTTTAAGCTAAATCTATTCAAGCAAAAACAATGGTAGCTAACTGGGTTAGCTAGCGTGCCAAGCTCACATTAGCGAGCTAGCGAGTTTAGCTAACAGGCTACACCAGCTCAAGACTTCCAGCTGTGGTGTGTGTGTGTGTGTGTGTGTGTGTGTGTGGATGGGGGGGCCAGAGACCAGACACTCTCTGTGGTCTTTATGGCTTTCCATTCCTCGATTTTACTCCATGTTGTGCTTATTTTTCTCGCGTTAGCTTAGCAGGCTACTTACTTTTTGCTTGTCCTGATGTCGGGGCACTTTTTAAATGATGCCCTTATTGGTTTAATAGGTGTATATTGTTCAGAGCTCGGCCAAGCCAAGGAGAGAGGAGGGGAGGGATGAAGAAAACACACTTTATCGTACATTAAATCAGTTTTTGTGGTGGTTCGGTGCTGTTGGGAGCAGACAACTTTTCGTTAGCAGCGTTAGCATTTCTCATGTACGTGCTCGTGGGTGCTGCACTGCACTGAGCGAGAGATACTGAAAAAAGCCTGTAAGTGTGTGAAGAGAAGTGTAATCTCTGGGTTTCTTCAACTCTTTACACTCTTAAGAGACTGTATACCGGTGTAGGATTGAAGCTTGGCTTCTTCTCAAACTCTTACTTTGTAAAAAAAGAAAAGGCAGCATCGGCGGACTGCAGATGGAATCTCAGCAATGTTGAGAGAAGTGAAGCCTCTCACTGCTGCCGCATTCTGCATGCATCATACACACACTCCATGTTTACATGCAACTAATATACACAGGGTCACAGGGTACACCTGGCAAGGCTCTATAAAACTGTGAAGGACTACAAACCCATGAATTCATGCCCATAAAATGTGATTGCTGCTTAAAAATGTGGACGTGATACACACACACACACACACACACACAGTGATCTGGCATTACATTACAATCCAGTTCATACATGCAAGAAATACACCCAATTCATTCCCTTTATTACATATCTACTGCACAAGGGTTTCAGTCACACACAGAGGGTATGGATTGTCTTTCCAAAATGTTTATCTGTTCATGCATCTCTCTTTCTCTCTCTCTCTCCCTCTCTCTCTCTAAGCTCAGTGCTGCATGGGAAGGACATAATTCCACTTCAGGTTGATTTGGCACTGTGCTTTACACCATTTTGCCCACAGGCACACACACACACACACACACACACACACACACACACACAAAAAAAAGCCTGTACGCTGCTTGAGAAAGGAAGGCCGAGAGCATTAATGAGATCTTGAAGTGTTTTCTGTCCCTTCGAAGCTCGAGTGTGATGGCGGTTCGTAATGTATTTCTTCATTAGCAGAAAAGTCAGATTAAAAAAAAAAAAGAAAATGACTCGAATGGATCTGTCTTTACATTAAAGCACTTTTAAACTGTGAAACCTAGAGAACCATGTGAAATCCAGCACGCTAGCGTTGTTCGAACGCTGTAGAGTGAGATTTGAAGGGAAACCGATGTAACCAACTTCCCTTCAGTGAAAATCTAAGATTAGCTTTTCACTTGTTCTGAGTAGTTAATTCGGGCCAAGTGTACACCTAATTACTTACCACATTGATGACAAAAGCCGTTTAACTTTCAGGAACATGCTGCTGAACTTATGATAATGTGTCATGCTGGTTGTAATAGAAAACGTTTATTATAAATGGGGGTTACAGGGGGGCAAAAAAGAATATCATTGAAGCAGTGATATTTTCCCTTGGAGAGGAGATGAAAGGAATTGTTCTGCTTGATTCCCTCCTTGTGATTCAGCATCTAATGAGACGGCAGTGTAGCGCGTCACCCGGCATTGTTCACAAGGCGTCTGAGGTTATTCATAAGCGTGGCATTGTCTTGCTCCCAACAGGCATCGCTTAATCTGTCTGTAGCAGACAAAAAAAAAAATTCTGAGTTTGGTTTCAGGAGAAATCCAGATTCAGTCTCTGTTCTGAATAGTGGCTAAATGTAAAGAAATCGTCAGATGAATACATATTAAATATTAAAAAATAGCTACAATATGCCTTTATTTTCTTTGTAAAGGGGTCCCGGATGAAGGAGCGATGAAATAGTTGAAACTAGGGTTTACCGTGTTTAGAATGAACTTGGAACTTAATGCCAAGGAACACTTATGTTTCCATTTCGCACTCTTTGGCATTATTATTGAAGGTAACATTGAGCGCTTACAGTAAAACTGAATTTGAGTTTCAAAGAATAAAGCACCCAGCTGTACACAAAAAAAAACCAAATTTTGTTAAACACAGCCTTTGAAATCAGTCGTGCTTCATGCTATACTAGTCTATAGACTATTCTTTACACTACACTTCTATAGACTGTAAACCCCACGGTCAGATAATGAGATCTAATGTTAATGCTTGGGGTGCTTTTAATTTTTCGTGTTTAAATAATCTATTCAATCTGAACCGGGCTCTCCAGAAAGCACAATATCTCCTTAACATTAAACGTGGTCTTTAAAATGCTTAGTGTCCAAGAATTGTTTTTTAAACACAAGTTGTTTATAACCAGAAGTTTACTGTAGTGTGAGATACTCAACCAGATGCTCCTAAGATGCTTAAGTGTTGTTCTTGGTGCTGGTAGCTAGTAAAGGGTTACTCTTTTTTTTTTTCTTCTTTTTTTTTTTTAAACAGTGAATAATAGTATTCACACATTCTATTTTCCACAGCATGCCACTTTCTTTTTTCTTTCTTTCTTTCTTTCTTTCTCACACTTTCTCCCTCTTGCTATTGATGCCATGACCAATGGGACTGTGCAGGCAGCTGCAGGACAGACACGCTGTAACCATCGTGTAATTTTTTTCCCTTTTTCCCCCCAATATTGTGTCGAGGCCTGCTGACCTCTCTGTAGTCTTTTTGTTCGCTTTAGTCTGTAATTAAATTCAATGGTACACTTCAAAGTATTGTTGTACCTGCGCTTTAAATTAGGTATCGTTCGAGTGAAAAGACATCAGATATCATCTTTCTAAAAACAACAATCCTGTGTAATGATTTACGATTACTAGATTTTCCCTGGATTTGTTTAGGATATGGGATTATTTGAAGCGTGAAATAAGAATGAGGTCTTTCAGTGAATCACGTCTATGTTTAACAGACTCAGGTGCTCATCATTGGCTATTCCTTTGTTTTCAAACGGCAAGAGTAATGATGTTGTGAACAGTTTTGCGTGTACTTCAACCTCATGTTTATGTGCTGCTATGTCATGAAGTAGTAGAGTTGTTTTCTCTTGACTGTCAGCCTTCTATACAGTAAGGTTTGTGGTGGGGTCTGTAAAACCCAGATCTGGAAGTTTTGGCGTGTTTCCCTGAGCCTGAACAGGCTGTGCCTACAGTCACATGTGGAATGACTCATCATCACCCGAGATCACTTTACATGTAACAGATTTAGGTGTCATCATGGCAGTATGCTATGTGTCTCTTTATGCCGAGCTGCCAGAGATGCTCGGGTGTCCGTGTCAAACTTGTGAACATCCTGCTGTGCCCACTGGTGACTTGATCTCAGGACATAACTGTTTCTAAAACTGTTTTTGCTGTTTCATCTGGATCATTTTGTCACTTCACCAATTCCTCATTATAACGTACGTGTGGGTGAATCTGTCGTTCTCCCAGCGGAGATGTGGAAAAACTCCACCTTTTGTAATCATTTACTTATTAAACACACATTTTCTCTGTTTGTCTACCTCTGTTTCTATAACCAACATTATTGTGTTGTGGTATGACTGCTTCCAAACCATGATATCTTTATATTCTGTCCTGAATAAGCTTAGTATAATTGAGCTCACTTTAAATGAGTTTAAGTTTTGTATTCAGAAAGTTCATATGCAAGTGTACATGAACTTGCATTGACAGTCATTTAGAAGGGATTAAAAGTGTTTTCTTAATATTTTCTCGAGGTATAAATGTAATATAAAGATTTAGGAACTGCCTAAAAGTGGAGCTTTGAGAAAAGGGAAAAAAACTTCTCTAGATACAATGGGAATTAGTTTTGATGATGCCAACAATGACGTAATGCCATCTAGCCATCACATTATGACCACCCCCTCCTCAAAGTTTTGATATTGTCTGAAACTATCGAGATAAGGTTTCTTTAATGGAAACCTAATATTGCCACATGGTAGCGAGATGCCATTCAGCTGGATAGGTTTGCTTCCATAAGCATACAAGTTATACGCAACAAAAGATCAGATTGATGCTACACCAGTTTGATGAGACGTAGACACTGGCAGCTGGAAGAGAGTCTGCAGGGGTCGGAGGATCAGTTTAGTCGCTCATTCCCACTCAATCGTTTGCCAAACCGCTTAATCCTTTTAGGGTGGTGCTTATCTCAGCCAGCACTGGGGGAAGGTGGGGTACACCCCGAACAGCTTGCAACAAACACGCGACCATTCACACTCATACCTAGCATTAGTTCGGAACAGCCGGTTAGCCTAATGTGCGTGTCTTTGGATTGTGGGAGGAAACCGGAGTACCCTGAGGAAATCCACACAAACACAGGGAAAACCGGCAGACTCCACTCAGAAATGATCGAGCCTGGAACTCAAACCCTGGACCTGGTACACATATAGGACACAATGTTTGTGACAGAAAAGATCAGATCGATGCTATGCCAATTTCTCTTAAGCACGGTGTGCTGTGCGGAGCTCTGCTATAATGTCTGTTTATCTGTCACACTTGTGCATATCTGTATTCTGGAACTTCCCAGGTATTATTCGTGGCTGCTTGTGTTTCCGTGTTGCAGGGATGCCCTTGATATGAGTCATGCTCTATTTCAGACAAGGATTTATTACCGTCATTCTACTCCTGACTTGTGTACAACAACATTACTAGAGCATTATTTTATAGCAAACTATACCGCTAGGAATTCACGTGGCCGGTTCAGAGGTCAGTACTCGTTACAACTACAGTGTGCAGGATACTGGTTCATGTGACCTGCTTCATCATAATACGGATTAAGTTGCTAGGTAGTGTTTTGAGTGAGAGCCTAAGTAAGTTGAAAATGGCTTACCTGGACGAAAATGCGATACGCAATATCACCACAAATATAAATATAATTTAAAATATTCATAAACATAATCTATCCATGTTAAAATTCTTTTAAGAAAGGGCTCCATGTCCAAGTTGTTGTAAATTAATGGGAATATCCACTTCTTTTGCTGATTTTCAATCTGCTTTTGTGATTGCTCAGCATATTTCCTTATTATTCATAATTGGTTCCAGAATACTCTACCTACTTGCAGAATCCCAGAAGGATTCCCCGAATCATACAACAGTAAACCAATGAGAAGCCTCAAAACAGACATGACTCTGTGTGAATAGAACTCCTGTGTCGCTAGGAAGATGCTAGTACGATCGCACTGATCTGGTTGAGAGCCGGATTCATTTAGGTTATGGATGCTATCGAGTTTTGAATGCGGACATTCGGGAAATGGTTCTGGAACTGTAATTGCTATTTTCTCAAAAGTAGCATTTCCTGATTAGCGACGTACAGAGTGATGTAACTCAGTCCATTCTCATGCTATAATCATGTATTATTCCACATTTTGTAGCACATTGAATTCTGTTTAAAAATATATGAATATCTCAGTATGTCAAATTTCCTACTTAGTCCATATTATGCTGGAGTGGGTCACTTATGAATCATTATAATAGAGATTACTGCTAAATGTGTACACAAGTTCTGAATATATAGGAATGAGCATTTGATGAAGTATATGCCAAATAGGGATAGAGTATACTGTTTTAATGGAGCACTGTGTGATTCTTGAGGAGTTTGAGAATCTTTTCAGAATAAAGGAGAGAAGGTTTTCATTCTGTTCAAAAAGATAGCTTGGAGGTTAGTGGTAAACTTAACCTAAGTTGGTCAAACGTTTAAAAAATCAGCATTTTCAGAGTGCTGCATATGAAATAGATCAGTTAAGTTGTTAAATGAATGTGGCATGGCATAAAAGCGAGTCTGACATATATGTGAAAGTCTGAAATACAGTCTGGTCTTCAGACTTGATGTAAAATGTATTCTGTGAAGAGATTTCTTTATACATTCTCCTTTGTTTTTTTCCCCATCAAACAGACAAATGACACTCTCCACCACCCGCACCACGTTGGCCAGAACAGTCTGCTGCCTCTGCTTAATGCTGGAACGGAACCCCAAGACCAAAAGCCTGTGCTCCCCATCCCACTGGAGCAGAAACCTCCAGTCAGTGCAGCCGAGCTCCTCAAGGACAACATGGCTGGTGGGACAGGTGGAGGAGGAGGAGGAGGCGGGGGCGGTGGAGGGGGAGGAGGTCCTGTTGTAGTTAAGAAGGAGCCCAAGTCAAAAACCTTCATCTGCGGCTACTGCAGCAAGTCCTTCCGAGACAGCTACCATCTGCGGCGGCATGAGTCTTGCCACACGGGCATCAAGATGGTGTCCCGGCCCAAAAAGACACCAGCAGCTCCCACTATGGTTCCCATGATCTCCACTGTGCAACAACGGGATAGCAACGGCAATCCCACCTATGTCTCTGCTGCAGGTATCCTGACAACAGGCACCAATTCGGCCACAGTAGCAATGGGCACAATGGCCACTCTGCCCCAGCAGCAGCCCAGTGTACCCAAAAAGCCCCCAAAGCCAGTGAAGAAGAACCATGGCTGTGAGATGTGTGGTAAAGCCTTCCGGGACGTCTACCACCTGAACCGGCACAAGCTGTCACACTCGGACGAGAAGCCTTTCGAGTGTCCCATCTGCCACCAGCGCTTCAAAAGGAAGGACCGCATGACCTACCATGTGCGCTCTCATGACGGTGGTGTTCACAAGCCCTACATCTGCTCTGTCTGTGGCAAAGGCTTTTCCAGGTGGGTCGTGAGATTTGGATTCATTTTTTGTTTCAAAACAGGTCCACGGTTCCAAACCATCATACTCCACTTTTGTGCATTAAAAGCATGGAATCCCACCTGTACCAGGTGTTATCAGTTCTAAATGGGGCAGAGACACTGGCAGCTGGGAGGGGCCGGAGGATCAGTTTAGTCACTCGTTCTCACTCACTCATTTGCCAAAGCACTTAATCAACTATTATGGTCCTATTGTTATCTCTGCCGACACTGGCGGGGGAAGGCGAGGTACATACTGAACAGCTCGCAGCAAACACGCAACCATTCACACACACCTTGGATCAATTTGTAACAGCCAGTTAGCCTAATGTGCACATCTTTGAATAATGGGAGGAAACCGGAGTATGTGGGAAAAAAACCCACACGAGCACAGGGAGAACATGCAAACTCCACACAGAATTGCCCGAGTCCGGGACTCGAACCCAGGACTTTCTTGCTGTTAGGTGGACGTGCTGACCATCACACCACCGTGCCACCCCAGTTTAGTCACTGAGAATAAACAAACTCTGTATGCACGATAATGGTTTACTGGACAAGTCGGCTGTTATTTCTTTTCATTTTAGCACTTATTTTTACCTTAAAAAATCATGATCAATGATCAGGCAGTGGTGGCTCAGTGCTTAAGGCTCTGAGTTACTTTTCAGGAGTTTGAGGACTCAAGCCATAGTACTGCCAGGTGGCCACTGCCCTTAGCCCTTAGTGCTCCAGGGGTGCTGTATCCTGGCTGACCTCATAGACCCCCTGTCACCCTGACCCCAATTTCCTCACAAGCACAGGAATGAGAATTTTCCACCAGTCGGCGGGTTTCCACCTTTTTAAACGTAAAATGGGTCATTTTTGAGAATTTTGAGATTTGAGGGGTTCGGGGGCTGGGGTGTATCGACAGAAGGGCCATCATCACTGGTCATATTTTTTCCAAACACACGCAGTGCTACCTTCGTTTTGTTTATCTGTGTGGTTGTTGATATCGCCTATTTGAGGGAAACACAAGTAAAATTCTGGATTTTATAACTTATTAATTTGGTCTTAGACATTTTATTTCATTATATGTAATTTTCTGAAAATAATAAAATTTTTTGTGTAATTAAGTACATTTTATTTTATTATAAAATATATTTTTGCATTGTATGAGAGACGCTTTAAAAAAAAAAAGCAGCAGCACCCTTGACCACTGCCCATTTTCCTGCTTTTTCTTCTAAGCCTGTTCTCATCGCTGCAAGCAGGAATGTTCAAAGAAAAAAAATCACTGTATTGTAAATTCTGTGTGCCAAATAAAGGTTTCTACTTATACGTTGTCTATAAAGCAAACACTCACTGTGCGTGATACAGAAATGGCTGTAGAGTTTCGTCATCACGAGTTTCTGTTGCCGCGTCACATTATTTTAACAAGGTAATGATTCATTTTAAAACCAACGGAGGTCAATTTAAAACCAAGCATAACTTATTCCATTTTGTTACTCATTTTTACCATTTCTCAAAAGAAAAGCTTTCATGGGAAATATGTAAGCTAATGCAGGAAGTGTAGAGAATAATGCTGGTATGTTTGTGCTGTAGCTTTGTTATCCCTAAAGGTTTCTGGAAGTTATAACTGAATTGATTAACTATGTGTTTGTGCCTTGTGAGAATGCCCTTTAGCTAAGAATAATGCTTCTCTGTAATGTATTGCTGTTTGTTTTACTGATCATGTTTTTTATATAACTTTCCTTTAAGGTCGCCATAAATCATTCTGTGTTTATACTACAGGATTACAGCATTGCATTACATCACTGCTTAATTTTTATTCTGATTATCTTTCAGAGTTGGTGTAATATGATGATTAACAAGCTCAATGTCAAAGTTTTTGGCGTACACACTATTTATTTATTTGTTTGTTTATTTATTTATTTATTTTCCTCTTCACAGGCCTGATCATCTCAGCTGTCACGTTAAGCACGTCCACTCTACAGAGCGGCCTTTTAAATGCCAAGTAACGGTAAGACGCCACTCTCTGTTTCCGTCGTACTAAAACAGGCTCTGGCTTTGGTTTTATTGGGTGTGCTGGGCGGAAGCCTGAGTTTTCAGCGGGCTCTGGTTGTTTTAGTGGCGACAGCTGAGCTGGTCAGTATGTATTCTGGCATCGCTTCTGTATGGGGTCAGATAGTAAAAGGGTTCTGGAGTCAAATATTGCATATCAACACCACTAAATACAGTTGATGGGGTATTCCTTTTATATGGCTTAAAAGTGGTTACATGAACAGATGTACAAATTAAATTACGTAAAGGCTGGTCAAAACATTTCTAATTTTATTCTATGTTTTGTTAATTAAGAGGTCAAAAACCTCTTATTTTGAAAGTTGTAGCTGTAGTCATTTAGCTGTCATTAGATTGAGAGTTGTGTGGGGAGCATTAGTATGTCACAGATTTCTGATTTGCTGGCCTTCCCCATGCACAGCAGTATCGCTGCCCCTCCCAGTCTGCCTCCTAGCACACTGAGCCAGGAGCTTTCAGGTGACCAATCAGAGAAGAAAAGGCGCAAAGGGCAAAAACATCATAAATGGGAGGAGGAAGCCAAACATGTCGTCCAGTGCCTGCACTTAAAATCAGTGTTTCAGGGGGGAGGTGGGGAAGCAGCTTCCTGAAGATCTGTGGAGATTTTTTTATTAGGAATTGTACTTTGGCGCTCCACTGGTGTCCGAAATGAAAAATAAAGGTTTGAAAATGAGTTTAATTATCTGACCTTTAAAGACACATCACCTACAGAATGAACTAGCCAGGGTTAACCAGTTAAAATATAACTTGTGGTGGAAGTGGAAAGGATTGGTCTGCTGTAATCTACATGTGCAGCTGTAGACCACAGAATGAGTGTAGGGGCTTTCCTAGAAGAAAAATTCATCTCTGAAAAGAAAATGTGTAGAGGTCTGTTTCCCACAGGGTAACCAGTGGTAGATTAAATACAAATACTGATATTAGAAATTATACAGCAAGGATGGCCATCACTGAGTAGCTTTTATACTAAATTAGAGAACAGATAAATGTCTTCCCTCCATTAGTTCTGAATTCGGTTCCTCTTACTTATTATATTGTTCTTTGTCACACCCTTTCTCTCCCCTGATTTTTTGCCTATCTTTGTGTTGCCATCGTTTTGTTTTTAAAGTGAATAGAGACCTACAATTGGCCAGAGTCAGTGTGATTGAATGGAGAAAAAGAGTAATGATATCCCTCCCACCCAGTGTGCATGGCCAGTATTGCTCCCTTGGCTCTTGTGCACCCATAACTTTTTAGTTTGCTAGTCAAGAATTTATCATAGTTGTTTTTATTCACATAAAAGCACAATGGAAATACAGTTAATTTATTTTATATAATAAATAATTGCAAATTATTTATTTACACTGTTAAAATCAACAGTACAAAGTCTTGTTTAGAATCTGTACCGCAGCAACTTCAGCATACAGAACTGGATCCAGTAACAGTGATTTTTAAACAGCTTTTGCATGAATGTGTGTTGTGCTGGAATTTTTTATTTAAAAGTGTTTATTTAACTACAGAATGCTTCCTTTGTTGTAAGTCATGTTGATGGCTATGCATTTCTTCCTGTGGAATTATTTGAGCAGTTTCAGTATGGTCATTTTTGGCAGATTTTTATCTGAACTGAACGTAGCCTGTTTGTAAGCTGAGATAAGTATCACTGACTGATAATGTGATTTTCTGGTATTTTCAGTTTTGTTTATGAAGAAAAAAATTTTAATTTCAGTGCATCACTACTGTACAGGATTGAATACACCAGTAGGTGTCCCTATAATACCCTTGTAGAGTAGAGATGATGCCTTTGTAGTGCATGATATTGTGATACAGTTTTTAATTTAATGATGATTGAGGAAAATATGTCAAATGTGCATTAAAATGACAATATGTACACATGCTTTAAAGGAATTACTACTATACGCTATATTGTAGGGATACCTGGCGTTCTCACTCCCATTATTATCCCATTGGTAGTTTCCCCAAAACACACTGAAAAATTCCCTTGTACATTTTTGTTACAAATTTTAATATATGGTGTTTTTGAGAAATGAAAGTTATGACTTTGTTTGGTGCCACTCCATGCCCCATTCCAAAATGATATGGTTACTTGTGCAGATTGAAAAAACACCACAGCATGCATGATAATGATTACTCCCTAATTGTTTGTCTCTTTTGTTCTGTCTGTCAATCTGTGTATGTGTCAGGCCTGCACATCTGCTTTTGCCACCAAAGACCGCTTGCGTTCACACATGATCCGGCATGAAGGTAAAGTCACCTGCAACATATGTGGCAAGATGCTGAGTGCTGCCTACATCACCAGCCACCTCAAGACACACAGCCAGGCAGGCTTCACCTCGCCCTGTAACAAAGGTACGCCAGCCCTCGCCCCTCACTCCTCCTCCACTTCCTCCTCTACCACTTCCTCCTGGCCTCCGCTTGCCTCGGCTGCGCCAAACCAGGACAACACACATACAGGTGGGCATCTCCCTCTGCCGTGGTGATGTCGTTTCCTTAACTAAATCGCTCTCGCTGTCTTCTATAGGGATGTGCTTCTCTTTCCCTAGCCTGTAGATTGCTTACTGCCAGCTGTGTCCATTCACTGGTATTATTTATCCAGATCAAAAACATTTTTTTTTATTTACATTTAATGTTTTTTTTCCCCAATCAGTTCATATCAGAGATTATACGTTTTACAAATATGTGTGAAATATTTTTCTTTTTTCAGTTCTGACTTTAATGTTGGAAATCTGCTTGTGTCTTTCTTGTTATTGGTGTAAGATAATGTTCAAAATCAGTAGTTATCTTGTAGACTTGCTGTTTGGTATGGCAGACGGTGTGTCCAGTTTGCAAACCATGCATATTCATGTAATTATGATGAGAATATAGGTGGAGAAATGTTCTTGGGCTCATTTTAGGTGTATTTTATTTATGGATATTTGTCTATCACACCCATATGTGCTTTTTAAACACCCCATTCCATCTTTAGTCTCCCTTGCTGTTATAATAACCTCGAGGGTTGTGGGAAGGCCCTCCACTAGAGATTGGAGTGTAGTTTTGGGGTATTTGTGATTGTTCCAACTCGAGCAAAAGAAAGGTCGAGTATAGCTGTGGAGGTCTGGGGTGTGATTGGTGCTCCAGTTCATGGCTCTGTGCAGGACGCCTGTTTTTCCACACCAGCTTTTGCAAACTATTTGTATAACGTTAGGCTCGCTTTGTATACAAGGACATTGTCATGGTGGAACAAGTTTGGGTCACATACTTTTTTTAGTGAAAGGAATGTGTAATGCCACAGCATGCAAAGACAATACGCTTGTAAACTTGTGCCAAAAGTTTGAGGAAGAATGCCATATGGGTGTGATGGTCATGTGTCCACAACTGTTCCATATAGCATCATTTTCTTTCTAGAAGTGATGCATTCATGAGGTAAAAAATTAGTGTTGTTTTTCCTTTATCTTCCAGACACTAACAATGCATGTAACTCTGCCTCAATCACACCAGTCACTGCCTCGGCTACCGCCGCCAGCACTGCCAGCATGAACCGTGGAACCATCAGCAACCCCATCACTATCTCCTCCAACACCGTGAATATCACAGCACCAGTGAGCCTGCAGCACCCGGTAACCATCACTGCTCCTGTCAATATTGCTTCGGTAAACATCCCTGCCACAGCTACCGGCATGAACATCGCCCACCCGGTGGCCATCAGCACCCCCATGCCCATGAACATCACTGGGCCTCTGAACATCACCATGAGGCCCATGGAGAGCATGTCTTTCCTTTCACAGGTTCTGCCTTCTTCGCCACCATGGTAGAACCCGAATAGTTTCTGGTTACTCATCCAATCCAGTGTGTCTTATTTTAAATCCTGTTCTGGTCTTCCATTAGTAGCGTGCTGTGAAGAATGAGCAAGCAAGGGCATAAGGTAGACGTTATAAGCTTAGTGTGGATAGATGGTAGCAGCAGGCAAGGAAAAAGAAGTAAAGATCTAGTTGGCGTTAGTTGGTGCTCTGTTTATCCCTATTTTGGCTATTGGTTAAGCAGAAGCAGAAATGCATAGAGTTTAGAGAAATAGTGTAAGGAAGAGGAAAAGAGGTAGTTGAAGTTTGGAGAGGAGGCTGGCATGCTGTGCGTTTGGTGATTTCGCTTCAGTAGTGCCAGACGGGGTCCGTTTGGAGAGGAGCAGATTGCTTCATCTGATAGTGCGCATGACTGATTTTCTTTGTTTTTTAACTGTGATTTTATTTTTTTGTTGTTATTTTTAGCTTGCTGATCAGTATTCCCTAGTTTTATTGCATTATGTACTACAAAAGGGACAGGCGCTTCCATTTGTGGGAGATAATTATTTCTAATACTATCTAAATGAGAGGCTGTTCTGGTTTTACATTCACTGTAAGCCACTTGAAACCATAGCTATTTTAGTTTTTAAATATTTTTTGGAGTTGATCATTCCTGGTAGAAGAAAGATTGTGTACTATTGTTTTGAATAACTGGGACATAGTTTTGCTTTGTGGGTGTCGGACATAAAATTGAACACAAGTCTTGCACTGAAATTGTATCTAATTGGTGAAATTCTAATGGCAGTATTATAATAAATGTTTTCAAATTTGCGGATTTCAGCATCTTTGTGTATTTCGGGCCGCCTAGTCCCCATGTTCGCTGATCGGAGCTCACGACTTAAACATGAACTGTTTTTCCGAGTGCTCCGTCAACAAGAATTCTTTATTCTTCTTGGATGAGGATGAGGACTGTACTCGCATGGACCTGTTCTCGGGGTCTTTACTGAGAGAATCCCACTCATCTGACACTTATGTTGGTAAAATCATTCTTAAACACTTTTTTTTTTCACCTAGATCTCTTTTACCTGCATAATACACTAAACCATTGTATCCTTGTCCCCTCAAAGTGACATTAACAGTTCCTGGGTGGAAGATGAGTTTTGTTACATTTTTTTTAGGTTTAGGGTTGTTGGGGTTTTTTTTGTTTGTTTGCTTTTGTTTTTTGTTGTTGTTTGTTTGTTTGTTTATATCTGTTCTAATAGGGATTATAGTTAAACCAAAACTGCCATCTGATGTTCAGAGTGTGTTGGCTTGGTTTTTTCAGTGACACTTATCTGTGTTCCAAATGACTGTAGGAAGCTAGCGATGAACAAAGGCAAAGCATTTCATCCATTTTGGATGGCAAAAGCAATATCGAAATTGTACTGCTAATCCATTCCATTCATTTCTGATCAGCAACATGAGAGCCTTTAACTTCAGTATCTATTGAGTTTCACAAATTTTGTCAAGTTCCCCGTCATGAGAATGTACTCTATGATTACTATAAGTCAGGATGAGTAAAACAAATAGTACAAGAGTGAATGCTCTAATATCCTATTTCTTTGACCTGACCAGACCTGGGAAATGAATTTGTAGTAACTGTACTTAAATGTGATCCTTTTCTGATCAGAGATGTAATGGGTTTGGGAGGAAACCAGATGTGGACTGTGAGATAAGCAAAGCCTAAGAGCTACTGGATGTTCACTTTTTTTATGAATTATTTTGTCTCCCTATTTCAACTTTTCCATGCATTGCATGAATGCAATTCATTAGAAACTAGGAAACTAGGTACCTAACACCCCCCCACACACCCCTTCAGAGAACATTGCCTTGTTTTAACAGGGTTGTTCTCTTTCCCCTAAACTTTGAGAACTGGAATGTGAAGAATGGGACTGATGTGACTGGTTTAAAGCATTACCGAACTTTTGAAGTATGCTTGTGATAAACGTATGGCCATCCAGTGGCATCACTTCTGTGCCTGATCTGAAAATGCCACATAGGAACATGACTGTCCTGTTTACCAAATCTCTGTGAAGATTTTACATCTATTTTACTTTGAATATTCACACATGAGGAGTTATGAATTTGCCATTAGCTCACCCCTCCCAAATAAAGTATTGTGTGGGGGGTTGTGTGGGTTTTTTTTTTTTTTTTTTTGTATGCACCAACAGTATCTTTTTAAAAAATGTTTGATTATTAGTGAGGGGTGGGAGAGTTTAATTTTAAATTGGAGAATAAATACAATTTGCTTTGAATTGGTCGAACCATGTGAATGCCAGTGAATGTATATCTTTGTACAAAACAGTTAGCTCAGAGGATGTCATAGATGGTAGATAAGTGCAAGGGAAAAAAATAAAATAACCTTTTATAAAATCTTTTGTATTAGAACATTAACATTGGTAATTTTGTACATATGAAGACTAGGAATTTTTTTGGTTAGCAGAAAAGTGAAGCATTCCTACATTTTTTTTTAAATGTATGTATGTCACAAACAGTTATGTAAACACAATGTTTTATGTGCCTTTTATTTGGATTGTCTAAATAAAAGAAAATTGTAAATGAAGAACATAACTCATTCTTGATCATTAATCTGATCTGCAATGCTGATTTGGTCTTTTGTGGAGTCTAAATGATGCTTTTCACTGACTGCACTTGTGAGCTGAAATTCACACTTGGATCCTTTTTAGAACTTTATTGTTCAAGTTTTAAACATGAAGATGGCAGTGCTTATGAAGAATCAGGGTTTGTGTTATCCTAATTAAGAAAGCTACATGGACATGGAGCAAGAGCCTGTCCATACATGATGGTCCAAAATTATAGGGGGTTACAACCTCGCTCATTTTCCAAACTGTTTCATCCTACAAAGGTAACGGGGAAGCTAGTGCCAACACTGGGCAAAGGCGGGGTACACCCTGAACAGCTCGCCAGGGTGGAAAACCTACACCAGCAAGGGGGGAACATGCAAACTCCACAAAAAAAACTTTCGAGCCTGGAAATTAAACCCATGTGTTCTAACCACTACACCACCCTGCTGCCCGGGTTTCAACCTGATCAGCTTAAAGGCAATCAGTCATCTTAATTTTACACAAATGCTGAACACGTCAAACCACGCCTTAGTAAACAACAGCATGCATTTACCAGAACAAAGTACCTCCACAGACCTCCTTGGGTCCTGCAGAAATTGCACATGTATAATGCCCATGTAAAACTGCCCTCTTCCATGTATGGGGAAAGGTTTTGGCACGGCTTTAGATTTTTATATCCCCTGCCTTGTGAAGGCCCGAAGGGGAATTATTGTCATGGTGGTCTCGATCCCTTCGTTCTTCCCGGAATCTTCTGAAATCAAATCCTCCTTCAGCTTTTCTCAGGATTTCCTTAAACTTGGTAGTCATGTTGGGTATGGAGTAAAGAAACATATATCATGTAATGGTGATTTTGCTCGAGTTATTGCCCTTGAGATAGTGAGCTTTACCATAGATGCCTTCCTTCTGAAACCAACTCCTGCAGCTTTACTGGTGATTTTTATCACCTTTGTTACCATGAAATACATTTACATTCCTAAATAAAGACCTTCCTCACGGAAAGACTCCCCTTGGAAAAAGGTTATAATAAAAACAGTTAACATGATCATGCAAAAAATAAATAAATTGTTTTTTGATATCTTATGAATTAAAATTCAAAGTAATATTCGAACTATGATCCAATGTCATGGAAAATTATGTTCACTTCCTTATCAGGAAACATTCATTTGGTTAAAAATACTGTTGACATGGACACATTAAGGCTCCCAAGTCTATAGAATCAACAATGTTTTATATTTTGTGACTGACTGCTTTTAAATTTAACTGTATTAACACTTAAAAACACAGCCATTCTACAGTATCCCTCATTTTTGTACCACCAGCAACAACCTAATATTTTCTTCCAAATCCTTTGTTTTAACAAATTTATCAATATTGTGGGGAAAAAAGTTATAGTTACTATAAGATGTCTGACACCTTAAGAGCATATAGACACCATAAGAAACCTAAATAAGATGAAATTCTGTAATGAGCAGCAGATTAAATGTTTAATATAACTGTATTTATTCAGGGCAGCCATGGCCTAATGGTTAGAGACACGGGTTTGGGACCTAAGGGTGGCTGGTTCAATTCCCGAACTGGTAGGAAAATTGTGGTGGCAGCATCCTCCACTTCCTGCACCTTGAGCAAAGCACCAAAACCCCCCAACTGCTCTCCAAATGCCTCAGTGTGGGTGCCCACTGCTCGGTGTGTGCTCACTTTGGATGGATTAAATGCAGAGGGACATTTCCCTTGCGGTATTAATACTGTATAACAAAATTAAATCAAAGTTATACAAAGACTGATGACATATCTGACTCAAACTATTTTAGAAACCATTGGGAATTTTTTTTAAGTAGCACACTTTATATCACATACACACATTAATATGTGGCAGCAGAGCGATGCACAAAGTTATGTAGAAACAGGGTAAGAGTTTTAGGTACTGTTCACAAACACCTGACTGGGAAAAAGTGTTCTCTCGCTGACATTAATTATAGCATGGATATTGGAACCAGATAGGCTGGTTTGAATATTTCAGAAATTGCTCATCTCCCGAGATTTTCACACCCAACTGTTTCTAGAGGTTATACAGAATGGTGCAGAAAACAAAAACAAAAACACGATAAGTGGACCACATTCCTGTCTGCAGAAAAGTCTTGTTGATAAGACAGTCCTGAGGGAAATAGCCAGATTAGTTTGAGATGCCAGGAATGCTATAGTAACTCCAATAATCACTTTTTTACATCTGTGGTGTGCAGCACCTCAGCATGCACAAAAAATCCAACTGTGAGGTGAAAGGGCTAGAACTGCATGAAGACACTATCAGGTTCCAGATAAGGAACAAGAATCTGAGGGCATCATGGGCACAAGCTCACCCAAACTGGACAGTTCATTCATTCATCCACCAAACTGCTTAATCCTATTAGGGTCGCTGGGAGGCTGGAGCCTATCGTAGCTGACTCTGTGCAAAAGTGGGTACATCCTGAACCCGTCCATCAAAGGGCAACGCACACACGGGCATTCACATTCACAAAAAGAGTCCTAATGTGTGTGTCTTCGGATTGGAGTACCTAGAGAAGCCCACAGAAGCATGGGGAGAACATGCAAACTCCACACAGTATCTTGCTGTGAAGTAGAAGTGCTGACCACCACATCATTACTACATTTTATGAGTCCTAAAAAATGTGATATCCCTGTTTTACATATATATATATATATATATGTGTGTGTGTGTGTGTGTGTGTGTGTGTGTGTGTGTGTGTGTGTGTGTGTGTGTG
>JAOUQZ010000049.1:15838611-15859752 GCA_028564935.1 Neosilurus hyrtlii | reverse complement strand
AGCTAGGTCTTATTTTCGGGGTAGGGCTTATTTTGGACCGTTCTGCTGAAGTAAGGGTAGGTCTTATTATCGGGGTAACACGGTAGTTTACAATTATTCATTTAGTGAATACTTTGATTAAAAACAAACCCCGAAATGACTCATAATGATAATCTTACTTAACTGCCTGGCTCTGTGCTTAGCAGAACCTTGTGTTGATCTTCAAGATGAAATACACAAATTACATGACTGCTTACATACAAATCCAAACATTTTGGTAAATTAAAGTAGGCAAATCATCGAATTTGATCGTCTAATTACAATCAATCTAAGAATAGGAGGTATCTGCAAATCAGTACTGAATTGTCACTTGATTTTAAACTGTTATCTGAACAGGAACATTTTTAACTAGCAAGTTGTCTGTAAATTGAAGCTTTAGGTATGTGTCACAAACGGCTATAGTAAATGAACTTAACTGGAGTGAAATACTGAAATGTTCAAATCTTCAGGTCAATGCTAGTAAAAATCAGCATGCATAGGTTTAGATATCGGACCTCAGGGTATTAAGTCTGTTTGTAAACATAAAATAACTTTTTTTAAGACTATTGTTTTATTTTTATCTAGCTGTTTAAGACTGTATTGTTTTATTCTTATCTAGCTGTTTAAGACTGTATTGTTATATTCTTATTTAGCTGTTTGTTATATGTTTTGTATAGCTGTTTGTATAATTATTATATTATTATTACTATTTTATTATTATTTTTGCTATACCGTAATAATCCTGCAAGACAAATTATTGCCTCTGCATTTAACCCATCCAAAGTAAGCACACACACATATAAACAGTGAGCACACACACTCGAAGCATTGGGCTGTCACACACATTGGGGCGCCAGTAGAGCAGTTGGGTGTTAGGTGCCTTGCTCAAGAGCACTCAAAGGTGCAGCTCACTCCTCCACCGCCATACATTTTAAATGCTGGTTCGAGAATCGCACCACTGGTCCCAAAACTGCCTTTCTAACCATTAGGCTATGGCTGCCCCAGAAACAGCTTTGCCTTAAAAAGCCTACTAAAATCAGTCGAACTCATTGATGCTCGTCTACAAGAAAATCTTAAGTAAAAGGTGAAAGATTTAAGTGAGATTGAAGAGAAACCTGAGTGAGAAAATTATATTATTATTGTTATATCATATTATAAATTAATGGAAAAATTAAGAAAGCCACAGGAGTACATCTTTCTATTCATCCATCCAGCCATCCATTTATATATAAATAAAAGAATAAATGAGTGAGAACTGCTGACTTTATCGAAAAATAGCCGTTCAAAAACTACATTTTATTAGCCACCCTACACACAGGATTAGGTCATAGGGAGTTCCTATGCAAAATTTCAGAAAGCTATCATGCATATGAGCCAAGAAATGGCCTGGACAAAGTTTATATGTTCAAGGTCACTGTGGCTAAGTCAAAGGTCACATACGCAAAAGAGCTACCTCACACACAGGTTTAGGTCATAGGGAATGCCTATGCAAAAGTTCAGAAAGCTATCCTCCATACGAGCCGAGCAATGGCCCGCACAAACTTCATATATTCAAGGCCACTGTACCAAGGTCACATATGGAAATTAGCTACCCCACTCACAGGTTTAGGTCATAGGGGGTACCTACGCAAAAGTTCAGAAAGCTGGCCTGTGCATGAGCCAAGCAATGGCCCGGGCAAAGTTATTGTTAGGCCGCCCGCCAAGTTTCAAGGTCATGTGCCAAAGTCAAAGGTCACATATGTAAATTAGCTGCCACACGCACAGATTTGGTCATAGGGAATGCCCATGCATAATTTCAGAATGCTATCATGCATGGCCCCGACAACTTTATATGTTCAAGGTCACTGTGCCAAGGTCAAAGGTCACATATGCTAATTAGCAACCACAGGCACAGGTTCAGGTCGTAGGGAGTGCGTATGCAAAATTGACACACTGCCTGGCCATTGGCTAACCACAGGACCTGTCCCATGGCTCCTCTGCAAATATACACTAACTTGCTTACTTACCTTTTACTTTTCGTCTCTCTGGTTATGCTCTCTTGGCTCCCGATGACAGGGTGAATGATTTTCTGTTGTGCTACTCAGGGGCATTGGGATAATATTTTGAATCCATGTACTAAATATTGCTTTGAAAAGCTTATCATATCACAGGTTTGAATGTTTTAGTGCCAGAGATAGAAACTAAATGTAATTTAATAAGTTTGTTTTGTGTTATTTCCTCTTACAAAAATCGGTACTGGAATCTCCACCCTAGTAACTCAAATCAAGTGAGCATATGATGAAATCTGTAAGTAAATTGCTTTTCCAAGAACAAAAATAAGACCTTGCTGCTGCAGTTCAGTTCAAACACATGACGTTTTCTCCCAGTATGTTTAAAGTTGTTGTAACTGATAATTCTGTGTCTGATATAAAACTTTTTTAAAGGATTCTTTAACGTTGTAATTTTTGACATTTTGGTTCATATTGGGGATATCTGGGCTTGGCAAAGGTTTGCACTCTCTGTTAAAAGCTTTTTGAGCACAAATGTGTATTTTGCATGAATTTAAATATTATTTTTTTTAATTTATGTTCTCCTTATATGGGGTGCCAGCTTCACAATGCTTGTGTGTTGCACCACATGAGTGTCACTTCTTTGATGACTATTTTTGTTGATGGAGCAAAAATAACTGACTATTAAGCTATGTGACTGAAACATCAGTTACTCCATATTAATTTATTGTTTATAGAAGTATTGTATACAAGCAATATTTCCATAGTGCTGTTGCACTAAATGACGCAGCTGTGGTGCTCACACCGAGTGTTTCCGGCATGGACATGAATCTAGGGTAAAGTGGTTAATGAGTGAGGGTTTTGTGTGTGCTACTTTTAGCCTCCCTGCCAAATGGGAGGCTTGCTGAGAAATGATGTGACATTTCAAGACAGCTGCAAATGTTCAGCTTAGCCAGGACATCTGAATCTTGTTCTGGGCCCTGGCAAGTCAAGAATTAACTAAACTAAAACTATCTGCCAGAGTTTTCAACATAACAATATGATCTTCCTTAAGGGAATGGAGATATTTTCTCTCCTGACAAACCAGGTCTACCCTAAAAAAGTTTTCCAACCACATGCTGATATCAGGACACTGCTTAGCTAACAATGTGGTGAAGGTTTTTAGGCTTAGCTGCAGGCTATGAAAGATGTAAACAGGGAAAACACTGTTTTGTCTACTTATGTGAAAAGCAGAAGTACTGTAACTGTAATAGAGGTGCACTTATTCTTTCTGTGTGAGTTTTATGAAGGTTGCTTTTGTTTACTCAGCAAATCTTAAGTGGAAAAAGAGGAAAGAGAAACCACAACATCAACATCTACTTCAAATGGAAGGAGTTTCTTAGCCCTTTTACTTTAATAAGCTAAGACAAAATGTTCTGTATGCTACGGCTAAAAATAACCATATACAATCCAGATTAATATGCTCTGTAGAATTCATTGGCACAGCATTTTGTACCAGTGATTTTTTTTCTTTCTTTATTTTAATATATTTATCTCTGCCAGGAAGGTTATGTTTTACCCTTAATTTGTTTGTGTGTGTATTTTTATTTATTTATTTATTTTTGTATGAGGATTAAACAAAAAGCTATGTACAGATTTTCATGAAATTTCTGCCAGATGTGAGGCTTTGGACAAAGAATATCCCATTAAATTTTGGAGATGTTTTGGATCAAAATCTGGATCCAAGATTTATTTTTTTAATATTGAGAAATAAGATCCATATGGGGGATTGCTGGGCTTGGTGGACGTTTGCACTCTGAGTGCTGTTGTTTATTATAGAAATACACTTGTCAGCCATTCTCAACAATTATGACGTCATGGCCAAAATCAGTAAGATCGTGTTTTCCCATTCTTATATTCAATTAAAAAAAATCTAAGCATGATGTCCTTTAATCAAGTTTGAAATTTGGTAGCCTTTCTCAAATCGCATCTTTGTGTGTTGTGATGGTATCATACTCCCTGAGCAGAATGATTAATTAAATGCAGTTCAGAGACTCTTAATTAGGAAGAGAACTCGGACAATATCTTTTGATTCCAAAACAACTCTCAAGCCACAGGCATGGCTAGGCAACTGCAGCTATCCTCACAGCTTGCCTCACAACCTCAAAACACAGACTACATTTTCTTGTTTTGCATCCTGTTTACATCACAAACATGAGGTTGGCAAGGCACACTAGGACCTGGCAGTGCCATGTGGGCCTGGCTTCTGCTCAGTCTTGCTTATTGTTTCCCCAGAGCCGGGATTTCTCTAACCAGTACTGGGGGAGGGTGGAGAGTGAGACTAAAATTTCCAAGGAGAGTAATACAACATTACAAGGAAGTTACTTTGGACTTCTTCGGGCTCTCATGCTTCTTTTTTTTATTCTTCTGGAAGTGGACAGGACTTACCATGAATACTGTTTCAGCAAATTATTAGATAAGTAAAGGCAAAACTAAATGCTCTTTTGTGTTGGTAAGGGATTTTGACACTTCCTCCTTTTAGAGATAATTCTTAAAATTCATCAGTTTGTTCTGTGTAAACTCGGTATTTACTCAATATTTTTTTATTAATTAGGTGGCATACAGTACATATAACCCTGTAGCGGCCTAAGTCATGTAGAATAATAAACATGGATTTGGCAGTTAAAGTTGCATACAAGTGCTGAAATGCTCTCAGGTAAAATGTATTAAATTAATGTATTTATGTCATAGATATGTAGTTATATTATACAGTAGTGCTTGAAAGTTAATATAGTTAATGAATACTTTAGAATGGTCACTAGTTCCACATAAATAAATCCTAAATTTGATTTTCCTGTAAGTCAAAAAAGTAGATAAAGAAAACCCTTTTACATAAAAGAGAAAAAAAATGATAGTTGGTTATTAATTTACTGAGATATTACCCGATATTACATTTCTGTGGACGGCAAAACTTTTAGGTTTGTTATTTAATTTGAAAGTAAAATTAGACTCAGCTGTTTTCAGTCAGTGGGATGTCAGTTATGTGTGGGTCCACGCCCTGTTTTCTTTAAAGAACCTGAATCTATTAATGTTTGATCTTGTGTATCATGGCACAAATGAAGGAGTGGTCGACCAACAAATATCACTCAAAGAGGAAGCCTGTAACAGTTTGTGAGATCTCAACGCAATCCAGGGTAACTTCTAGGCAACTAAAGGAGTGTTCCTATTGGCCAAGGTTAATGTTCAAAAGCCCAACCTCAGGAGAACGCTGAACTACAATGGTGTGCATGGCAGAGTTTCAAGGAGAAAGTCACTGCTCTCCAAAAAGAACAACACTGCCTACAGTTTGTTAAAGCTCATGTAGACAAGCTGGAATTGAACTTTTGCACTTAATTGAGAAGTGTTTTGTTTGGAAAAAGAAAAACCCTGTATAAGAACTTTATCTGTGAAACATGGAGGTGGTAGTGTCATGGTTTGGGCCTGGTTTGCTGCATCTGGGCTTAGACAGCTCGTCATCATTGATGCAACAATGAATTTTGAATTGAATGAATTTCACGGAAAAGAATTTCAAGAGAAATGGGGGTCATGCAGCAAGACAATGACCCTGAACACGTAAATCATCTTTATCAAAGAATGGTTAAAGAGGTCCTGACCTTAATCCAGTAAAAATATGGATAAACCCAGTAACATTCTAGAGCTGACCTGAACAAGTGTAATATTTTGTGTCATTTTTTAAATTAACAGTTAGGATTGATGGTAAAAATTCTGTTGATGTTTTAGGCCCAAAAAAGATTTCAAAAGAGTTTTCTAGACTTTCAAGCGCCACAGTGTATTGTCCGTTAACTTGTAACTTGCTTTTAGAATCTAAGGGTTTTTTCAATCCAGACACTGGACAATACTATGTTTACTAATGTAATTAACTATAAATCTGAAACGTCTCTTTGGCAAATGTTGGCATGCAGTTTTGTGTTTGGTTTGTTTGTTTTGTTTTTCGTAGTGGTTTTCTTTCCCAGAAGTCTGTGCCACTGAGATGTAGGCAGAGTTTTAATGTCACACTCTGGTCAGGCTTATTACTAATCTGGGCAAGCTTAATGTCATTAATGTTTTCAGTAACCTCAGCTGAACTCTGTCACTCTTGTGTGACCTACATTTTGCCATGCATTTAAAAAAAAGTAATAAAAGTGTTGATGTGTGTACTCACAAAAGCTTAAAAACTAGAGACGGACAAATTTTTAATGTTAGTCTATTTTATTTAATTCACACATTTTCCCTACAAGTAATTTACTTGCCTTAGCAGTTTGATGGTGTCTAAAAAAACAAGCTCAATTGAGATACACACCGGAAGTATATCTGTTATGCAGCAAAGTTTAATACAGTTCCTGTCAGTAATGGAGGAGTGGGACTTTTGAATTTAATTACTGTAACTTCATGGTTGTATAATCCGACTAGAAAAGTGAAAAACCTTACACTGCAGGATTAGTGGTATTGTTTCGTTGTATAATGTTGCCAAATTTTGATTGATTCTCTTCACAGATCAAGGAGCAGTTGAACTTTGAACTTTTTCAGTTATGACATCATCATTCTGTTTTCAGTTCAAAAATCCAAAATCGGGCTCCATGGAATCTGTTGTCCACAAGAACAAGTCTGCCAGGTTTTATGTGATTCTGATCACTAATGTCAGAGGAGTAGGAATTTTAGAGCCAACTGTCCAAAACACCACCAACAACAACAAGATGACACAGAGTTTGACACCAGATACCTTCAGTATAACCAGTGTACATTTAATACAAATATCTTGAAAAAAAACCACAACCCTGTACAACTACATCCCTAATTAAATTCTGTGGAAATACTAGTTACTTTGATTGCTAGTCTTACTGGATACTAGATAGTCACTTATAGTACCACTGTAGTTATTGTTGTACCTAGTGGGCCAAAATGGGAAATACAGCAATATTGTTAATATGGTGCTTTTGGGCTCAAAATTTCTGTGTACTGTGCAGAGTACACACTGGACAGCTCACCAGGCCATCGCAGGGCAGAAACATGCTGCTGACAAACCAATGGCCTACTCTTTACGAACAACAGCAATGGTTCTTTTACATGCCTCTTACCACAGACAGTGAGAGACATGACTTGCATTTGATAACCCAGTTAGCTGCACTGGGGGACAGCAGTGACAACTTGATAGTGATAGTGGGGCTTGAACCCCTGACCTTGGGATCAGTAAGCCAGCACCCTACCACCGGGCCACCACAGAAACTTAACTGTTATGAAGTTGATTTAAGAAAATTGTAACATTTCAGTAAAGGTTAAATCATCCCTCCTCCTTAGCTTTCAGTGGCAAAAATTATAGCCTAACTGCATGAGCATATGTACTGGCTCATGTATTTGACCAAGCACCATACATTTATGCCACCCATGGTTCGTCCTATGCTAGGAGAATATCTACTCTGGTCAATTAGGGTGGGAATCATGCTGCCCCTTGATTGAGGGAGGAGTAGTGGACAGGACTGCTAATGACGGGGTTATCAGGGTAATTTAAAAGACAGCCAAGCTTCAGATGGATACATGGGTATTAATTGTTTATTAAATAATATGTACTTTATTATAATATGTACAGCAAGCCATTTAACTACTACACTGCAGCTTGAGAAAACCATGTTCTGACTTGGACTCCTTAACATATCGTTCACTATTTCTGTTTATTAAGTGAAAATTAAGGGAAAAAGATTTGGCCAGGCAGGTTGCTGTATGGCTCCACCAAGGATGAGCTGCTAAAGAGGTGCTCCACAGGGAACACTGATCTGCACATTCTACTGTTTTCATGTTATCAGCTTGTGGAGAGAGAGTGACTCATTAGTCATTAGTCTTTATTTTTCTTTTTTCCCCTTTCTTTCCATCTGCTTCGGTCTGTGGAGTTGAGCTTATATTCAGTAACAGTTCGTCGAATTGGTCTGTAGGCAAGGATTTTAATATTAACTTTTCTGATGAGACACTAAAATACAAATATAAATTTCTAGATCAACTAGGTCAGCAGTTTAATTTTGGTATCTTCTGCTGACTGCTCTCTTAATCATTATGTTTTTCATTCTGCCTTCATAGGTACTGATGAAGACCAACTCTATTGCAGACTTTTGGACTCTTAGGCCACAATGTGTTGAGTGCCATTCTTCGTCCTTGAAGTGAATCTATGACTGCTTTATTGGATGCAGTTAAAAAAGCAGAAAAGGAAGAAAAATGCTTTCTCTTGCCCCAGTGGGTTAACCTAAATGTGCAGAGATGAAATAGTGAATCGGCTCGAAAAGCTGTCTTGCTCTGAGACAATTATTAGTGGATAGAAGGAAGAAAGAAGGAGTTTTTGCCATCATTTTTTGGGTGGCCTAATTGGACAAGATGACGAGTCTGTTTCGGCGGAGTAGCAATGGTGGTTCTCGTGGAGGAGGAGGAGGAGGAGGAGGAGGTGGTGGTAGTGGAGGTGGTGGAGGTGGGGGAGGAAGTGGAGGATCGGCCACAGGAGAACTGAATAATAGTAGGCCTAACCGACAGGTGCGGCGACTAGAGTTCAACCAGGCCATGGATGACTTTAAGACCATGTTTCCCAGCATGGATTATGAGGTGATAGAGTGTGTGTTGCGCTCTAACAATGGGGCTGTAGATGCCACTATTGACCAACTTCTGCAGATGAGCATTGATGACAATGGATCAGATGACAGCTCAGACTCTGATGACAGCATCCCACCTGAGGTAGCATGAGCCACAGTACACACTATGAAATGTTAGACTATGTAACCATGTCACGGTTTGTGTCATATCCCACACCTGTTATTTGTGTCATTTGTTTCATATCATTTTACTGTAATATTGGTGCTTTACCTGAGTAAAAGCACAAATTGAAAATAAATATATTCCTGAGTTCAGTTTCCGAGAATTTCAAGCCTTTAAATACTTACATATCACAAAAAAGTGACTAATGTATTTTAGTGTAGTTTACCTATACATTCCGTTTAAATTCTGTTCTTTTTTTATTATTTATAAACCACACACCAATGAGCTATAACACTAAAACATTTTAAGCACTGACTTTGGCATGTCAAGCATGACATTGACATTATCTGGCTACAATGGCACCTCCCAAGAAGTGGTAAGTATTAATGTTATGGCTGATGGGTATGTTTACATTATCCAGTTATACCCATACAGATTTGTAAGGATGCCCTAGTCATTTTGTGCATAATGACCACCTCTTGGTTTTGTTTGTTTGTTTGTTGTTGTTGTCATTCCCCCGGTGTCCCCTAATTTTAGTCATATCCAATTCCCGCCCGTCAAATAGTGCCTTCCCTATCACACGATCACCACCAACCAGGGAGGGGCGTAAGCATGCGGTAAGCCCTCCGTGGCTTACTTCGTGAAAAAATTTGAAAAGCGTAATGAATTCCTAATGAAGTATGTCCGCTGGATATTTTAATGCTTTTTAAAGAAGAATTTTTTTCTATGTAGTTGATTATGTACAGCGGTTTCATAATCTGGTGCAGAGAGACATTTTCCCACTTTAGCCAATGCTGTAGGCTGTCTCTGGCACTGCCTTCTTCATACTTACATTTTTCATGTTTCATTTATTTTTCATAGCTTAGTGAAGGTTCTGTGCCTTGATGAAAATCACATGATTTGTCAAATTGAATATGTTGTCAACGTCTGATAATTTATTCTTGTTAAAATAGGAGCATTTTACTCTTGTGCATGCATTTGAGGCTTGATGTATTTATGTGAATTTTCGTTCGAAGGTAATCTTTGATTATACAACTCGCTGTAGAAAGGAAGGAGGGCAGGTAGTAGTCCTGTTTTGTTTTCCCTGTTATTTTGAAATCTGATTCATGAATCTACTTTTGTCTGTTCTGTGTCAGATTCTGGAACGGACCCTTGAACCAGACAGCTCAGATGAAGAGCCACCTCCAGTCTACTCTCCACCCACATATGACATGCACATCTATGACAGGAAATATCCCAATGCCCCACCCACTCCTCCCCCTAGGTAAAAAAAGAGGCATGAAGATTATACCGTCATAACATGAGTTTTAAGGAATATCTTAAGCAAGTACTGATTATAGATCTTCATATTGCAGAATAAAACGGTATAATTTAACGCTTTACTCTGTGTAATGGGGATAGATAACACATTATTCAGTTATTCTCTGGTCTTTTGTGACTAATGCCCCCTGGTGTTCATGTGCTGGGTCTAGTCAGCAGCGCACAGTTGGCTTTTAATCTTGGACTGTGTGAGAGGAATAGGTACTGTTGTGCTTCTGGTAATCAGTGTCCAAATGAATCAGTTTATCTGTGGTACTAATGTAATAAAAGTCAACAAACCTACTTTAGATGTGGATCAGAGCAGCTCTGGTGTTTCTACTAGATACTAGAGATATTTACTGGAAAACAATTACATTTAGTGAATAGCTTTGGTCTTTGCCAGGTGACAGTTTTATTTCTACCAGAATGTTGGTATTATTATTTGTGTGTTATTGTAAAAACACCATAAGTAAATACCTATAATTTACTTAATTAATATAATATTCTTCATACCTATAATTTTAACTTCATTAATTTATCCTATTTCTGTTACCACTAAGTTTTTGTGAACTATTCCAAAAATGTAACTTTAATTTCACCAGTATTATATAAATATAAGGTTTAAAAGAGGTTAAAAAATTTTACATTGACAAAATCTAAAATACTTTAGTGTGTAATTCCGGTGAATGGTTTACCAGACAGTCTGTCAGTGTCAATTCAGGCTCGTTTCCTTCTCTGTCTTTATTGATGTTCTGGTTTGTAATGTAATAACACTGCAGTTACTGAGAACATAAAGTTGAAGTTGGTTCTGTACGAGCCTGTTCTTCTTTCTGTCTGTGCAGTGGAAAGCCACACATTCCCTCTTGTTAATTACAATTGTTAATTAGTCCATTCACTGTAAGAGGAAGATCAAATTTAATGAAATAATGGCGTATACATGTAATTAAATTTTAAAAGACTAACCTGAAATTCACATCAATTAAATGTAGGTTTGAAGTGGAGCCCTCAGTGGGACATCAACCACCCACACGGAGTTATAGGAACTGGAACCCACCGTTACTTGGCAACCTGCCTGATGACTTCCTACGAATCTTGCCCCAGCAGTCAGACAGCATACAGGTGCAAAACTGAACATTATCCTTACAAATTAAGCATTAATTAAAATTTCCTAATGCTAATGCCTTCTTGTTCTTGCGTATTAGCATTTCTGCTTCATGAACAACGCTTGTTCATTAATTTTCTCTTGAACCATCCCGTTCTATATTGCATCCCTGTTACATTTGTTTCTTTAGAGCTCTCAGAGCAACGTGCACAAGCCATCCTCCTCCTTGTCATCACTGCCTCAGCAGGCTGCCTGTGTTGCTGGAGCATCTGGAGCCTCTGAGCAGCAACGCAAGCTCACACAGTACCTGGAAGATGAGCGCATCGCTCTCTTCCTGCAGAATGAAGAGTTCATGAAGGAGCTGCAGCGTAATCGCGAGTTTCTCGTCGCACTGGAAAGAGGTGCCCATTCGTTAACATGCTATGACGTGTACATGATAAAACTGCTTTTACACTGGCATCTTTCACTGATTTAAACAAGGGCATTGTGTCATGGTTAGCGCACGTCAGTGATGGGGAGGTCATTGTAATATTATTGTATCCTGTGGTCAGTTTACAAGTTTTTTTTATACTGTATTAATCCCAGGGAATTGGCTCTGCATTAAAGCCATCGAAAGTGAGCATACACACACACACACACACACACACACATACACACACACGTAAACAGTGAGCAAAAACACACTTGCAGCATTGGGCTGCCACACATTGGGGTGCCCGGAGAGCAGTTGAGGGGGGTTAGGTGCCTTGCTCAAGGGCGTTTTAGCCATGAAGGTCGAAGAAGGGACGGTACAAGTCATTATTCCACCGCCACAAATTTTTCCTGCTGGTTTGAGAATCAAACCAATGACATTTAGGTCCCAAACCCGCTTCTATAACTTCATTTAAGAGTGGAGCAAGATGGAGTTGTTTGTACAGTCCAGTGGTCCAAATGTATAAATATAGCACTAAATGGTTAACCAGAATGCTGCAAGTTCCTCTTTTTCTGATGTTTTTCTGTACAGTGTATCAAGAGCTGATAGCATATAAATTGCTTGAAAGAATATTAATTGTTTTAATTTGAAAACGAACCAAAAAAAATTCATGAATCAGGAAAATCTCAATCTGAAAAATTTAATCTCATACTAGGCCCTGTTTAAGGCCAGTATATCAGCCTTGATACTAATACTGGGTTCCACTAAAAACAGCTGATAGGACAATTTCACAAATTACTTTAATGTTTCTTATTTACTATGTTAACTCATGTTGCATGAACTTGTATGCAGTGTAGGCTGTATATGTGGCAGAGCTTTTATCTTTCTTTTTTGTTATGGATGTCACTGATAACAAAAGTAGGAACATGAAAAGGTCATCCTTTTCATTTCTAACACAACATCCATCTTATCTGTTATAGATCGCTTGAAGTATGAATCGAAGAAATCCAGATCAGCTGGTAACTTGACAGGTAAATGTCCTATGCCTCTTAGTGTGCCCTAAGATATCTGTATGCAATTGTGTCATATTAGTATCATAGATATTTCAAGAAAGAGCAGAGTGTATTTTCACTAACATCACATATCCTCCACATAATAGGTAACCACTACACTCCTGGATCTTTTGAGGCATGCACTGTAGTGTCTGATGACGCTCTCTTCAGAGACAAACTGAAGCACATGGGAAAATGTAAGACACTTTCTTCTGGCCAAAGAAATCACAATGCCAAAAAAACATCATCCATTTTTAATATAACAGAATCATTGTCTCCGCAGCAACCAGAAAGAAACTGTTTGAGATCGCTAAGGGGTTTTCAGAAAAGACAAAACGAAGAAAGGCCAAAAGAAGAACGCTCCTGAGACATCATTCGTATCCTTCAATAAGTTGATTTCCAACTCTGAACATTTTTATGATTATTATATATAGACTAATAAAACCCCTCATTGATCAGCAGAGAAAAAGAAAAAAAGCAAAACAAAAAAACAACCTCTACCCACTGTGTTTTAACTGATGGAATATTAGTGTCCTAACGAACCAGTATCAGATTATGTTCACTAGATAAACTTTAAAGCACTTTTGTAAGTCATTCTGAAATGCTAAGGCAGTCTGCCAAATATCATGAATGTAAATGTAATGGAAATGACTGCTTATCTTGTTCAGGGTTGCTAATAACTAAATCAGTCCATTTCACTGTACCATACAAATACACAATCACGCTAGAAAACTGGAGAACCCAGACACAATCTACATGCACATAGGAATATAGAATAATGGCCTCACCATGCCACCAAAAAACAGACAGTGTCAAATTAAAATACATTTTCAGTATGTTTTACAGAAATAGAAACAGTGATATATATTAAGTTTATTTCATTTTACTCAGTTAAATGACTTACTATTGATTGGCTGCCATTTATTATAGTACACATAATAGATGCTTAGTAGATAAGCAGCTGGGTGTTACTGTAAAAATGAACTCTTAATTCCATTGATCTGACTGGTCATAGTTTGCGATCAGTTCTGTTAGTGTACTGTTATATTCAAGACTTTATTCTAGTGGACATTTCGGTAATGTGTTATTTGTTACACATTCTCCACCCTGGTGTTGCTGTTTAGTATCTTAATAAATGTGTTTTGCCTTAACAATCTCTCAGACTGGGGACTACCAACTCCACTGCCAATCTACTGGATGATGTGGAAGGAAACCCATGTGGTAAGAATAATTTATAAATGGGGTATAGCTGCTGTACAGTTGTGGTCAGATGTTTACATACATTCTACATGGCCAAGAATAGCGTGCAATAACCTTCAGTTATTTCTTTAAACTGTACAACATCTGTAATGTAAAATATGAAAAATATACCCACTTAGATTATAAATTCAGTGTTTTTGCAAGGTCCAAAAGGGCTTTTCACTTGCTGAGACCTTGGCCTTGATCATGATTGACTACGGTTAATAATTTGTCTGCGTGAATATAAAAATTGTTTGACAGTACTCATTGGATTGATCTCCACACAGTGCCTAGGGAAAGTCCAAAGAGCACAGTGCAGGTCTGAGGAAAAAAAGTTTATTAATTTTAATAAAGTCAGAATGTATCATGGGACAGTTTAAAAATAACTGCAGATCATCAGTTCATACAGGTGTAGGTAAGTACAAGTTATTGGTATTGCCACTTCGCCAAGGTCTGGAACAACAACCCAGGATCTTTCAAGGCACACTGGAAGCTACTGAAAGACCAGTGTTACTGTCTATAAGCGAGTCTGTTTATATGGATTAATTAGAGACCACTGTCCAAGAAAGACACTCTTGGTTGGTTGGTTATTTTTTGTTATATGGAATAATATGGAATAAAAAGGGAAATTATTGCCCCTGCATTTAACCCATCCAAAGTGAGCACACACACTCAGAGCAGTTGGCTGCCACACATTGGGGTGCCCAGAGAGCCGTTGGGGGTGAAGTGCCTTGCTCAAGGGTACTTCAGCCATGAATGTGTAGGAAGGGAAGGTGCAGCTCACTCCCCCCTCAGTTTGACGAAAGTCTGCAGCTAACCACAAGGACAAAGAAAATACCTTTTGGGGTAAAGTTTGCCACGATTACCAGAGGTATGTTTTAAGGGTTAAAGGTGAGTTGTTCCAGTTGTTAAACATGACCATGATAGCATCATGCACTGGGGCTGTTCTGCTGTCAGTGGAACAGATGCGTTGCACAACGGGGATAGAATAATAGAGAAGGACTACATCAGAAATGTTTAGAATAACTTTAAAACATCAGAAATGTTAATAATTCCAAATACACATCAAATCTGTTTGTGGAGTGGAAAATAACATTTAGATTTTAGAATGACCTTCCCAAAGTCCTAACTTCAACCAGGCAATTTTAAAAGAACACCATCAAAAAGGGTGGTGAAAAGTCCGAGTAGAATTCTGGCTAGAAAACGTGTTGATTGCTACATAAAAGTGAAGCTGAATGTGAAACTTACTAACGGATATTTAACCAAATATTAGGAGTGTTGTGTGTATACTTTTATTCCTATGTATAATACGCTGTATTTGTTTATTAAAGATGTATTTCATACAATCATACTGTCACAGAGAAAAAACAGTTCAAATAAATTACTAAAAACCCAATAGTACCATGCCCTGTGATGGCCTGGCAAGCTGTCCCAGGTGAACTCTGCTCTCACCCCTGAGAGGGGTGCCCAGCCTCCCCACGACCCTAATTAGGATTAAGCGGTTCAGAAAATGAATGAATAAATCGTACCATGCCCTGGTTTTTGAAAATTTCTGTCTGCAGTTTTACCTCTTGAGTGTATAAAGGAGGAAGGACAGAAGACATGCTACAGTATTTGGTCACAAATCACAAGTGGATGCTGTTTTTGTGTGTGTTTAGAGGACGAGAGCCAGCTCAGAAGATTGGCCATGCAGGAAGAGGAGCGGCCCCACAGGGAAGCTCTTTCATGGTAAGGGGTCATAACACAATTCAGAGAATGTAGAAATATATCATGGAAATTAACCAGTAAATTAATTAATCTGAGGGAATAATAATTTCAAACACTACACAGAAAGTCATATTTTATTTTTGTGAAGTTTCGCTATGTTTACTCTCTTCTAGCTCTAATCTTGGTCATTTTTCAGGAGCATAAATATTTTATCTTGGTTCCATGTACACTTCTGGTCCAAAATGTTTTAACAGTATCATTGTTATTGCCACATACCAAACAAAATAATACAGAATATTGTGTAAATAAAAAAAATTAAATCTCTCTCTGCGGCTCATTTCCAGTTAAGTTTTCTAGGCAAATTTACTAAACTGGTACGTCTGTAGAAAATGTACTCATAGGCATGCTAGTATGAACTATATAATAAATGTGGTGTGATCCAGGTGCGTAAATGGAGTAACAGAGATTTTCTAGTTTGATTAGATCTTTCAATCTAAGTCATCAAGTCAATTAAAATGAAGAATTTTTAACATTCCAATAAACACTTCCTTATAAATTTTATTGTTAGACTTAAATTATTAGTAATAGTATGAACTATGTATCCTTATTATTTCTTTATTTATTTGTTTGATTTTCTATTTTTATGTATTTTTTTAATTTTGCTAAGATTTATCTGTGCTGCTCATTTATGTGTTTTACTTCAACCTGCTGTTGAACTGCACACTGCATTTAACATGATGTTGGAAAACTATTTTTTGGCGAAACTGTACTACCATGTCATTCAAGGGAGACATTCTTTACCCTGTCTGCTGAATATCTGGTAGACACATATGGAAGACGTTGTTGCCAAACCTCTAAATGAAAACTGCTGCCAGGAAGTTTTTTTTTTCCATCAGATTTTAGGAAAGAATTTTTCCAGTTATCAAATACACATGAAAAAGAATAAGTTAAATGACGAGAAGTGTTTAAAATGTCTTTGGCTGGCTGTTATCTGCTTATCTCTGTCATTAACAAACAATTTTTTGCAGAACTGCTGCCTACAGTTTTTTCCCTTTTTTCTTCAATACATAATTCTAAGGAAACTCCAGAGACTGGTGTGTGTGAAAATCCCAGGAGAGCCACAATTACAGAAATACTCATACCAGAACTTCTGCCAACAAAAATCAGGCCACAGTCAAAATCACTGAGATTACATTCTTACCCCATTCTCATAGTTGATCTGAACATTACTCAAACCTTTTACTATATAGTGTATTAAAGGTGTACTCTTAGCTCTGGGATGTGCCCCATGATTTTAATAAGTAAGTTGAAAATCTTGTGGACTTAATTTTTTGCATAACGTGTGTTATTGATTAAATTTCAGATTCCTCCTGTCAGCTGGTATATTTAAAGTGTCCATGGTGAAAGCAGATCAACCTGTGCCAGAGGGCCTTGTGGCACTGTGCTCAACAATAATGGTGCAAGCCAGTCATCTTTGGTCCGGCTCACGCAGTCTCCACTCATACAGGTTTCTCTAGTCACAGAAAGGGACTAGAATTCTAAAGCAGCATTGTAACGAGTTTATGATTATTGTTATCTGCAATATATTAACTGTATAGTATCTCTTTGTTAATACATGATTTCATATGTAAAACTGATCAAATACAGTATTAAAGTTCTGTTTTTCCCCTCTATATAATGTTTAAAAGAAATCAGTGTGTGCTAGCTACTTGAGATGCATTCTACCTTTTATTATTTATGGTTTAAGAAGAATTTGGCCTGTTGCATATAATGTTTTATATATTTACAAAATATTTATACTTTTCCAAACACACAGGTTGACTAGCCTTATCTTGACCAACCTGATGGTCGTATAACACTGCAAAATTTTTTACAATGTCTAAGAATCCAATCCTTTAATTATACAGAAGATTGCAACATTTGCTTATATAAACCATTTATAATAACACCAAAATGCCTTTTAAAATCTGTACTTCATTCTGTCTGATTACAATATACCAAGGCATAAACATTCAAATTAAATGTATTATGATGATTATGACGATGGTGATATGCTGTTGTCATGTGTGGAGCTAACTGCCAATTCAGCCTGTGTAAGTGCTTATCCCATAGACATTAACTTATCCTAATTCTGTAATTTTCCAGACCTGAAGTATTCTCTCACTTAGCCAATGATGCTGTTAGAATTTAAATCATTCTTGTGGCCAAAATGTAACATCAGAGTTTTTCCACATGAACATGAGAAAAGGCAACAATCTGTAGATGGATTTCTACTTGCACTGCCACTTCAGTTTCATAATCCTGTTGAGATTCTTTTGTAGTTTTCCTACAGGAAAGCTAACTTTTAAAAAGCCAGTATTACTATGAGTTTACCCAGTAATGCGTTTTTTTTTTTTTTTTAGACTGTTGTATAGGACCTGATCTACATTGAGGAGTTAAGTGGACACAAGTGGAAAGATAGTATCATGTTAGTTTACTGTGTTAGAGGATTTTAATGTGACTAGATGATTTTAATTATTTTGCACGCAGTAAGATTTGTAAGGGAAGAGAATGTGATCTAAACTTAGTCTGGTATTTTTAATGGATGCTAGTATAGCGGGTTCTCTGTGTTCCCTATTAACTTGTTGTGTTTCTGTGAGTAGAATCACAGGAATGCAATAAATAGTATTTTTCTGCTGTTATGCAATGGATTCGTAGTGTAAAAGTAACTCTTGAGCAGAAAACATGTTTCTAAATAATGTTTGGGCCTTTGATTTATCTTTACAGGTTCTAGATTGCAGGTTTCTCCATCTCCATCCATATCATGCTCTTTACACTCTCACATTTTTATTCATGAGATATGAGTTAATAAACTAAGAACACAAATCATTTGAACAGAGCCTGTATGTGATCCTTATCATGTTGGAACATCCAGTATTATCTCTTATTTTAAATGGGGGTGGGACACTGAAAATTGACTCTGGCATATATGATGATTATTATTATTTTCATTTTTATTTGTAATTTGTGTGTGTGTGTGTGTGTGTGTGTGTGTGTGTGCATTTTCAAACAGAAGCATATTCAGTTCTTTTTTTGTTGTTGTTTGTTTGATTAGGGACAGTTAATATTTCTTTAAGAAGTTTACATAATTGCTCTTTAGCCTTCAGTACCTTATTACTATAAAATGGTTCTCTCTGATGTTCCATCTCTTAAGATTGGTCTTTCAAAAAGCAGGCTGTCCTATTTTAACACAGTCATAACATTACTCCTCACTGTGTGACCAATAATTCACGTAAATTCAGTTCATTTCCTACGTGATCTGTTCACACTAACACGTTTAATCTCTCAGGGAATTTAACCATTTTTGGTACAAGCACAGCTTGAATGGAAATAAAAATGAATAGAAAAACAGCAGCTTGAAAGCTTAATGTAGCATGGTCAAATATGCTTCATAATGCAATAAAAACTGTTAACCAAAAGATTTTTTTTAAAAATATAATGTCTGTATTTAAAGATGCTTTTGTTATCCAAGATGTTATTTTCTTTTACCATTTAGTGTTTTCATGAATACATGCCAGAGGTTCCCTTAGTCTTCAGAAAGGATAATGTTATATTGAATTTACTTTGCAGTAATAAGTGGTGTAATGTTCGATACGGTGTGTATACTCTTTGAGTATTTAATTTTGATCAGATTAGATGGAATATTTTCTTAATGTTGTCATTTGTAACAAACTCATTATTATTATTATTATTATTATTATTACCTTTATTTCTAAGCCTATGTCTGTATTTGCCCAAATAATGGTTAATAATAATCTAATGGTTCTGTAACCCATCATGCTCTCAACATTGTCTCTGTATCAAAAGTTTTCTTACAATCCTGTTGCATATATTAGTTATTTAAAAGAAATAAAATTATTAAATGTTGTCCTGCAGTGTTGTTATTTCATAGGCACTGTATGCAGTGAATGCATGAAATTTGTGGCAACAGTATGAAGAAGGCCCACATATGGGTATAATGGTAACGTTTCCATTAACCTTTGTACGTATAGTGTCAGCAATGTTTTTAAAAATTATTATTACATTTTTTCAGTATTTTTTTACTATTTCCAGGTAGATTGTCTTTGAATGGACCGGCCTGTAGGGGGAGCTGCAACCACAAACTTACCTTCATGGCACAGCAGTCGGTATTGTGGGTTTGGTAACTATAAATTTCTTGAGAAACTTCAAATAAAAAATATTATCGCATGATTATTTTAATATTTTTAAATTAAATATAAATACAGTACTGTGCAAAAGCCTTAGGCACCCTATTTTTAGTACAAACTTTTTAATGTGTATTTGTATGAATGACTTCCATATTATCAGGTTAATACAAAAACATGGTAGGTTTCTAAAATGTAATTTTCTAAGCTAAATGTTACAGAAAGATGTTTGAATGACAATAAAGAAAGCAAAGCAAGAGGCAACTTTTGGGTTTTGCTACAAGAACAAGTCTGGAGTGTGTCAGAAGCCTCCAGAAATTTCCAGAAGAGGTGTGGCTGGTTCAGTCAGATGCTCAGCAAAACTTACCAGGTGTTACAATGTACAAACTGTACCTGAAATCATGACTGTGATATATAAAAGGGCCATCACACCAAATATTAACTGTGTTTGATTTATTACGATTTACTCATTGTAGTGTTTTTCATCTAGAAACATTTTAATTCATTCTTCTTAAAGTCATCTTTTGATACAGAATTTCACTGCATGTGTGAAGAAAGATGGATAGATAGCGAATTAAACCTTTTGTACAGGAATCTGACTCCTGCGGTCCCACTTAACCAAAACATTGTGTAAATGTAAGCTTAAAATGAACCTGTTTAGTCAGAGGGCAGTGGTGGCTCAGTAGTTAAGGTTCTGGATTACTGATCCAAAGGTTCGGGTTTCAATCCTTTGTATCAGCATGCAGGCACTGTTGGGCCCTTGAGCAAGGCCCTTAAACATCAATAGTTCAGTTGTAACAGACAGATAAATGTGAGTCGCTTTGGATAAGGGTCTCTGCCAAATACCACGAATGTAAATTTATCCTCATTGTTTCATATTTAAAACTATTATTAATCCTGTGTTTGTACTTGTAGTTTACCTAAACAGAGCGTATTTAAAGTTGAGTTATTCTCAAGTGTCTGTGATATGTAGTCTGACCTGAAATCGAAAGGTCTGGAAGGACAGAGAAGCAGCATGCTCAGTTTACATGCAAAACATCTTAGTGCTCTTTATGTAACACACAAATATAAACATTAAAGTGGTTCATGTTGCGTGTGATCTTTTTTTTTTTTTATTGTGGGACGAATTCTGTCTGCTAAAATAAAAGTATTGTACTAGTGATGGTCACATGAAGCTTCCTGCTTTGAAACATACCAGCAATCGACTGTGTAAAGGTTCCACCCCACTGTGTAGAATTTTTTTCTTTTTTTCTAGAGGCTTCCAGTGCTCACTAGAGACACCTACTGGTACTCCTTCACCAGTTTATTGTGTGTATATGTATGTATGTATGTATGTGTATATATATATATATATATATATTATATATATGTGTGTGTGTGTGTGTGTGTGTGT
>JAOUQZ010000049.1:15810916-15828322 GCA_028564935.1 Neosilurus hyrtlii | reverse complement strand
ATATGCATTAAATCCAATAAGCATTCAAGTTTATACATCTTGGAGTTGGAAATTATGGATAAAATGATGATATGGTCAAAATAATCACTTACCTAATAATTAGTGTATAGTAAATAGTGTATAGTATAACCATTTTCTGTAATTTAGAGCATTGGTATATATTAAAGTTCAACACGGGACCTGTACTTAATTACCTCTTTAAACAAGAGAAGCCTGTGTCAGTAGAGACAAGGTACTATTTCTAATGAGACGCGAGTAGATTGTGACACTGTGTCAATGTACCTGAATATGAAAGCAGAGCCAAAAGCTGCACGTTCTCAACATTGCATGTAGAAAAAAGCACTGTTTACAGTCACAGTTTTAGTTTATGTGTCTGTTTTCTATAATAAGGGGGAAGGACGTAGGACAGGGGTTCTATGATGTTTTTTATCTGATCTCTGAAAAGTAACAGAATCACATTTTTGTGCTTGGGGGATATTTTTAAGAGAAAAAAATGATCAATGTTCCTGTTGTGATTTGCGTGCCTTTTTTTTTTCTCAAGAAGAGAACAGTATTAGAGCATATTGCTGTTTTTTTCCCTCAGGCCCCTGACACAAGAAATGCTCCCTCGCTGTGATATTATTTTTGCTCACAATCCTTATTGGTTTTTTTTTTTTTTTTGAGTGAAAAACAGACATCAGCTACATGATACATGACACTCAGTGTTCTGCAACTCTCTAAAATTTCGATGTAATCAGGTGTGTTTCTCTGTAGTTTTTTTGTTTATTTGTTTATTGGAGATATGATGAATATAATGAGAAAAGAAATGAGCATCGTTGGCAAAAGAGAATCTCAGGAAGGATCTAAGATGTGCCAGCGTTCTTGTTTATCACTTCCTCTGCATTTCTGAGCTAGCTGATACATGCAGAAAAAGGAGTGATTAATGAAGGATTCATGATTAATAAAGACAGCCAACAAATAAAATCAATTCTTTAAGCATCTCATGCAGTCTGAGTGCTAGAGCCTATAGTATGATTCTGAACAGTAGGTAGTACCTTCTGCATTTAACACACACACACACACACACACATATAATGAAAATAATAACGTTAACGTGTTTTATTAGGCCTGACATAACAATTTTTTTAAATTGAATGGCATAAAATTAATATTCTAAACACATTCTAGATCTAATACATTTTTTTATTTCATTTAGTTTGGAAGATTTTACCAGTACATGTGACTTGATGAAAATAAATAAAAGCTCTGAAGAAATGTGTGTGTGTGTGTGTGTGTGTGTGTGTGTGTGTGTGTGTAATGTATACTTTTACAAAAAATATTTATTTTTTATTTGCTTAGAGGTTACAGGAAAGGAAGACAAGATAAAACAGATACAATAAACAAAATATACATAACACAACAATAGAAAAATAAAGAGGGGAAATAAGAAAAACTAATAATTGATAACAATAACAACAACAATAATAATAATAATAATAATAATAATAATGCCCAAACAATGATCATATAAGTGTAATATCCAAAATGTGGGAGATAATCATGAAAGTATTTCTAAAATTCTGTCATGTTGCCATGCATCTCCCCTCAGTGTGATTATGGGATACCTGTCAGTTACACTTTGTCTGTGGAGGAATTTTAGATGTTGTTAAGCATGTAGTAAATTGTGGCATTTTGAATACACGTGTGTTCTCGATTCTTCTGGCCTTTAGTGCACTATGTAGTGCTTCTGTCCAATGAATTGGGTTTGGTACGGGTGAGTTACTGCTGTATGAAGACAAGTTGAATATGGTAACTGTTTATATGGATCCAGGTCTGTGCAAACATGCACTCACTCACTAATTTGCCGAACCAATTAATCCTAGCATGGTTGCAGAGAGGGTGAAAGCAGGGTACACCCTGAACAACACACCAAGCCACTGCATGGCGAACACTCATACAGACATTCACACTTACTTTCACACCTAGGTGTAATTTAGAACAGCCAATCAACCTACTGTGCATGTATTTGGACTGTTGTGAGGAAACCTGAGTACACAGGGGAAACCCATGCAAGCACAGGGAGAACATGCAAATTCCACAGAGAAATGTCCTCGCAGAGTTCAGGACTCAAACCTAGTACCTTCTTGCTTTAAGGCGGATGTGCTAACCACCATGCCATCATGCCACCCTTCGTGAAAACATTTAAACTTCTATATTGTTCCTTGACCATGGAGGATCCAAAGCCAAACCAGGGAACACGGCACCAGTGAATTGAATTAAATAATTGAAGAAGAATTGACCCCGGATTCAATTCGAGTCCACTGTAGCCTAACCAAATATCAACAGCAACAAGTTTTCTCAGCTGAAAAAATATAATTTAAAAATCCCCAAAATAAAGTTTGTGGACCTCTTAATCTGAAATAAGGTGAAACTGGACAGTTTATTTCCCAAGGATTTAAAAAAATATTTCTTGAAATTTCCATCCCAACAGCAATTAATACAACAATAAAACAATACAAAAGTCATCCGTGGCAGTTGTAGGACTGTTAAAAGCTTGTCCAGTCATTACACTTGTTACCCTGATTGGGTGGACCGGAATCTTTCACAATGTTAGGCAGACATATTGCAAACATTGCTAAAGATAGCCATCAAGTCGACTGCTGTGAGTAATCACAAGAGCCATGTTGGTAGTTTGTGTTCAGTATGATAATGTTCGATGTTTTCTTACATGTGAATTAGATTTACGTCTACAGTTCCAGAAAATACTATGAATGAAAAACAGCAATGGTAAGAAGAAAGTTAGCGTCAAGGTGGAAGTAACACGAGTATTAGGAGGTCATGGTGGCGGAAACATGGCTTGTCATCAAAACAAATACACAAAATCAGTCATAACATTAACACCGACTGATTGGTCTGCAGCTTGGCAGCCCTATGCATGACATGCTGCATTACCTTGTATGTTCTGACACCTTGCCATCATAACCAGCATGAACTGTTTTTAGCTGTTTGTACTACAGTAGCTCTTCTGTGAACTATTTTATGAACTAGCCCTTGCTCTCCACACACATCAATGAGCCTTGGGTACCCATGACAATCTTGCCAGGTCTCTGGTTGTCCATTCTTGTATTTACCACTGCATACCAGGAACACTCCACAAGACCTGCTGTTTTGGAAATGAACAGACCCAGTCATTTAACCCTTTTCAAAGTGACTCAAATCCCTGCTTCCAATACATTGAATTTGAGAAGCCTAATGCATCCCACTGCTAGCTAGGTGCTACTGTACCTAGACAATCAACGTTATTCTCTTCACTTGTGAGTGGTCATAGTGTTTGTGTATGGCTTATTGGTGTGTAGTGATATTAAAGCAGTACTGGGAGTATTATCCAGTGCTGGAAGAAGTCTTGAAGCTAATGTTGTTTGTTTTCTTCCAAAAAAAATGTCATTTGATATGAGGATGATAAATCAGAGAAGGATATGTTAAGGCTTATAAGAACCAGGAAGCAAATATGGGTGTCATCACTTCCAAAAGTCTTTGTTTCTGCCTGTCCAGACCGTTCAAACTAAAACTGGACCAGCAGCATTTTTAAAAGTGTTCGTTTTATGTGCTTGCACTGGAGTAGTAAGGACGCCAGGCGACAATTTAGCAGAAGTGATACGTTCTGAAACTACAACATATTCATGTGGATGTAGCCAGAAACATGGGGTAATAGGATATGACAATGATAAGTTACACCACATTTCCCAACTCGTTCTTTCATAAATTCGTTCTCTGTATTCATTTTACTAACAGAGATGCTCAGCAAATAGGACCTCTAGCTGTACATTACTGATAAAATAGCTAATCGCTACAGTGAAAGAGTTCTCAGTGTATCGAGGTCCAGAAAACATGCCAATCGATAGATTGTCTCTACTAGATTGTCTCTAGGCATGAATGAGTATTTGTGTATATGATTCATATTGGGGTGCATGAGATTTACTGTGACCTGTAACCAGGATTAAGTGGTTGATTGAAGGTAAATGAATGAATGGAGCAAGTTTTTTTGCTTAAGTTTTGTCCTTACTGCAGACAGTCCCTTTGAGATTTGTTAAAAATTAAAGTTGTTTGGTAGTAATCTCCATATCATAATTTCTCAGGTTTTTCTCACTCTGTTCATTGGTCATTCCATGTCAGTTCACCTAGTGGTTCCCAGGTGACCATCTCAGAATTCAATGAAACTTTAACCAGACTTAGAACATGTTTCAACATGAACACATGCAAAATTTCAAGGCCCCAGTTCAAAAACTTTCCGAGATATGTTTATTTAAAAATCGCATTTGTTGTCCCGCGACTTCCATTTTACCATTTTGGGCATTTGTGACAGCTTGTAACTCCACTAATAATTACTGTATACGGTTGAAACTTTGCATACTAACAGAGCAGGCCCAGGAACAGGACCCACTATGTCAGAACTTCAGTCAAAATCGCTCTATTTGTAAGCTATTATCCAATTTTATGGAATTCATTATAATATTTGCAACAATCTACCAGTAAACTGTTTCTGCAAAGAGAGTTCAGTACATGCATATGTTTTAGTTTTACTGAAAATTTGGCAAAAGTCCCATTACATGTTGGAAATCCTTTTGGGAGAGTGTATAGTTACGTGCATTTAAGCTTATGAAAAGATGTATGTAATCTCTTTCATAATATATCCTTTCAGTGGGATATAAATAAATCATTTGAAATGACAAATATAAGTTATATAATTTATATTGTACATAAACTATTCGATATTAGAATCTATGACAGATAATTTTGTGCAACAAATGTCAATTTTGTAATGGTTATAAAAGCTAATTTTAAACATTTGTTTTTGTTCATTATTACTCTGATACTAGTTTGAGACAATATTCTCATACAAAATATTTATGCATATTTTATTCCTTAGAAGGAAAGTGCAAAAATAATTCAATTAAAAAAAATTTACAAGTGAAATTTATGAAAATTTCAAGATGATGGCTAAGCATAAAGGAAACTGAAATCTGAAGGATGAGCAAATTTTCACTGTTCAATTTTTGGACACTCACTAAAACACAATATCACATTTATTCTTCTTAAAAACTGTTTGTTGTACATGGAAATAGGCTTAAATGTGCTATACAAATACTTTTGGGGGGTGGTGAATATATTTTCTTAGTCAAAAATTCAAAAATACTTTGTTCAAAATTGCAGTATCAATATTAACTAACCCTGACAAATAGAGTAATTTTGACTGCAGATTCTGACAGAGTGGGTCACGGTTTCTGGGCCTGTTCTGTTGGTATGAAAATTTTCATCCCTATGCAGTAATTATTAGGGGAGTTACAAGCTTTCAAAAATGCCCAAAATGTTAAATTGCAAGTCGTAGGACGACATATGGGTACTGGTCTGTGATCCTTAAATGAACATTTCTCAGAAAGTTTTTGTTCTATGTCTGGTTAAAGTTTCATTGAATTCTGAGATGATCACCTAGGAAGTTTTCTGAAAGCTAGGTGATTTGACATGGAATGACCGTCATGCATTTATGCCATGGCATCAAATTACATCATTGTATGTCTGCATTCCTGGTATTGTTGCAATGAGTGATTGTTAACATGTCAAATGCGATTTTTATCTGAAGTCTGTATCATCTGGTTTACAGTGACAGCCGTAATGCCAGTCAGACTTAAGTGGGACAAAGTGCAACTTATTCCTGAATTACTTTTTGTTCATACTTTTAGTTATAAAAACCTTGTATACATTATCTTTCCTTTATCTTGTGGCTTTACTTTGGATGTTTTAGTTTTCCTCCTTATCTATGTACCATATTACTGTTTTCATGATATGTTAATATCTTGTTAATGTACGTAGAAACAAGTACTTGGCCCAGTTGTTCATGTACTGCTACATACCAGCTTACAACAGCGGCTTCCTGTGTCCAAGATGGACACAGTAATAAGAACACAAGAATAAGCATGTCACAAACTAATTAGTTTTTATTGTCAGCTCATCCTCATCAATACATGGAACATGGGGCAACATGCAAGACCACCTGTAGAGGTTTTCTGGATGGATTTATTCAGCACCGTGCAATCAAACCTGCTTTGGTGGTGTGTTTGGATTGAATTGCAGTTGAAATTAGTATCTAAAACATTGCATTATTGAGCATAGACATGTTCTATAGGAGCAGGATTACAACCCCTGGAATATGTTGTTATTAATGACGAAACCAAAACTTCAATTCATTTGTATATGAGAAAATTATTAAAAGGAGTCTTTGTGACTTGAAGAGGAAATGTGAAGCTGATTACCTTGTAAATCTTGTTTACCTGTAACTGTCTCTATTAGTCTTGGGCAAAACCCTTTTGGTGTGTAGGTGTAAAACTATTTTGAGACCGTTTCAAGAAAAGACTCACATCCTCTAGAGGTATGGCAACCAAAATTTCCCTCAGAATTACCAATTGCCGTAATAAAACTTTTTTTTTTTACATGGATCCCATTTATTGCAGTCCTTTAGATTATAACTAGCTCCAGCTAGAGAAGGTGTAATGGTGGTGTAAACACATTAAACTGAATAATCACGTTGTTGAGAAGTTTAGGCATTAAGGAATATGTATAGAGTAATTATTTGAATGCAAAGTGTTACTCAAGATATATTCATGGTGTATTGTTGGTAGAAAAGTTAAAGTCTCTGAAGATCAATCAGGTGGAGGAGCTCAGGGCCTCTAGATTAACTGTTAGTTTCAGGAAATCCCCATGTGGTTTTCTTCAGCTCTTTCTCTTTTTTCCCCCTCTTTCTTGTTTCTTTCGTTGCCGTTGTCACACGTCTTGACTTTTTGCCTGCCCTTTTCCACAGATCATTTTCCGTAGCGGAGACATGAATAGTGGTCAAATAAAACTGACAGTAGGTTAAATCGAAATGCATTATGTCATACAACTACATTAAAACCTAGCGCAGTGGTTAGGTTTGGTAAACTGCTTTTTCAAAGTTAGGAAGTACATTAAAAGCTGCCATATCTTTTTCCTCCACATCAAAATGCAATAACTTCACACATTAATTACGGCTAATCCAATAGTACAGTATGTGCACCAGTGCTGTACAGCATTTTCCATGAGGCTATCCAGGTACTATTATAAACAATGGCAGTGTGTTGTTGTGCAGCTCTCCTAGTCTGACATGTAGTAACTTGAGCCAGCGCTGTCTACAATTACTCTCATCACCTATTACAACTGTGACGTTTCTCCCAGGCATTTAAAACGTTCTGTGAATCAGCGAAGTATCATGACATGGTCATGCTCTCTTTACCTTTGTTGTTTTATTTCTCAGCAACACAGGGGCTTTTAGCTGAATTAAGAGTTAAAATTACACAGCACAACCCAATACCACTTTAATGGTCCTACACTGTATACATTGCTTTTTTCCAAATTAGCTCACAAGATAAATTAACTGTATGAATGCCAGCACTTGCTATGCTCTATTTGCACAGTTTGTGTATGTTGTGTCTTTTAAGTGATTAACTGGCCGACTTCTATTATGCTCTTGTGTGAGGCTTCATCTTCTGTGCAGCATGGTCGGCTGCGTTCTGTTGGCCCAGTGAGGTTCAGACAGTCTATTGTCATTCAGGCTCTTAAGTTAAGCAAGTGCCTATGAATACCCACCCTCCTGCTCTCTGCCCCTTGAGAGGTGTAACAGAGAAGGCAGATGAGGAGGAAGATTGTCATTGAATACAGCAGCAGCCCTGTGCATTGTGCCAGACTGCGTTTGGTGCAAACTAACACCCTACTGTGTGTGAGGTTCGTTCGTTGCCGAGTAGTGCATTAAATCAACCTAGGGCATCCTCACAAGCACTGAGTGCACCTCCTCCTCCTCCTCCTCCTCATCCTCCTGCTGAAACTTTAATGCTATTCATTTACTCATCTTCACTCCGTACAGTACACAGTAGAGCTGTCAGGACACACTGCTCTCTTTAAATACTTTGAAGATAATTCTAAATTGAAAGACGACTTATTGTTTGTCACCTTATCCTGAGTCTAACATTTTTCTAATATTTTTATGTGTATGACTCTTGTGTGGTTTGATGCCGTAAAAAAGAGGATTACATAAATACATGGCACTTATGGTTTCAGTTTTAAAACACAAGGTATATTTAATACTGTTAATTAAAACTGTATTGTTCATAACACCAATATTCTGGTGGCTCCGCGGTTAAGGCTCTTGGGTTCTGATCTAAACTTCGGGGGTTCAAGCCCCAGTACCACCATGCTGTCACTGATGGGCCCTTGAGTAAGGCCCTTAACCCTCAACTGCTCAGTTGATTGAAAATGATAAATGTAAGTCGATCTGGATCTAGGGCATCTAGCAAGTGCCATAAATATAAATTTAGATGTGAATGCTTTTTCTGTATCTGAAGCTCAGACTGTTGTATAATTCAGGTTTTCACCATAATATTGTAACTTATGTAATATTCATATGCAGTGAATAGATCAGTGTGTGTTTGGAAACGTCTTAAATGCAAATGTTTAACACAAAAATCATTACAAAGCTTTTTTTTCAGTGCAGCCTAATTTTTTTTCATTGAGACAACCAAACATGAACATGGAAAAATTTCAACACTGCTTTCTGCATTTTTATTATTTCACAATGTGACGCAATTTTGTATTAAATCATAATGTGCTGAAATTTATCCTTAAGAGCCTTTTTCAAATTTATCACTATATTGTGGCTTAAGACACTATTTTTAAAAACATTAATAACTTTTATGCATATTATCATCAGGAAAAAAAGAAAACATACTTTTACTTGTCGACACTGAAGCTCTGAATGTTCACTTTGTTAATGGGAGCGTTGATATTTCGATCTGCAGAGACAACACAATCCTCGTTCAATTACAAATAAATTGCTCGAGTTGGCTCCATAACTCGCTCAACCCAGCCACTGATACTGTAACTCGAGTGAGCTGTACATTGCCAAATCCCAACACTAGGTTGAATGCTATATGAAGGGCTTAGAACCAGATTGATATAACCAGCAGAAAGCTGTTTTTGAGAAAAATGGCATAAAAGTTTTTGCGGTATATATAAGCCCAGGCATAATGCTCACAATATGATTCAGGGTCATAAGCAAGATGAAGGGACAATCCTGGCACGCAGTATCTTATCCACATCTGTTCAAATATGACCTTATCTCATTTTTTAATTTTTGTGGGTTAGATCACTGTGGCTCTCAGTCCTTCAAATATTAATAGTGAAAAATATAAATAATAAACATTTCGACTTAAAGGACGTCCTAGTATATATTCATTAGAGCAATATTTATCATCTTAAATGGATGTAGTTGGAATAAAGGTGAGAACAGGGGCAGAGATAGAGTTGCTGTTGTGTTCACGTGTGAGTGATATCTGCCTCGTATATCCTGTGACTGTTTAGTGCGTCGATTGTGCATGTCCTCAGAAAATAACACTAACACTGTCGTCAAGACGCAATATGCACATGAATGGTAGGGGCAGTGTACGGCAGTATGGGAGTGGGATTTCATAGGGTTAGTATGTTTAACTCATGGACATAAACACAAGACTGGTGGTACTCGGTATATCGCGTGTATGGGGAACATGCCGAATTTATCACCATCTTACCACAGCGACTGGGTACACTTGACAACTAGACTTTATACATGTTAACAAATTCAAATTCAAATTTTTTTTGTCACATACAAATTATACACAGTACAATATGTAGTGAAATGCTTAGTAAGATTGTCCAAAATGTAAAGAATAAACTATCATACTAACAAGAGGAAAAGAACAATAACTAAAACTTTTAAAGGATTTAAAGGTCAGATAAATATAAAAATGCGAAAGGATAGAAATAAAGAAAATATATAGAATAAAATAAAATATACATATAAGATAAAATATAGGTTACAAAAAAAAATAATAAAAATAAAATATAAATATAAATATATATATATATAGTGAAATATATTTGCAAATGTACAGGCAATATAATGAAATATAATGTATTGCAGTGGGGATTCTCTAGTAAAAGTCTGTCTGTAAAGTGTCTGTGTGCAAAAGTGACAAGTGACAAGGATTGAGAATTTTGGTTTGTTTTGCACTTTATTTTAAGTCATATTGTTCTAGTTGCCAGTAAAACACCATGAAGCAAGTAAATCAAACAAATATTTTGATTTTCGATAATTTTTTCTGAAAAAGAGAATGAATAATAAAGAATGTAGTTATTCTGTAAATACAAAACTTACAAGTAAAATGTTATTCCTTGCACTTCAGAGATACTATTTCGCTTCTTGGAACAAGGTGCCACACAGCATTCAACACCCGTCTTATTAGAATGCGGATTTTAGGTGGCCACCAAAGGCACGTCATGTGAGTGTCTTGTGTTTATGTCTATGGTTTAACGAAGTTCTAGCGAACAGTTACTTTCACGACACAGCCGGTTGTCTTCACGAAAGCAGGGATGCATGCACTTGTATTCTTCTGTAATAATTTGAAGAAGTTTGGATCATGTGTAGGGTAAAGTGATGTGACTAAAATTAGGTAAGCCATGAGTCCCTTCATGAGCCCCTGTTTTTGCCAACAGAATGCAGGACCCAGAGCTAGAATAATTCCTAAAAGAGGCTTTAAACATGCCTGATGCAGTACTATCGTATGTCTTTTTGTGTGTAAGACTATGCTTTCCGGCCTGTGGTTCATCTGGCAGCTGTGAGCCGAGATGTTTCTATCTTCCTGCTCTGCTTGTTTGTCATGGGTACAGAGAAGACAGGTCAGACCTGCTTACTATAATAACATATAGCTATTTATAGACAGTCATGCATGCTGTTAGGAGGGTTCCTAAATCACGAGGAAGACAGGTGGAGCCACTGCAGATTGCCCTGGCTTCTCGTGATTGACAGGTTGCGAGGCAATTTTTTTTTTTTCTTACTAATTTTCTTCACAATTAGTCAATTCTGGTTATTATAGGCATGTCTGCTCCTGTGCCCTTGTCAATCCAATGCATGCCATTGTTTGTTGGGTGTGGACTAGTGAATGCCATAGGCAGATTTGAACTGCTTACGCTTCTAGGTGTGATGAAAATGGGTAGAATTAGCTGTCAATAATAGCATTGTATTTAAAACCTGCGAAAAACTGTTACTTCGATGAAACTTTAATCTCAAAGTAAAATCTCCTTACATGTATTAAATATTTGGATATCTGAGTGTTGATGCTTTAGAAATGCCTGCTGTGATAGAATTCATCAGTATTTTTTTTTCTAATATTAATAGTATATTTTTGTATTATCCTGTATGCAGCAGCACTGACTGTGCTTCTTGACCCCGATAAAGCCTTTAACTTTATATAACTGACCCAATAATGAACATGAAGCATGTTTTAGCTAATCTTCTTGTTCCTTTAAGCAACCTAATAATGTTCTCCTTGCATCAACTCATTTTCACATTTGCAGTTAACCACATGTATAGCCTTTTTGCTCTCTCTTTTTTCTCTGTCACACACATGCACTCGCAAAGACAGCAAGAGCAGCAGCAGCTTTCACCCACCTTATCACACTGACGTCATTTATGGGGATTTCCTCAGCTATGTGTTTCATCGCTCAAAACATTTTTAATGTTAGAATGTTTACAGAAAGTTTGTATGAAAATATTTTTACCGCATTTTTGCTGGGTATTTTTATGAAGAGACATACTTGCATTGTCAAATACATTCAGCATTTTTTACAATTATTAAATATTTATAAAAAATATTCATTTATTTCACTGATTCTCTCTGAAAGTTTATTTTTGGAGGAGGGATAACATGCTTACTCCAAAACACATGAAGCCACCACACATTCTCAAAACTCAATGCCACCCTTTCATCCAGACCTGAGGGCTGATTATGCTGTTGTGGACATGCGCTCCCGACCCCACATGTCTATGGTATCGTCAGATCTTGAGATCTCCTGACATTATGACGTTGTTCCACTTGGGCTTCTGGTTATTGCTGACTGTTTGATGTCCCAGTATTTAGTCTATACTCTGAATTTTTTCATGACTCCATGGTCACATGATGTTCAATAATAATCACAGTTGATCATCAAGGCTGCCATGTAGGAGCAGAGCTCTGTACAATTGAAAAATATTTATGTCCCACTTTAGTTTCACATGTTTTGATTGTACACAATTTTTTTAATTTAACATAAAAAAAATCAAACAGTGTATAGGCGCTGAGAGTGAAATTATACTGAAATAGTTAAGTTTCAACATGAGTCATTTTGTGCGTCATGGCCTCAAGTCCAGTCATATTTACAGCTGAGGATCATACCTGCAATTTTTCCATTTGGTTCTCTCTGTTTTTCTCTGGTATTAAGGCACTTATGGTATTTGGCAGACGTCTATATCCAGAGCGAACCTAAATTTATCTCATTTTGTACTACTGAGCAAACATTGCTCAAACATCCAGCAATTGCAGCAAGGCATTGTAGGGAATTGAACCCGACCTTCTGATTGGTCATCCCACTGAGCTACCACTTCCCTACAGTCCAGTAGTATAGTTAAATCTATCCATTGGTGTTGCATCACATGATACTTTTTGCGTGGTTGCTTCTGGGTAAGTTTCCATCTTGCCACATATAGGGAGTGGACTACCTTCAGTGATGTTAAAGTACTTGAAATGCTAAGAAAAATAACTAGAGAGAGAGAGAGAGAGAGATGGTTCAGTTTTGGTTCCTCTGTAAGTTTTTTGTGGTTTGTGTCTGTGCCTGCCCCTGTAGGTCAAACTGGTAAAGTACATCAGTAAGCAGCTGCAGTGTAAGCAGAGGGTTCCAGTGCGTGAGCGATCACCAGCCCTCAACACCTACCCACGCCTGTCAGATTGGCTTCATACCATTAATCTCAGGCCTGAATTTATTGAGGTATGTGTATGTGTATGTAAATGCACTTTCTTCATATTGTCATATCTTTCCATTGGTTGGTTCTTTGCCTTCTTGCCAGCAGCGTGTCCTATGGTTGTAAATACATATTATATTAGCAAATGTGTGGTCTCTGTTGAATACTAAGAAAGCTGCTGTTTGCAGTTAGCATGTTAAATGCAAATTATTTAGCTAATTGGAATTAAGCAGTGTCCGATTCAGGATTTTCCAGAGAAGCATTTTTATTAGTAGGCGTCACAGGTTATTTACTGGAGCGGATGGGGATACACATACTCCAACCATGACAACAGAGTACTCAGTTCTGCTTTTGTGGGGTTTTTGTTTTTGTTTTTTTGGAGCAGTAACTGCTGATGCGGCACATGCAAATTTCATATGTTGTTCATTATATAGCAGTTTAGTAGCATAGTGGTTAGCACATCTGCCCCCCCCTTCTGCAAGAGTGTCCTGGGTACGAGGCCTGGACTTGGGTGTTTCTGCGTGAATTTTGCATGCTCTCACTGTGCTTGCATGGGATTCCTCCAGCTACTCTGGTTTCCTCCCACAGTCCAAAGACATGCACATGAGACTAATTGGCTGTTCCATATTGCTCCTAGATGTGGATGTCAATTTAGCTGTGTAGTTGTGAGTGTGTTGGCCTTGTGATGGTCTGGTAAGCTGTTCAGGGTCTACCCCACCTTCACCCAGATTCGGCTGAGATGAGTGAGTGAATAAGTGAGTAAGCGTTTATTATAACGTTTTATCCTCATGACATGCAGCAAGCAGCATTCTCTGTCTCTGTCGGTGCCATAGCACGTGCCTTGAGCGACTTAACCTCAGTTTCGAGCTGTGTCCCATGTTTTTCTTGGGTCTGCGGGCAGTCGAAAAATTTTCCGCTGCCCTCCTCGGGTTGTCTTCCGGTGAGATGAGGATCTTTTAGCTCGCCCTTCCGGATGATGTGACCAAGAAACGTCCTTCGTCTTTCATGGATCATATCAATGATTAGCATTCTCTGTACTCCTTTTATGATCTGAGGCTGTTTCGTAGTGCTTATGGAGTCTACATCCAACAATTCCAAAATGCAATGTTTATCTTTTATTGTGTAGTCTAGGCCTTTAATTTAAACAGCACATGTGCTAATTCTCAATTCCTCACAGTTGATTAAATGGTACATGGAAAAAGTATATGGCACCAGCTGGCATATACAATGTCAGATCCTTGCTGTGGTATAATGGGACCAAACATTAGGTTTCGTTACGATACCTGAATGACGTGTTTAAACTAATACTACTACTAACATTACCACTGCCATGACATTAGTTAAGATGTAATTAGGGGAGAAATTGGAATTTAAAAACTTTCAAGAACAAACGCATGCTCTGTCTAACCTGAAGATGAAGTAATGATGTAATTAGATGAAGTAGATGATTTAAATAGATCCCGGCAGTAGACCTATTGTAAAGTTCCTGCCTATATAAATGTAATGACTATCGTATTATTACTTTACTTTAGTACAATTACCGTTATCTCTCAAACATCCAGTAATAATAACGTGAACTAAATATGCAGCACAATTTCCTGCGGAATGAAAATCGGCACATCACTGTACCTTCTGCGTAGCTCACACAAACGGTAACAAACAATGCAACAGCAGCAAGTGATCTGCAACTCCATACAAAGCCGAGTGGTCTTACAGTTTGAGCATCACATGAACCTTTTTGTAAATCAGCACAAAAGGCTCCTTTTTCTGCTTAGAAAGAGCTATATGTTTTATAAGTGTCCGTTCGCTAAAACAATTCAAGAAGCAACATCACCTGATGGATGAAAATCTATTTTTTCCCCCTCCCACCCTCCAGGAGGTACATGAGTTTAGAAAGAGGAGCAGTTTGTAATTTTTAGAGCCCCTGCTGACTGTGAGGGGATTTGCAGTGGCATTGAAACCACTGACACTTCTGTTGATTGCATTAGCAAGCCTTATACGCTTCATTTAATGTGTTTAAAACAAATAACAAAAAAAAAACCTCTTCAGAGCACTGATCCAGCTGAGGTGAAGATCAGGTCTGAGCTGAAAAAATGCAAATAAAAGCCTTCTGATCCACATCATGACAATTTTACTAAGCTGTTTTTGATATATTGGCGGCACCTTAAGAGATAGCAGGATTTGAGTTCTGGGATTTTAACATAAATAAAAAGAAGCACTGAGGAACCTGTGTATAAAAGGTGCATGTTTTGTAATTTACTCGTACGTACCTTTTGCTTTCTTGCAAACAATGCTTGAAATAAAAGCTGTGCATAAAAGTGAAGGTCGTGAGAAATATAACAGTGCAGGATTATCGGTGTGTATTGCTGCACAAGCGGTCGCGTTACATAGTCTCACTGACCTTCCAGTCCCGCATTGGACCACACCCGATCTGACTCCCAGTCCTAGAATGTGCCGAGTCAGCTTCTGTCCTACATGCTCCGCTCACTCTATTTTTACATCCCACTGACCCCCGGCCTGTTTGTGTACACACATAACACACACACTCAACTGGCCCGAACAGGATTCCTCTGGCTTCCACACTGCCTTGCACATTTTTTTTGAGGCAGATAGAGCCAAACTGAATTGGCGCAAGAAGACAAGATGACTGAATAAGTGTTGGAATAACAGAATTAGAGGGACAACTCAGGATTACGGTCATAGTTTTGCCTTAAAAGGAGGCGGATCCTTAATACCAAGTATATCATTACCTATACCTGTGCTGCTTTACGGACACTGAGGTAGAAAAAGTTGCCTAGGCTGCACGTCTGTGTTTTTGTGTGTATATCATTCTACAGGAATGTTGGCCATGCCTAGCCACTTTTATTTCCATCTGCATCTTCTTTGGCTTGATATCCGAGCTGCATATGTGGAAATAAAAAGCTTGTTTGTGATGTTATTTCTTAATCTGAATATTCTCCTTCACTTAGCTGCTTGATTCACAGGACAGAATTGCGTCAGTGTGTTTGGTGGCCCACTTGAAGTCACATTTACAGCAACCATGTTCTTCCAAAATGTTGTGATGATATTCTCAGGAAACACACAGGAATTTCCTTTGGGGCAGACAAGATCAGACTGGCTCTTTGAAGATAATTTGCATGATTGTGCAGTTTAGGGAAATGTGTGTAATCTCTTGGACACACTAGGCTACCAGGATTCATAACTGTGTCTCCCTCATACACTTATGTGACTGTTATGCATGATTATGTAGGTTTGTTTCTTAGGTAACATATTTTTAATCAGTAGTTTATATCAGTGATAAATACGTCATTCGAATGTCACTCGGATGAGTATAACAGGGTGGTTTGAACACACATCTTTTATCATTGTTTTGCAGTTTTTCAGTTTGGTTCAATGCAGTTTTAACAGGTATGTCCCTGCAAGCTATTCCAGGAAATAGTAAACAGTAATGTCATAGGAAACCTCTTTTTCTTGGTTAGTATGATTCATGCTACTAAGTATTGACTAGCTATTGCACCATGCATGACCAGGGGAAAAATATCTGACCCTTAAGAGTCACTAAGTGGGCAAGTTAAATTCACAGTATCTTATTTTAACACAGTCCAATATTTCTTTAATGTTATCACTGGTTTTATTCATTTGTATAGCATATTAATTCTTTATTTCTAGTAATAATACGTCAGTCTGTTTTCATGTGCACAAACACACATAGCTATATCACATAACTAAAACTGTTTAAGTGACTTAAATTTTTTTAATTAATGTTTTTTTTTCTCCAAATATTACGTAAATCAAGAATCATTTAACTGGAAGACAGATGAAATATTTTTCATTAGCCGTACATTAGGTGAATAAAACTTCACCTACATTCATCTGAATGCAGATTATTCACTTTATTTACTTTGAATGAATGGTTCCAGCCTTAATGAATGGCAGTTGCCTGCTAACCGATTAGCTGCTTAGTTAACTATGAATACATATATTTTTATATGTATTTTTATCAAATGCCAGCCATGTCAGCATGTTTCTTCCTGCGATGGCCTGGGGAGCTGTCCAGGGTGTACTCGCCCAGAGTCGGCTGAGATGGGCGCCAGTCTCCCCACGACCCTAATTAGCATTAAGTGCTTCAGATGAATGGATCCACAACAATGGGAAGCCTCATACAGTCATACAAAGAGGCTCAAGCTATTCTTTCTTCTTTTACTTTCCCTGTGAGCGGCAAATGATTTGCCAGAAAGAGCAGTCGCTGTCATGCAGCCTTTCAGTGAATCTCCACAGTGAAGAAACAGTTTGTATTGCAAGTGATTGAACACCACCGACATAAATTCCCAAAAACAGTAAAGGGAAATGACCAATACATTTTTTTTTGTTATCATGTAATTTTTACAAATAAAAGCTTAATTTTTGACAATATTTTGCATATGGTATAACCATTTGTGCTTTGAGCAAGTTCTAAAATCCACTCCTACAACCATGTTTCTCCCATATGGCACACAATGAAAACTTGGCCAGCATTAATTTCAACACTTCGAAATTTAGACACACCCTAATAT
>JAOUQZ010000049.1:15794694-15810816 GCA_028564935.1 Neosilurus hyrtlii | reverse complement strand
TCTCTCTCTCTCTCTCTCTCTCTCTCTCTCTCTCTCTCTCTCTCTCTCTCACACACACACACACACTCTCTCTCTCTATATATCTATCTCTCTCTGGGCTCTTGTTTGCAGTATTAGCACCTGCAGTAAGCTGTTAATTCCTAGTTTGTACACATCATGCCCTCATAAGGGTGAGGGATACTGGTCTTTATATCTAGCCTTATCTGCACATTCTGACCCAACATGATTTTGTCAGAGGTCCTACAGGTCAGTTTGTATACAGTAATATGGTGTGATCAGGTACCATTTCCAGCAGGTTCAGGTGAAGCTCTGTGTCAGACAGACAGGAAGGAAAATTTATCAGTTGTGTTTGTAGCCTGGACTGTTTAATGATTTGTGAATGGTGCTTTCCTTAGTGATCATTAAAACACTGCATGTATGCGTGTGTATGTGGGTCATCAGCATGCTGTTTATGGATCATACTTGTTTCCTGGTTTTGTGATTGGTCGACATTTGAGTATTATTTCTAATCATACGTGAACAGAGATCGCAGGCAGGAAAAACATGTTCAGACACCATCTTTTGGGAGGTATGTGTCAAACTCTTGTATACTCAGCATGTTTTCTGTCCTGGCTTGTCTCTAGCAAAAGCAACCTTACCGAAAATCTCCATTGCGTGGAAAAATACAACAAGTAAGTCGAGGTTGATATGGGATATCTATTTAAACACTGCTTTCAAAACAGCTGGCAATTGGCTGTATATTCTATACTCAATAAATTCTTTATTAGGAACACATATACACCTGTTTATTCTTGCAGCGATCCTATCAGCCAATCATGTGGCAGCAGCATAATACATAAAATCATGCAGATACGGGTTAAAAGGATCTAAAAGGTACTTTGACGTGCTGATGGGAAGTCTGCAGTAACAGTTGACCACTCTACACTCATGATGAGCAGAACATTATTCTTCACGAAATGCACAATACATCAGAATGAGGGTACAACACACGTCTGCCAAGAACAGGAATCTGAGGCTACAGTGGGTGCAGGCTCACAAAAACTGGAAAGTTGATAATTGAAGTTGATGGTATTTATGGGCTATTTATACCTGAGTCTTGAGGCTCATCACAGCCAGAATTTATCCCGGTATGTGTAACGTGAAGCGACTAGGAGCTCAACTCCTCCTGGATGGGGCACTAGTCCAGCGCAAGTTACCTTCCCGATATTTTTACTGGTGCCCATTTATACTGCTGGGTGGACAGAGGCACACTTGTAGTTAGGACCTTGCCCAGGGGTCTTAGCATGGTGGGGATCTAAAGGGGATACCTGAAGTCTATTTCCAAAGTTTCAGTAAGTTTGTGCTCATTGTAGCCTCATATTTCTGTTTCCTGCTGACAGGACACTGTAACTCAATTTGCCATAAGTTTCAAGGTAGTGTTTATTCTGAGATATTTTTTTCTGCTCACCATGGTTGGATGAATAGTTATTTGAGTTATGTTACGTTTTCTCTTACCCTGTCGCTAGATATTTGTTTGTTTTTCCACATCATTCTGTGTAAACTTCAGAGACAGTTCCCAGGAGCTTTCTGAATTATTCAAACCAGCCTGTCGTTCACCAACAACCCTGCCACAGTCAAAAGTCGCTTCGCTTTGCAGTTATTCTGATTTATGATGGTGAAAGTAACTGAAGTTTTTGAACTGTTTCTGAACTGCACTACTGTCACATGATTGGCAAACTGGATAAATTCATGAATGTACAAGTGTACTTTTTTAGTGTACATATGTATCTGCCACAGCTTGGAGAAATTTTTACTTTTCTTATTTATTTGTTTATTTTTCCCATTTTTCTCCCCTAATTTTAGTCGTATTCAGTTCCCACCTGTCAAGTGTTGCTTTCTATGTCAAATACGACCACCACCATCCAGGGAGGGTTGTAAACATGCACATGCCCTCCCCGTGACATGCAATGCTGCTCAGAGGGACAGCGATGTCCGCCCCTTTTGGGGCGAACGAGCTCACAGACACCCATGGATTGGCTACTGATCGCTGTGAGTGACAGGGGAGCGTATGCCATCCCTTCTTCCTATGAGAGCTCAGCCCTTTAGCTGCCATGGATTTTCTGCATCAACCTGGATTCAAACTTGCGATCTCCAGGTTGATAGTCATGCACCTTGTTGATGCACCCTTTAGGAGCACGGAGTAATTTAAATAGGTTTTGGACATGGATTCATATATTAGGAATACAATAATCCCAAACCTTCATCTTAATTGTGTAGCGATTATTTGTGACCCTACAACACCAAACCAATCAGAAGGTGCAGGACTACATTTTAAGAAAGAATGGATTTTTGTTGTTGTATTTTTTATAATTTCCGACTATATGTGCTTCAAAACCTACATATAATAAGGAAAAGCATGACTGATTTTCTTGTAAAATATCCCAAAAATATGACACTTTTATAGTTGTAGTGTTACATATAACACATGTACATTTTCACTTAAGCTTCATTTTTACATCCAGGCACGCTGCTAGATGGCACAGTTCAAATGCTGCAGTTTCAACGGATTTATCTAATTTTCTTGCTGAATATGGCTTACTATCTTGGAAAGATTATGAGGAGAGTGTGTTTGGAGTCTGGTGGTTTAGGATGAAGTCAATCCCGTCAAGAGCATTGATAAACCCAATGATAGACCTGCACTTGGTTTTGACTCTGTATGAAGCAGGCTATGATAACAATGTTCCAATTAAAATATTTTCATTTACCTTTGAGTAAGTTAAGATTATAAAGGGTTAAATATTTGTTCCAGAGTTCATGTTAATAGCTTTTACAGAAATATATACTGCTAAGGAGTATATTTTAGAAAATTTAAATGTGTTTTTCACTGAAAAGATTTTTCCATAACCACGTAGTTCAAACTTCCTTTGTCCATACCTCGGTCAAACGTTCTGCTATTAAAAAGATATTGATATATTACTTACAATTTATTTTTCATGTGACTGGTTTGGGGCTTGCAGGTCACAAGTGCAAGCAGTTTGAAACAGTGCTGTAAAAACAATTCCAGCAAGAGTGCTCACTTTAATGAAAGCCAAAGGAAGCCCAAATTTTGCATTTAAATGTAAAATTCTTCAACAAAGAAACACCAATAACATGTTCATCTCATTCTTATTTTTTACTTGTTTATCAAACCGCTTAATCCTATTAGGATCCTGTCTCAGCACACACTGAGCAAAAGCAGGGAACACCTTGAACAGCTTGCCAGACCATCGCAGGGCTAACACACATTCCCACCTATGGGCAATTTGCAACAGCCAATTAGCTTAATGTGTATGTCTTTGAACTATGGGAGGAAACCGGAATACCCAAAGGAAACCCATCTGAGCAAAGGGAGAACATGCAAACTTGACACAGAAATGCTTGAGCCTGGGACTCACACCCAGGACCTTCTTGCTTTGAGGTGGATGTGCTAACCACTACTTCACCGTGCCACCAATGGAATTCGAATAAACTTTTCAAAAATATTTGCGTTGCTTTTTTTTATGAGGCGACCTGATAAATGTGTTAAGCACTATAAATTTAAAAAATTGCATAATTTGTTAATCAGATTAACATGTATCATGGACGCTGCTGCAAACAAGTTTACTTTCATTAATACGGCTGTTGTTTCTTTGATTGATTGCTTTAGTTAGTAGAAATTGTGGCCCTCTTGGGTCCTAACATTAACTCCAGTTCCAAACCAGATGTAGGTACGGCTTTCACTGGTATATTTTTTCATCAAGATATTCCGGTCTTCGAGGTCTTCTGTGAATGAGTACAACTGGATGTGAGGTCATCACACAGACTAAGATTTAGATTAAGTTTGGAGTTCCACAGCTTCTATTCTCGGAGGAGATCGGTGGAATATAGGTGAAATATTGTGTTAGTGACGTGTGTAAATTTACTGTTTATAAATTTATTTATAAATCATCATTAGCAGCTCCCAGCTAACATTCTGTTTAAATTCTGAAAGTGTCCCAGTTTTAATATGAATATTCTTTGTTTACATTATTATCCAATAGAACTAAGAATTTTTGAGCAGGCACTTATGTCTGTCCTACTTATAGTCTTGGCTTTTGTCCATAAGGGAAGTTTCCATACTGATTCCTAGAAGAGAGCTTCCTGTGAGAAATGTGTGTGCAGGCTGTAATTTTTTTCCTTTGTTTCTTAGTAGGTGGCGTGCATTGTTGCTTTTTTTCCAGGGGTGCCAGAAATAATTCGATTTATGTCTGAATCATGATTCTTATTTATTAGCATTCTGAATCAATCCAAATTTTCAAGAATCGATGTTTAAAAACATGTTTTTTCGAGCATTTCCAACCTTACTTACAGCGCGTACCGTTTGTCCAGACACAGCCTCCGTCGTGAAATGTTCCAGTGAGCGCCGGGTAGAGAACTAGCTTTTAGCCTAGGTTTAGACATGGATGAGGAAAAAGAAATACAGCCAGTGCCGTCTTTGCTGAAGGCAAATGCTTGCACTTCGGATTTTAAAAAGGAGCTTGACATGACATATGCATTGTGCAAAATAAAAGTCAAGTATTTCGGGAACACTTCAAATCCCCAAGCGCACATCTTACACCATTACCTGGAGCTAAAAGAACCGGAGCAGCAGCACGACCAACTCCTGACCAAAGCATACTCCATCACTTCACTAAACTCCCAACCAACTCTGAGCGAGCAAAGCGGATCAGTACATCTACAAAACCAGTTATCTAGTAATATAATTTTTTTCTTTCTTATAGAAGAGTTGTTCCTAGCTTATAGAAGAATGTAGTTACTCGTGAAATTGGCTCCCTTTGTTTGTAATGGTTATGAATCAAACATCGGCTTTAATCAAGAATCGACTCGTCACCCCAAGAATCGGAATCGGATTAAATCGTGAGTTGTTGTTAAATTCACATCCCTACTTTTTTCCTCCACAAATACAACAGAAACCACATATGCCAGCATGTATATACACCACACACACACACACACACACACACACACACACCCACACACTCTAATAAACTCCACATGCCACTAAAATTATAGAGGCTTGGTGATTCCCCAGGCCGGCACACTGGTGGATTTAATTTTAACAACTACCATGAACAAAATAGGTCCTTCTCTGCTCACAATATAGTAATCTTTTTATTTTATTTTATAATATTATGTAGACAGACATGATATAATCTAAAAGAAGGTAGTTGAGACTATTCTCTTTATTCATTTATTAAAGGTTTTTCAGTCATGCGACGAACATGTCTTTAGTATACTTATGCAAATATTTTAAAGCCATGAGCTTGTCTTTGTTGTTGCATCAGTGCTCACGTGCCCGCACAGGTAGCACAACGCCCGTGTACGCTGCCATCGTCGCTGAGTGCTCTTGTATTTTGCAGAAAATATTCTTGTTTAGTCACTGTTTTTTCTTCTTAAGGAGAAATACATTTTTGAATGCCATTGAAAAGATAGTAAGTTATATTATAGCTTTTTCTTTAATGAAATAAATTCAAACTTTTTCGGAGTGCCATTTTTAGGCAGTGACTAAATATTTATGTTATATGTAAATGAGTACATATTCGAGTGCAGCTGGATAACTATGGCGTAGGGTTCTTGAAACAGTAGTATTTGGTCCTGCTTCCCTGTTGTGTAACTGATGTTGATTGGATGCAATTCAAATCTATTTTATATGATATAGCTAAAGCCAGTGATTTTGAACAACACACAAATTATGTTTTTTGTCAACTGAACCAAAAGGAAGTAGCACTTGTATCTCAGTTGGTTGGTAGAAATTCACCACTTTCTTTCTTGTCATAGGTGTGTCAGTCATTCATGTATACAGAATAAACTTTAATTAAATGTACAGAAATGAACAATGAAAGGGTATATAGATCTTTCTAAGAGAGGAATATTCCAAAGCTGCTTCCCCAATTATGTCATCCAGAGCATCAACCTGTGATAATTACAGTTTGTTATAAATAAATGACTGATCACTAGATACCAAACATAACAAATCAGTGATAACTGTTGACAAATTACTAAATGTATCATGAAAATTCAATCAAAATTCAATTTACCAACAGGTAAAAGAAGGTTTCAGTTGCATAAGGTTTATCTCAGAGATCTTGCTGACCAAAGGATTGTCGTAGCGTTTGTGTCGTGTGTGTGTGCCTGGGGGAGTGGGTATCTGGGTTTTTGTGTGGGTGGGTATGTGGTGGTGTTTGTTGATGAGCTGACGCCAGCGAGACACCAGGGCACAGGAATGCAGTTTGGGCAGGGGAGCAAGGAGAGACTCACACTGACATGCAGGGTGAGAGAAAGACGGATTACCAGAATACTGCTAACTGTGTGTACTATGCCAGCATCCTGAGTGGTAAGTGGGGAACTGGGGGAAGGCCCTCCACCTATGGCCGACATTACTGAATCGCTCTTTATCACCACACAGAACAGACCTTTCTCTATCTCTGGTGGCCACCCAATGGAAAAATGTTCAAAGGGAACCTTGTTGATTGTGGTTGACCATCCCTTTTTTTTACTTTTCCATAAAGGATGTTGTGGGCAAAGGAGATTACAAAAGCCATATCCTAGCCATATCAGTTATCTGCTTTATTTATCCCTGAGGTCACAGAGTGACAGGGAAGATCAGAGGGGTGGTTGCTGTCCTGTCTTGTTACCTTGCTGATATATATTTTTTTCTGTTATTCTTTGTAAGCTAACGGCTCAAGTCTCGGACTCTTTCTGTGCTTTGATCTCTTGACCATTTCCAAGAAGTTGCTTAGCATTTATGTGTTTAAAATAAAGAAAACAATTGTTTTAATACATGTAAAATATACTGCCTGGGCAAAAAAAAAGTCACACACTAATATTTCATTGGAGTGCCTTTAGCCTTGATCACAGCACATAATCGCCATGGAATTGTTGCTTCATTTGATCAGGTCAAGGCTCAGCAACATTAGGTGGGACTTAAATAAAGTCAACTGATGACCTGAATGTATTGAATGACCAGGTTATCCTATCATTGAACGTTTCCTTCCCTGATGGATACATGGATGTAAAATTTGAGCTCAAATAGTAAAAGAGGAGTTCAGGGAGCATGAGGAATCATTTTCACACATGAACTGGCACCAAACCCTAATGAACCTGCCCTTAACCCTATTCAGAATCTTTGGGATAGGTAGGAGAAGACTTTATGGAGTGGTTTGATTTTCCCATCATCAATTCAAGATGTCACCAAAAAATTAACCCAACACTGGATGAAAATAAATGCTTGAATTTGCCAAGACAAATAAGTTTGGATGCTATAATCAATGCTTAAGGTGGTCCATCAAAATATTAGAGTGCAAGACACTTATTGGCTAGGCAATGTATATGTACAGTGAGGAACTCCTGGGAACTGTCTAGGATATAATCTTGTTGAACAGATATAAATAAAGTGCCTTATATATATATATATACTGCATGATATATACAGATCACTTTGTCACATGTTGTTTGTTCTATTCTTTTTCTTTCTTTCCTGCAGGCAGTGCCAGTGAACCTGACTCTAGATGCATTGCTGCAGATGTCTGGTTCTCAGGTACAGGAGACCATGAGGAAACTAGGCTCCAGTGCTGACGAGTGCTCCCGCATCACTGCTGCCCTCTCCTGTCTCAAGACCACCACCAGCACCACCTCTTCCACCTCTTCCACCTCCAGCTCTGGGCCACTGACAGGTGGGTTTTACTTGCCCTTTCACCTACTGGAGATAAATGTCAAGCCACATGGTTTAACAGCACATGACAGAAATATCCATAGCAGAGAGAGAAATGACATTTCAGCAGCCCCCAGTTCTTAAGTAAAGTGTAATATGAACATAAAATATGTCACCACAAGAAAGTGTCCACACTAATGTATAAGCATCAGAATCATCAGAATCGGAACACTTTATTGATCCTGGAGGAAATTGTGTGCACACAGTTGCTCCATTCCAAGTAAAGAAAAGATAAGATAAAGATAAACGTCTCAATAAGGAAAATTACAAATGCATTCTCTCTGTTATCTATCTCTATTATCTATTATTAATTTAGTGCCATGTGTACTATGATCTCTTGCCCCATTTTTGCATCAAGTTGGTTATAGCTCAAGCTCAGAAAGAGGTAGACAGGGCCACTATAAGGGGGGTGATGTATATTCTTTAACTCTGGTGCCTCTACAGGTCGGGAGGCCAAAGATGACGGAGTTCCCTGGATCGTAGAACCTGCTTGCGGTGACATCAATTCTTCTTTTTCCGCTGATCAGCTTTTCTGGTCCACTCCCAGTCCACAACCTTACAGCCCAAACCCAGCCATTCGGGCCACTTTTACTCCCGCAATGCCTGGCAACCAACGTTCTGTCTCTGTTTCTGCTGTAACCACTCTGACGCCTGGCAGCCAACGTTCTGTCTCTGTTTCTGCTGTACCCACTCTGGACTGCCCAATTGGACCCCATGCGCCCCATTTTTTGAATGGACTAGCCGACCCTTTCTGCTCCTCACCTCAGCTGCTACAGCGCCCATTGGGACAGGTATCGACTCCACCCTCTACTCCACCCACTAATAGGAACGAATTCCTGAAACTCCCTCACACGCCGCCATCCAAGCTGCGCCAGCTTTTCCCCACCCTACCTCGCAGCAAGAGCCAGACACAGCTCGCCAACCGCATAGATGAGCCTGTACACAAGTAAGTCCATGCATGCAAGGTCTGTAAAAGTGTGTTGGAGGGTGTAATGAAACTTAGTTGCTGTAGTTTTTAATCACTTGTATATATCTTTGCTAAGCCTTTCCTGAGAAAGAAAAAGAAAGTAAACCAAACTGAATTATAATCAGAGTTTGATCCTCACTTTTGATTTCGTTATGTAACAGTATCATGATTCAGTAATGTGAATATATTGGTGAATGTGACACAAACATCTGTGCTTACATTTAAACATGTACTATTGATTACACGAGTTTCATCATAGACAAGACATTTTATTTATGATTCCATAATGAGAAAGTAATAGAACATAAAAAAAAGTTTGAGGCATATGGGCGTCATGGTGATGTAGTGGTTAGCACATCAGCCTTACAGCAAAAAGGTTCTGGGTTCGAGTCCCGATATTGGTGGGGGAGTCTGTGTGCAGTTTGCATGTACTCCCTGTTCTTATTTGGCTTTTCTTTGGGTTCTCCAGTTTCCTCCCACAGTCCAAAGACATGAACATTAGGCTAACAGGTTGTTTTGTGTAGCTCCTGGGTGTGAGTGTTAACAATTATGTGAGTGTGATGGCCCCAGCTAACTGTTCAGGGTGTATGCCACCTTCACTCAGAGTTGGCTGAGACCTGAGATCCTAGTAGAATCACTCGGCTTTGCAAATGAATGAATAATATGGTATCTTTTTCAAATATTTGGTCTATTATAAATCATATATCAGCTGACTATTGGAGGTTGAGGGAGTTGGAGGTCATAGGTGGAAAAAATACAGTGCTCTATTAACCCAAAAATGGAATAAGCAGTAGACAAAACATACGCAACACGAGAACAAAACACCAGGAACAAAAGTTAAGCAAACATTGAGTAGAGATCCGGAGCAAAAACACAACAAAAGTACAGCACTGAAGCTCACGAACAAGTCGTGTGTCAGGAGTAGCACATGTTTACGACCGTTGTCTCACAAGCCCAAACTTAGATTATATCACCCAGCCCATGCTACACTAAACATTTCTACTTCATTAAAAGTGCAAGGTAAAGATACTGGAAACCAAGTCACAATTTTATCCTAAACCTTTTATTTTAAATATTTTTTATAATCCAATAAAAATGTTTATTTGTTGCTGATATTAATTTAATTTCGTTTAAGTTTCTGAACTTCTTTATCCTTCATTAGCCTGGAGCGCCCTTAACAACGACCAATTATGGCTAGTTCATAAGGTTTGGCCCCTCTTAGGAGGAGTGGGCTCAATTTGAACAAAACCTTCTTAATTCTGGAGAGAGTTTTTATTTTCACAAATAATATTTATTATTAAACCATTCAAATTTTTACAAAAATTAAGTAGCAGTGAAAATATGTGGATTAACGGTATAATGGTTAAACCTCTTGAACTTTAATTTGGACCTCTAGTTAAAATTAGCAAGCTGTAAAATCAAAAGGTGAAAAAAATGCATCTTTAGTTATTTTTGTATGTTGGACCAGAGACTCATATCTTATGCCACAAAAAATGTGAAAATGGTAATCTGTGTTGCTTTTGAGATAAAGACCCACTCATAAGAGCCAAAAAACACTGTTTTCATTCTGGAGCCAACTTCTCAGGACCATAAATCATTAAATATAACCATTATGAATTTATTTATTTATTTATTATTTGGTCTTCATAAATTTTACTGGCAGCCTATAAACCAAATTTTAAGACTCTTCCTAAATAGTTCAAGTGTAATAAGAATTTACAAATCCAAAAACACTTGCGAATATGCATCACAGTGATTTTTGCATTTTCTATACCACATTACAGTTAAACCAAACATATTATGCGAGGAAAAAATGGTGTTAACCAACAGTTATACAACTTTTCTGATGGCTAAATAAAAATTATGGGTTGGACAGGTTTGCAAATCCAAATCACAGACTGTCAACCCTCTCCAGAATTTAGCCATTTTTTAAAATAAGGCGATTAAAAATTAATTGCAATTAGTGCAAGTAACTTGCAGTGAGCATTGTTTCATTAAATTCAAAATTTGCATGGGAGGCTCTGGTTCTGTTGATATGGAATGACCCATTTCTCACCAGTTCATAAAATTTAAATAATGATTCATTCTAACCACTCTTGAAATTGATCTTATTTACATGTGGTACATAAGGGAAGCTCTATATTTTGGAAACTCAGTGTGTAAGCCAGTTATAGTTGCCAGAGTGAGTCAGCTTGGCTCATAGAGGTTAAATACTTTTGATGCATGTTCAGTGCCACAGAGCACATTCTCACATTACGACAGGGTGCATGATGTCATATGTGTATGTCGTAACACACACCCTTGTAGGAATGTGAGAGTTGTCACCCTCCCACAGGCACACCCACCTTCTGCGTTTCTCACCAGAGTCATCCTGAGGCCATAAGCTTAGACTTTGTGACGTCCAGAAGGGGGACACTGCCAAATGTCATTATTATTATTATTGTCATTGAATACAGATGTATCAGCAGAAGTGCCTTACGACCAGTAATTTGAACTCCCGCCTGAAGTTGTTCTAAAGATGTTCACTCTTGTATCCCATGAAGCAGTTTATTTTTATATTCCATGTTTTAATTTTACATATTCAGACAAAACAACTTTGTTCGCTTGATGCACTTGGGAAAAATAGCTTTAGATTAGTCATGGGGAAATTATAAGGTGTGATTGAGAATAGCTGTCAGATTTCCAGCTAATGCAGTATCTTCTCTTATGCTCTGCAGGAATGTAAAGAAGAAAAAGATGTTTCTAAATGTGCACGCGCAAGATGGTAGAAATGACTGTGAGGATTTGCCCACCCGCTCGCCACTGCTCTCTGTCCCCTCTCCTCACATTCCCAACACAGTCCATGTGGAAAGTCCAGGACAGAAAGGTAGAAAACCTATAGAAAGCAGAGTTTTGGTTAGCTTTCTGTTATTGGTTTCTGTGTTCGCTTTCATTAACACTCACTGTTTGGACCATTTGTATTTCTGTGAAACCAAGGCAAATCAACACTGGGTGTGAGGAGAGATTATGGTCTAACGATTACACACAGGTGAGACAATGTGATCACTTTTGTTCTTCATATGATATGGCAGCCTGTCTTTCCTTCAAGTCTAATTCAGAACATATATTTAAAGATCATTCTTCATGGTGTGTTTGTGTTAGCTCTAAATTAATTAAATTCAATTCAATTCAGTTTAATTTGTATAGCGCTTTTTACAATTGACATTGTCACAAAGCAGCTTTACATAGTAAAATTAAATTAGGGAGGAATCTAAAAATTTTTCTACAACCCCCTACAGATTACAATAGTAAATTGGCATGGCATTGTTGCTTCACTTGGTCAGATCGAGGCTCAGCAACCATACGATGGCGATTAAAGAAAGTCAGTTGACGACCAGAATTCCCTGAATGAACCATGCTTTCATGATTTGAGCCCCAATTTTCAATTCTTGCCATCAGCTAAGAAAAAATTCAAATAAATTGGGGCTCAAACAGGGAGAGAGTGGTTCAGGGAGCATGAGGAATGATTTTCCCACATGAACTGGCACCACAGAGTCCTGACTCTAACCCTACTGTGAAATCTTTAGGATGTGCTGGAGAAGACTTTATCAGGTGGTTCGATTTTTCCATCATCAGTACAAGAACCATGGAAAGGAATGTTGTGATGTTGCTTAAGTTTGTCAAAACAAAGGAGATAACATGCTGTAATCAAAGATAAAGGCGATCTAACAAAATATTACAGCAGGAAATTTGTTTTGGGGCTTGGCATTGTATATAGTGTATTATAAAAAAGCAATTTATTTTATATATTTCTTTTAAAGGTTTTCCACCAAGTCATGGTTCTCTCAGACGTGTGCGGTCTGTCAGAAAAACATGCTCTTTGGTGTGAAGTGCAAACACTGCAAGTAAGTCAGCATGGCTGCTTTACAGTCTCACCTGATTATAATATGTGCAATTTGCTAAAAAAAATTTTTTTTTTACTGCAGGATAAAGTGCCACAACAGGTGTACCAAAGAAGCACCTCAGTGCCAGACAATTCCAAGTAGGTGTCATGTAATGTTAACAAAAACCAAAAATTATTTTTTTCCTGTACACTGAGCAGTATTTAAGGGATGGTTTTGTTTTGATTTTGTTTTTTTTCTAGTTTCGAAAATCAGAAGAACGGAGTCAGTTCCATCAGATATTAATAACCAGGTGGAGCAGCTACCACCGACTACACAGTTTGGCACATTACCAAAGATCTTAAACAAAAAGGCAAGCGTGACAAATTCACAAATATATAATTATTTTGTTTTATATATATATATATATATATATAATATGGTTATTTATTCTGTGTTTATATTTATGTGTTCATTATGTTTTCGCCCTGTCCGCTCATTCGTCTATCCGGACTTCCTTGAGGACACTCTCTCTTCTGAATCCCTTTACTGATTTTGAACAAACTTTCACTGTTTACTCACTACTAAAGTCCCATGAACTGGTACAGATTCTGATGTCAAGGTCAAAGGTCAAGGTCATTACATGAGGTCATCTCAACACCTGCATGGATCTGGACCAGACATTTAACAGTAACTCATTACTCCATTAGGTGAAGGATCAGGTTCACACTTCAGGCACACACTAAAAGGTTTAGTATGCCGAGGCTTACCGGGTGACATTTTGCATTGAGTACTTCTGCGTTTCATTACTCCTGAAATTAATACGTTAGCACTGGATCACAATTTCTTCTTTCATTTCCTGATATTTTCATGCACAGTACATTGATGCATTAAAGAGTATTAGTATTGGTCAGCCTAACAGCATAATGTGTGTGTAATGTAATACGTGTAAGCGATAAAGAGCTTATTTTAACATAAATGATCATAAAAAGCACAAAACTGGGCAAATTTTATCTGATGGATTACTAGCGGTGGCTGAACCAATGCAGAACAACCATTTTACCCAGGAAGTGACGTGAACTCGTTGGGCCAGGCTGTCCAGCACAAGTAAACAAGCGGATCTGTTCAACAAACAAGATTTTAGGTGATTAAACTTCCTGCATACTAAAGGCTTTTACTGGGTTCTTTCGGCGAGGTCCTGCTCCCATCCACTGTCATCCTTTGCCTTTTTATAAAGGAATTCCATAGGAACAGCATCCCGTTTTGATTGTAAAAGCTTGTGCATCGTACAGATTACAGGTCAGTTTGATCTTCCCAGATTACTAAATTGCGTCCAAAAGGAAACGTAGTATGGCCTGTGCTGATGTTGTGTTATGTTTTCCGCTTTTTGTTTGTGCAGCCATATGATTTGCACGCAACCATTTTCCTGGTGACGCAGCTCAGCACTAGTCAATAATGTGTTATCTTAGATTGGTGTCCTTTGCACACAGCCCAGCCACTAGGACAAAACAACAAATTTGCATCACTTCTCAGGCTGGAACAGACAATTAAGAAAGCAACATGTTGCTGCACATGAGCAGTAGTAGTATGGCATATAATACATTTTCAGTAATAAGACAGTTGTTGAGATATAAACAAGAAAACTGTTAGATTTACACTGGAAGGGCTTTAGGTTGGAAGCTTTTGTAGTTTCTCTGCAGCATGAAATGCTTTTTTTTAATTTATTTTTTTATTAACTTCATGTAACAGGCAGGTAAGTGAATAACTGTTTAATAACTACTAGAATGAGATGACAGTCATTTTGGAGATTTTGTACAACATTAAACATTACTATAAGCAAAATAAGAGCTTGATGTGTGTGCTCCAATTAATAAAATTGTACTTATTGGCAAATTGTTGTGTTATGATATAATTCAAACTCTTCTGGCTATTACAGGAAGATAATCAACTCTGAGGAGGTTATAATAACGTTACTTTGCATTCAGCCACCTGTCATTGATTTGTTTCCTTACTCTTGCTTTTTTTTCTCCTCAGGACCTTCCTCCACCTGTCAGTCAGCCAGACTCCAGCAGTAACCCCTCTTCCACTACGTCCTCCGCACCTTCCTCACCTGCTTACAGCTCAAGCAACCCACCAAGTGCCACTCCACCTGCAAACACCTCTCCCAAAGGGCCCACTGATGGCCGCTTTCACTTCCCTGGTCAGTGACTGAAACTAACAGTGATATTTAATATTAGCTAAAAACAAGCTGCATGTTATCAAGGATAATGTTAGATTATATCATTTTGCATAATCTTTATCTGTCAGAGGCTTGATGAACCAAAAGCAGGAGGTCTTTCTTTAACTAATCTTTCTTTCCTCACATTTTTGCTTGGGTGATTTTCTTTTCATGCTGTCCTGATCACTAGCTTCCTGCTATTATCAGCTCAGACAACAGTTTATCTTCCCTGGTGAGTTAACACTGGCCCTATAACTCTGTTTCAGATCTGTTTTAGAAAAAAAACACTAACACACTACTGCAAAATATAAAATGGTTTGTTGGGTTGCTGCAGCTAATACGTGAATCATTTTTTATACAGCAAATTTAAGAGTGAGTTTTGTCTTACTTTCATTTAACACGAATGGCGCATGATTCTTTCTACTGCCACCTTCTGGTTATTTTCATGCACTGCTTTCATTAAGCAAGATGTTATAAACATGGGGATAGGATAATGTACAAGACTATCTGCTAGACTGCTTAGTCTGTAGCCAGTGGTTAGCATATCAGCCTCACAGCAAGAATGTCCTCGGTCTGAGTCCCAAGCTTGGGCATTGCTGTGTGGCGTTTCCATGTTCTTCCAGTGCTTGCATAGGTTTCCTCCAGGTACTCCGGTGTCCTCCCACTTTCCAAAGCCATGCACGTTAGGCTAACTGGCTGTTTCAGATTGACCCTAGGTGTGGATGTGAGTGTGATTGGTTGTGTGTTGCACTGCAATGGTGTGGCAAGCTGTTCAGGGTGTGCCCCGCCTTCATCCAGTGTTGGCTCCCCATAACCCTAGTAGTAGGATTAAGCGGTTTGGCATATGAGATAGAACTATATGTCTGTCAATTAATTTAAATGGATTTTAGATTTTTGAGATAATACTATCAGTTATTGATAAACTTAACACTTTCCTGTGAGTTGTAAACATCTGTATTGCTAAATGTTTCTGCAGATATATCGAGTTCTCAGCACCAAGATGGCCATGACTCAGGGTAAGGTATATCTTATGTTACTGTCCAGCCAGGATCAATATGCATCATGTGTCATGAATCAATATACGAGTCTCTACAAACCACGAGTCCCCTCAAAATTCATACAGCCTCACTGCAAAAAGTGCATACATGTAAAACTCTGTAAATTCCCCACATTTTTGTGTGTATTCTCAGATACCGTGTTTCCCCGATAATAAGACCTACCCCGATAATAAGACCTACCTTTACTTCAGCAGGACGGTCCAAAATAAGCCCTACCCCGAAAATAAGACCTAGCTGAATGCAAATTTTGTCCCAACCCTCCCCTCATTTTC
>JAOUQZ010000049.1:15781334-15794336 GCA_028564935.1 Neosilurus hyrtlii | reverse complement strand
GCTGTTAATGTTAATTAAAATAAAACCTACCCCGAAAATAAGCCCTATGGTGTTTTTTGAACCGAAAAAAAAATAAAGACAGTGTCTTATTATCGGGGAAACACGGTATGTATATGGTAATAGAAATGTTGATAGAACTGGTTACTGTTAATGAGGACTGATACATTTCCAATGATAAAACTGTATTAAAAAGCATGATTTTTGATGTATTCTCTTCTGTTTCCAGAGAGACAGAACAAGTAGGTAATGAGGCAATCACACCAACAGTGAGGCAGGAACAAGCAGCTGTGGTGAGTATGGTGCACAGCAATTCTCAACACTTAAACCACACCGTATCAGAGAAATGAAGTTCAGTGTTTTGGAAAGTAAAAAGTCACGTAGTTGAACAAACTGAATAATGGTTAAATTTCATGTGACTCCCTTTTGGATTTCCTGTGTTTAACAAAGTATTTGTGGCCTACCGTTTGTTGCCTGTTCGCTGTGCACCAGTTTTTTACCATGTGGCCTAAATTGAACAGGCAAAAAATCCTTTCCTGTGATTTAAATCTTTTATAAATAATATAAATAAATGTGGATAAAATAAATAGGGCATAGTTATTTCCATTCAGAATTCATATGAATGCAACAAATTTCCATCACTGATTATGTACATTTTTTTTACAACAATGTGGGACTTACTGTGAGTTACTACAGATTATATTAATGTATTGGGCTCTTGTGAAGTTTGATGGCATTGTGAATTCAGTTTAAAACCACATTTCCTCTTGTTGAATTGGCTTTAAAAGTATGACCTCAAACATGCAAACCTCAAACATATTAGCATCAAAATCATTAATAAATATTAAACATTAAGAAATATAAATATGGAGGAATAAAGTCCTATATATATATATATATATATATATATATATATATATATATATATATATATATATATATATATATAATTAATTGGGGGGGGGTCATTTTATATATACATATATAAAACACCTTTTTTCCCCCTCTAATCAAGAATGAAAGTATGGCTGGCAAAGAACCACAACAGGAACATGAAAGACAAGATGATGCTTCTTCTTATGGGGAATATGAAGGTGAAGAAGACAACCTGGATGATCTGCCCAGCTGCAGGAGACCCTGGAAGGGACAAATTGCACGCAAGATCAGCCAGACAAGTGTATACCTACAGGAGTGGAACGTTCCCTTTGAGCAGCTTGAGCTGGGGGATCTTATAGGGAAAGGACGGTGGGGAAAGGTGTACCGTGGGCGTTGGCATGGAGAGGTGGCTGTCCGCTTGTTGGAAATAGATGGAACTAATCAGGATCACTTAAAGCTTTTTAAGAAGGAAGTGATGAACTACAGACAGACTCGGCATGAGAATGTGGTGCTGTTTATGGGAGCCTGCATGAACCCTCCTCAGCTGGCTATCATTACGAGGTGAGTCTACAGGCTAAGGGAGGGACAAGGGAGTCTGTAGTGAACTGTGCAGTGTTCATGGTTCACTGTCTGGCAATTCAGTCTGGCACATAATCTGCGTTTGTTACAGTTTCTGTAAGGGTCGGACGCTGTACTCTGTTGTTCGAGATTCTAAAAGCTCACTAGACATCAACAAGACGAGGCAAATCGCTCAGGAAATTGTAAAGGTATCGGTCTTTTAATTTTTACATTTTTGTGATTGTCTACGTCTTTGATTTATCTTAATTAATAATATCTACTTCTTTGTTTGATAGGGAATGGGCTACCTTCATGCAAAGGATATTGTGCACAAGGATTTAAAGTCCAAAAATGTGTTTTATGACAACAACAAAGTGGTGATCACAGATTTTGGTTTGTTCGGCGTGTCAGGAGTGGTTCAGGAGGATCGGTAAATAACCTCATGTGTTCGGGTGTCGTTCGGGATTAGGAATTTTTACTGCTGTAAGCTCTAACTCAGACGTCTCTGCATGTGTTTTTAAAGGCGAGAGAATGAACTGAAACTGCCACGAGGCTGGATTTATTACCTCGCTCCTGAGATTGTACAGAGGATGTGTCCTGGAAATGATGACCTCTTACCCTTTTCCAAAGCCGCTGACGTTTATGCCTTTGGGTAAGGACCACACCCTAACTTCCTGCTTCCTAGAATACAGTTGTAATCAGGTCAGTGGACACAAGACAAGGCTCATGATGACGGCTCCAAGATTTGTTCGTCTTTTGTAATACTATAATTTCAAATCAGTTGTGTGACGTCCTAAGAAATGAGATCATTTTACACCCACAATTGCCCTAACATGTTTCAAGTCAGAACTGTTAGGCGTTAGCTGTATGTTGAGTTGTGTGTTAAGGTCACTATAAAAACGTCATCTGTGCCAGTAACCAGCCCTGTGTTCATAGTTTAACCAACTTCTTTGTGATTAGTGTTTGTTCCGCTTCTGATTACTAGCACTGATTCCATCCCTATGGCTTTGTGTGTTGGTGTGTTTATCTCTCAGTACTATCTGGTACGAGCTGCAGGTGAGAGACTGGCCTATTAAAACCCAGCCCACCGAAGCTGCTATTTGGCTCCTGGGGAGTGGAGAAGGCATAAAGAGGCAGCTGGCCGAGATCAGCCTGGGCAAGGAGATCACGGTACGTCCACAACAGTCCTTTAGCATTTTCCTTCATAATTTCCTATTAGGAAACTTCAAGGTGGTGGTTAGCACAGTCGCCTCACAACAAGGTTCTTAGTTTAAACTTTGTGACCCACTGGGGTGTTTCTCTATGAAGTTTGCGTGTTGTCATTCTGTGTACCCTACCATTCAGCTAGAAGTCAGCTTGGATTGGCTCGTGCTTCGACCACGACCCTGACAAATCAAAGAGATTTGATGAGAGCTTAATGCAAAGTTTCCATCTCGATGACTTTTCAAAACAAGTGCAAATGTTCTCCTAATAATTAATAAAACCAGTTTCATTAAAATGCAAAATCAAACTTCCTGCTTAAACAGGAGGTATTAAGCTTTTTCCAGCTTTTGACCCATAAATGTTGTTACAGTGTTGAATAGCCATGTTAGACGACGCTAGAGTGAAATAATGAAGATAATGTACGTTTAAGGTTTTTATCAAATATTATTAGTATTATTATTATTATGATTAATATTATTTTGGGCACACTGGTGTGTTACACCATGCTGGGCCTTCTGATTGACTGGCCTTCCCCCACTGCAAATCCCAGTCTGCCTTCCAGCACATGGACTGTGGGGCTTTTGTTGAAGATGACCAATCAGAGCAGAATAGGCAAATAAGCAGAAAAGCAATAAATATTTATAATTATAATATTTCACCATTACAGTTACATTACTGTAATTACAATTATTGTTACAGCTGCTATTTCAAAATATATTCATTACACTTCTAATTAATGTATGAAGCAGTTTACTGACAGTTACACTGACGCAATCTTTAAGGGAGCTGAAAAAATACCACAGAGCTCATACATTAGAATTATACAATTCACTGTTACGGTTGATAAGTTTCAAAATAAACTCGTAAACATCCAACTGTTATAACAACCAAATGTTGCAAGAAAGAAGTTCTTCTTCGAGGTCTCCTGAGAGGATTTCACAAAATGTAGTGTCTGAATGGCTCTGCGATGGCCTGGCGAGCTATCCAGGGTGTACCCAGCCCTCGCCCAGAGTCGGCTGAGATGGGCGCCAGCCTCCCCGCGACCCTAATTAGGATTAAGCGGTTCAGAAAATTAATGAATGAATGAATGTAGTGTCTGAATTTCAATGGGAACCAGTAAAACTTTAAGTTGCATCATGTATTGTAGTCAGATGAGATGGGAATTAAACATTTTGGGCAGGTATATCTTCAGCATGTTTAATGCCAAAAAATTTCTTAGTCTTGGTTGCCTCTGCAGGGAGGTTTAGACTTTGCCATCAAGTTTTTTAAGAAGATGATGAGCTAAACATACTTCTTCAAAATCAGACCAGAAACATCTAAAATCCCTGTATACCCTGTATATTTTACAATCATCATCTCAGAACCTAACTGGAAACCTGTGGTCTGAACTGAAGAAGGAAGTGCATTTACAAACAGGGTGTTCACTTGTTCTGATTGGACTACTGCACAAAGCACTGCAAAAAGTCAGCTTTCAAAAAACAAGAAAAAAATATACAAAAATTAGGGGAATATTACTGAAACTAAGCAAAATTATCTGCCAGTAGAACAAGAAAATTAGGCAAGATTCTCAAAAACACTCAAAAATATCTAACCTTAATGAACCCAGAAATACCTTAAAATTAGTGTATTTTCACTAATAACAAGTGCATTTTTTCTTGATGCAAATAAAATATGTGAGACTTCTTTTCTCAATATGTTGAAAAATATTCTTAAATTAAGTAAATGCTAGTACCATCATAATTGACATAATGCTATACACTAGGAATTTCATTTCTTGAAACCAGCAAAGTTATACTAAAAACTAATGTAACTTTTCTTGATGGAAAATCAACATTTAACAATATTATTCTTATTGTGTAGGCTAATTTTCTTTAAATTCTTGAAATGATCCAAAAGCTATGGGATTCATAAATCATATTAATGCTTAATAATCAATAATCGGTGTAGAGTAAATGTCACTTCCCTAAATGAAGACATGAATCTAATTTCTTTTCACCTCTATATTATATTTAAGGTGGACATAAAAAGAACATCATGACAAATACTGTTTAACACTGAAAGACTGAATAGAGAGATGGCTGTGCAAATAGTGCTCTAAACTGTATAACATCTGACTCAGGAATGTGCCATACTCTAGCACTAGGATGCTATGAGACCTAAACAAACCATCATCCAACATTTACTGGAACTGGAAATGGGTGTAAAGCCTGTTAAGTAATGAACTTCCTCTACTCAGCCACAGCTTTTTTATATGAACAAGTCTTGTCTCGGTCATGGATGGCATCCAGTAGGACTTCTGTCTGGAGTACAGAGAGGAGTGTGGCTAGGCACTTTTGGGTATGTGAGGTGAAGTACATCACATCAAACTTTTCGTGTGTCTCTAGCTTTGTTAGACATCGCAGGACGAGGCTTGGTGCAGTCCAAATCTGACACAAAAAATGTATTTCAAGCAATTGATGGTTCTGCTAAAAAAAAGGGGAAAAAAGGAGCACTAGTTAAAAATGTATCCCTTTATATATTTGTGCTCAAAGTATCATTTATCTCTTTTCTATCCTACTGATATTTGAAACTGCTCATTTTCATGAAGGGCAGCAACAGTTTTGGGGTCCACTGTGAAAATGTTATTATGACTTTTTTTGCAACTGAGACTAGTTGCACCTGCTGTACAGACTTTACCTGATGTCTGTTGTGTTCACCCTAAAGGAGATCTTGAGTGCGTGCTGGTTCTTTGACCTTGATGGACGCCCATCATTCTCTGAGCTCGCTGACCTGCTAGAGAAGCTTCCGAAGCTGAACCGCAGACTCTCCCATCCTGGACATTTTTGGAAGTCTACTGAGTATGTATCGTAGAACTGTGATACTGCATGCTGTCGCCATGCACTGCCTCATTGAAGAGAGCACGCTGAAGCGAACTCTGCTCAGATTAAATCTTTAAGAGCGCAAATGTGTGTATAAATGTGTGTAAAGTCTTTTTTGTTTCCTGAGCCTTTTCCAAGTGTGTCTAAAATTTGTAAGATTTTTTTGAAGGTTAATGTGATTTGCCTTCAGTTCAGAATTCAGTGAATTCAGTGCGGCAAGTGTTTTATTTTCTAATGAGCTTACGTTTTAAATGTGAAAGTTTTATTTTCAGAAACAGCTGTATGTTCAGTTTGAGTAATATTGAGGGGGGGGTGTTTAACTGAAGATTCTCCACATCAGGTGCAGAGTTCTGCACCTAATTAATTATAAGGTTTTTTTTTTACAGCTATATTGGTACAGTAGCTCCAGTCTTTATACATCATGATCTCATATTTCTTAGCAGTGAGTGTGTGTGTGTTTATATATATATATATATATATATATATATATATGGCACTGGTAGCAAAATAAACAATCATATTTTTATTATTATTTTACCAATACTTTTATGTCCGTCAGGTTGAAATGATGCTAAACAGGAAGCAGAAAAGAAAAAGAAAACAATAGCTTTAGTGAATGAAACTTTCTGCATATTGTCCTTCTGCATTCTCTCTAACCGGTCCTTCCCCCTGTTTCCTCTCTGTGCTGTGACTGGAACCATCATCTGTCTCGGCTGACTTCACCTTTTAACTCTCTGGGCCAAAACATCATTCATCCACTGTGCTGACTCTCAAAATTCCTTCTTGTTTTATTTTTCTTTACTTTCCTTTTCCTCCTTTTTATCTATTCTTCCCTCCCACCAAAATCATGACTGTCCTTTTGTTGCTTCTTTCTGTGTCCAGCTCTTGGCATCATCACTGTCTGCGGGATCACTGTAACCAGGAAAAGCGATCTCGCTGCCCCTATGCATACAAATATGATATTGCACAGTTTCAGCAGACATGAGCATGGCTGGTCCATTCAGTAGTCTGTTATCAAACGTTTACTTCAGGAAGCAAGCAATTAATTTTTTTTAATATACTGTATTAATCCCACAAGGGAAATTTGCTTCTGCATTTAACCCATCCAAAGTGAGAACACACACACATAAACAGTGAGCACACACACTCGGAGCGGTGAGCTGGCACACACTGCAGCACCCAGAGAGCACTTGGGGGTTAGGTGCCTTGCTCAAGGGCTCTTCAGTCGTGAAGATAGAGGAAGGGAAGGTACTGCTTACTTCCCCACCACCACACATCTTTCCTGCCAGTTCAGGAATCAAACCAGAGACCTTTCGGTCCCAAACCTGCTTTTCTAAGCGTTAGGCCATGGCTGCTTCCACTTGCTGGGTGCTATGACAAAAATAATCTCAATGTTGCAATACCAACATAATAATGTTTTCATCATGATAAATAAATGCTAAATAACCAATTGATAATGACAGGCTCGCTGTACTTTATCCTACTAATTGCATGGCTATATACGAAAATTTATTAATCAAAATATATTTTATTTATTTAAAAATATTTTTTAGTTCTACTGATGGCACACTCCATAGCAATGGTCTGCTACTGCTAAATACTATTACTGAAATTCAAACGAGTCGTGCAACAAAAGTAGTATTATTTGGTCAAGCTGTGAATTGTGATCAGAGTGAATGATGTAATGAATTTGGTGTCATTACAATAAACTATATGTAGAATTATTTGCTGAGGCAAGCATAAACAATTTTACAAAATCAAGCGACTCTATTGTTAGTTAGACTGATAAGCAAGTGACTGAACTGCTTTGGTCCTTTTTAAAATATTTGTTTTTTGAAAATCTTCTCCTTCAGTCCAATGGTTGTACATTTTTTTTATAGTTTTTAACTAGCATGTTGTTCGTATTCAGTGCAAACCTCATTATAACTAAATGTTATTAACTTTTTTTTTATTACTTGATTTATTTATCTAGGAACACTGGAGGCACAAATTGTCCATTCTAATATATTCTCTACAGAAGTCTTGTATTATGGTAACAGTTTCCAGGTTTCATGATTTGATATCTTAACCATATTGCCCACTCATATAACACTCCTTTAATTTTTTAATCCTCATTCATATGTGCTATTGATTAGACTTGTGTGACAGTGATTTTTTCCCCCTGCTTTCTCTTTACCATACAATTTGAACATTAAAATATTCCAATGAAATAGTCCAATTCAGAAAAAAAGACTGGAAACCGAGTATTTCCACGATTTCATGTTTGATGTCAATGTGGGAAGATGTAAGAATAATACCAGCTGTGCAGTTGGGAACCACTTGCATATCACCATACCATTACATACCATTATATATCATCATTATTATTATCACCATTAAATTTGTAAAGTGTTGGTTGATGCTGCAGCTATCTGCAACTGGAAGTCCATGGAAGCTAATTAGCCGAGGGAGGGATTGCATATGCTACCCTGTCAGTGACAGCAATCACCAGCCAATCCATGGGCATCTGTGAGCTCATTAGTATTCGATTATTATATGAGTATATGAGTTAGTATATGAGTATATGAGTATAGAGTATACATTATAGTGTATATTATAGAGTATACATTATAGAATATAATTATAGAGTATACATTATAGAATATACATTAGTATATGAGTATAGAGCTCATTAGGTGCGGACAGCCCTTTCCCTCTGAGTGCGTATGCGCAGCAGTTTGTAAAGAGGTGGGTGGCAGCATGTGTCATGTGTCACGGAGGGGGCATGTGCATGCTTATACCCCTCTCTGGCTGGTGGTGGTTGTATGTGATCGGGAGGCAATACTTGACAGGTGGGAATTGGGAGAAAAAAGTATAAAGAATTAAATTTGACACTTTGTTCTTTTTGGGGAGCTCTTTTTTTTCAGCCAAAAGCACAGAGCACCTTTGTCTCAGCAAATTTAGCTTCAGTTTTGTGTTTGTGGTACCTTCCAATAATAAATCTAATCTAATGGTAACTGCTTGTTGTGTTAGCAAAGTTAAACATATACTGGTGTCATATTATTCAGCTCAACACATTCTCCTTTTACTTTTAAAGAAAGCAAGAGTGTCCAGTCCAGTCAAGAGCATGTATGTTGGGGGAATGGGTGGGACTTTCAGAGGGTGTCAGTCAGCATCAGAGTTCAAAAACCCTGTTCAGGTCATTCCAAGTTAATATGTCAAATGATGGATTTCCCATTTTGGGGGGTGGTGGTGGGGGAGCTTGGGGTTTTGGTAAGGGGGAAAATGGGCATTTTTAATGCGTGTGTGTGTGTTAACTCAAGTTTAGTGAGCCTGGTAGCACAATATAATCAGAGTAAAGTGATTGTCACTGGATATCATGACAGTGAAAAAACATGCAGAGACGATTAAAACATATCACACAAGCCTATCATGGAGATATATGTGGGGAAATATCCATGGCACTGTTCTAATTTAAGATTTCTTTTAGTTTACATCAGTAACGTATTAGTTTAACTTGCTATGTTCTCAGTGTTTGTGTTGCCTCTTCTTTCTCCCATGGCAAGATCTAGCCAAGCATAAACTGTTCTGTACTGAGACCCACTCTTAAAGTTCTAGCATGTGCATACCTGTCTGAACCTGCTAGCTACCCCTGAGTAAGAGGTGTAAAACTAACGATGCTACTGATCCTTTATTCGTGCCTTACTGAGGCTGTCAAAGCTAGCAGTTAACATGCCTTATATTATTTCTAATCTTATATTACAATCCTATACAGTACACCCTTTAATGTAAAGTTTGGGTAAAGCTGTGTGCACTTTAAATCAAAAATGTTGTGGAACCCTGTTCTCATACTTCTCTCTGTCTGCAAATAATCAACACAGTGACTTTGATTGTATCTATTGAGGCACCATGAACTGAAATGAGAAGGCAGGGGAAATGAGCATTTGTAGGAATGTGTGTTTTTAAATGAGGTATGCTTCATGTAAAGCACGCTTTTATGCATAATTTGGAGAGTGGAATGTTCAGAGAATTGTAATGCTCTCATGAGGGACTCTGCGTGGATGTTTTTTGGAGGTAGGAGTTGCAGATTAACACAAATGTTTTTACGTGATTTTTGGATTTGTAGATATTATTTTTATTTAATATATAGTTCCACCTCCTATTATTTGTACAAATTTTTATATGATTGTTTTTCATAACAGCATTTGAAATAGGTACTTTATTCCTGTTTTATAGATATGAACATAACTATAGTTATGTATGGTGTAAAACATGAAATGTACATTTTTAACAGATTCAGTATGTATTTTAGTGGATTTAAGAATTGATCTTTGTACAGCATGTGTAATGTGTTAAGAGAGTTTATTTCATGATGTTTTCAACCATAAAACCAATAAAGCCTTATTTGTTAGTCTTTTTGAATGTGTTTTAAAGTGAACATCACTGGGGCTGTAATTTGTTGGAAAATTCAGAAACTAAGTGCTGAAGTGAATCTCTTTGTACCTGTTGGGTCATAAATATGAATAATAATCTATATTTATGTTTACATTGTCTTAAATCACCTCCAGCAGCATCACTTTAGAGGCAGTTTTTTTAAATCAAACTGACTGGCAAGGAAAATGTCAAAAGAGTCAAAATTGTTAGTGCTACTCATAAGCTAAGCACGACAGTGGTAACAGTGGTGTCGCATTGGAGAAATAAGTGTGGTGCATTTCAATGCAATAAAGAAGAAATGTAATACCATTTAAAGCCACTTCCAGTTATATTATTTTGTGTACCGTGGGTGTTACTTAAATACCAAATTTATTAAAATAAATAAATGTCACTGCTCCTGACTCTAATCTTTGAATTTGTGTTTCTGTCTGTGTGGATGTTTTTATCATTTTCATAGCAAATAAATTTATATTTTAAAAATTCCTTGAGTACTGCATGAAATAGTGTCATTAATGTAAAACAGAGTAGCACGGTGGTGCAGTGCTTAGGGGGTGATCACTGAAGGTAAAATGGAAAAGCGACTGACACGAATGGCAATTCGCGACTCGCTTTTCATGCTCAAATTTGTTGCGCAACATTCGCAACATTGTATTTTGGTCACCAGGATTGTGAACTCATCGCAAAAAATTTTTAACGTTTCATATACCCACAGATGTCGCAAAACGAGGCTCTGATCCTGAATGGTCTCAAACTGTCCGCGTATGTCACCAGAAGGTTGCAAAGTTGTTGCTTTGCTCGCAAATTGTTTGTTTTTTATTCGCAGAAATATAAATGAACTCGTGTTTTGCACAGAGCATTAATCTCAATCGCCCTGAACAGCTTTGGTAAACCACCCCAGGCCTTATCACTGTTGCTAGCTTCGAGATTTTGTGGCCTATCTGGTAACGTTTTAGATGACTTTCCCTAGGCCCTGCGCCCTAATTGTATCGTATATACTAATTGTATAACTACCTGCCAACTTTTATCAGTTTTTTGGTGCTTCAGTTGTTTAACTACATATGTTATATAAGTTATTGGTCAGGGGTCTATGTACAACCCCTGTCACAACAAACTGAGAAGAATGTAGTATAGTCTCCATGGACATGTTCAAATAAAACAGTGTGGTGAAATTAGAACATGTAAGAATGTAATAAGGGTGAAGTAACGACTGTATTTTCTTGGTATGGTGTAGTGCAGACTTGAACTTGAAAACCCTTCCAGAACAAATGGAAGACATGAAAGCATGGTGCATTCAGTGTAAAATGAATATAACTCTCCTCTTCCTCTGATCTGAGCAAAAGTGAAACTGAAGTGGTTCTGCTCCACCCACTTCCAGAAAATCCGCTACTTCATACAAACAACTAACTAAAACCACCCGGAGGAAGCCACCAGACACCACCTGAGCTACAGAGACATCACAGAAATGGCATTTTACTTCCAACAACAGCCATTTTATAACCCAGTAAGTGTTTTTCCTTCTTCCTGGTTGAATCTGTTCAAGTGGATTGTGTTCTGCTGCTGTTTTACATAACCAGAAATGTTTTGTTTTAAACACTACAAGCAATAACTAAGGTTTTTTATTTAAAATAATATTAGTGTCAGTAGAAACATGAGTAAAATAATATTTTGCTGTTACTGCCATTACAAAAGGAACAATGAGAAAGAACTACAGTGGGCAGGAAGTGCAAAAAAAAAAAAAAAATTACAAAACTTTAAAGGAAGTAATTTTACATCACTTCTGGAATTTGGTAAATTCCCTTTCCGTAAGAACTCAGTCGTTTTAAATCAACTACGTCAACTACGTGACATTTGCCAGCCTGGGATGTCACTGGTGCAATCGACAGAATGCGTGTTAAATTTCCTGCACCATTACAGGATGGGGATATAATAGTACACAGTATAATGTATCACAGCATCAACACACAGAGCATAATTCGGCATAATTATTTGTTGATTGATAACACTGATGTTTTTCAAAAAAGACAAAAATGGACCAGCACTATCCTACTGCAATGCAGTTATCACAGCTCGTCCCCTTTGAATCTCCAGCACTGCTGACCTGGTGCCCTTATTTATCAAAGTACAAGAAAGACGCTTCTGTTTCTGCATCAGTATGACTACAGGTCATGGAATAAACGTCCTCTTGATGTCCAAACAGTTGAGTCACTGTTAATACATTAATAGTTTTAGTAGTTTTCAGAACCCCTAAAATTCCATGGGCGTTGTGTTTTACAGTGAAGTGACGCATTTTATCATTTAACAGGAAATCCCTTTTACTGGCTCAATCCAAGGAGGCCTGAGGGATGGCAAGAGTATCACTGTAAGTGGCCGAGTTTTGCCAGGAGCCAACAGGTGAGCCAAAGTTTTGTATTCTTGTTTGTTGATAGATCCATGAGTCACTGAAGTTTTTTTCCAGCCATCACTTCCACTCCTTTGTACAGATCCCAGCAATTCTAGGAATTGTCCCAATATATTTATATACACACCGTAATGAAAGTCCTGTTAAAAAAAAAATAAACTCATGTAATTGTAACGCATTATTACATGTAATCCTATATATACAAATAATATATACACAGATATGTAAGAATGTCATGAATGTTGGGCTTTTAATAGTTTCTTTGAACTGTAATTTTCTGGGACAGAATGATTGCACAGCATATATTTTGAATTAAAAAAAAGAATTTAGTTGCTCAAGTTTTATTTTAGTATATTGGACCCAAAATCAACAAAAACTAGATATGCTTCCCACACACAACTGACCAATGACACTCTTGCCAGTTCACTGGTTGTCCTTTATTAGACCTTCTTCAGTAGGTACTTATCATTGCATACCAGAAGCACCCCACAAGAACTGCTATTCTGAAGCTGAATAGACCCTCATTAGCCATAACATTAGAAACATTATGACTGCTGAAAAATTAATAGCATTATTATATTCTACATGGGAAGAGTCAGGCATGTGCTATCAGTACTATAGGTGTCATTTGGTCAAATAGTCTTAGTCAAATAGTGTGTGTGTGTGTGTGTGTGTGTGTGTGTATATATATATATATAT